>JANAVB010017206.1:0-247254 GCA_029216955.1 Iris pallida
TCTATTCTTAGCCTCCTTAGAACTTGGCATTTTTCAGTCTGAAGTCTTGATCTTGTAGTTCTAGTTTAACCCATTTTTCGATTTTTCTCCAGTTTTGATCTAGCAATTAACTTGTTATTTTCAAGTTTCGATGGTTCCATGTTGTAGATAATTTTATTCTGTCCCATTTTGACCTATGGAAGTCCGGATTCAGACCTTAAATGGAGGATTGTTGGAGCTTGGAAGCCATGGCTTTCATGGTTCTTCTTCTCGAAAAAATTTGAGAAGACGAATAGTGCTTAACCGCATGGCCTTTATGCGGCAAGTTTCCTCCTTGGCCGCATAGGCCATGGTTCCAGCACCTCCAGCTGCATAAGACCCCATCCCCTTAGCCGCATAGCCCTTGCCGCATGTCGGGGTTGACTTCGGCAGCATGAACCCTTTTCCTGGCGGCCGCATAAGTATTTTGTCTTCATGCAGTCTTGGCCGCATGACTCATTGTCACATGACCATGTTCTCCTCGAGCCGTATGGCTCTTGGCAGTCCCCGAGCCGCATGAGCCGTTCTTTCCGAGCCGTATTAGCCCCTTTTACTCCTGGCCGCTTGCCCCGAACCGCATAAGCGCTCCTGGCCGCATGAGCCCCTGCTTCCTTAGCCGCATGAGCCCCTGCTTCCCCGAGCCGCATGAGCCCCTGCTTCCTTAGCCGCATGAGCCCTTTTTCCCCTTGGCCGTATAGGCTTGTTCCTCCTTGGCCGCATAGGTCATGATCCTCATTCCTTAGCCGTATGGCTCCTCCTCCAGCCCTTGCAACCCTTTCACTATTATGGTTGTCACCCCTATGTTGTGTCTTATAACCCTTGATGGAATTTTGTACTGTGTGAATTGCATGTTTCATGAACACGATAGTGGCCCGTCGTTGCGCACTCTTGATAAGTAAACCTATCATGATATACCTTGATATACTGTTGCGACAACTAGCATGACATGACAAGAATGAATGGCCTGGACGCCATGGGCGATTGTTTTTTGTAAATGAACTAGTATTGTCTTGCATCATATCTAGGACGGGGATCCCTGAGTACCACGGTCAGGGGTACCTACTGAAACTGGCTAAGGCTAATAACTAGAATAATCCAATAGTCATGAGAGATTTCCCCAGTTACCAGCAATCGCATTATCCCGGCCACCATTGTTGGACTTGTAGCCTACCGACGAGTAGGGCACATGTCTAGATTCACTGATACATGAAAAGAATGAGGCATTGCTTAATAAATCCAAGTCGCCTGGATAACCTGGATTAGCTGCAGGGCTGGTGGCTGGAGGAAAATCTCACTGTATATTGCTAGTAACTAGGCTTGTGACAACCCTAGTTAGTTAATGTAGAAAGCCGTAGTCATTGATTGGCCGTGAACGTTTGAATGGAGTCCGATTCAGTCTTGTATAATGCAGATTGAGTGCACGAATGTTTCCAGTATGATCGCATGATTGTTACCTCCAACAATAATGATTAGAGGCCAAGTTCTGTTCAGGCGAAGGGTTACAACCCCGGTTCTTGTTTGGTTTAAGGGTTGTAACCTGGCTCCCGGAGCAGTTCTGTGTTCTCTCTTCGTTTATTGTCTTATTGCACCCTATGTCATGGTCGTCATGTTTTACTTTACCAACAAGAATTTGAGACAGGATTCTATTCAGGTGAAGGGTTACAACCCCGGTCCTTGTTTGGTTTAAGGGTTGCGACCTGGCTACTTGAATGGTTTCCTCGTACTCAATTCACTGTTGTTGTCTCTGTTATTATCAGGTTCTTTTATACTTATCTTTAATATTCATTTCTGATATTCTGGTTTTAGTTCTTAAGGAAGCTCCTTTGTGGCACTTGCTCTTTCTAGGATCTGACCCAGCTGGTTTTGTGTGATCAGATATCGGAGCAGCTCCAAAGGATCTACCGACCTTCCAGCCCGTTGGTGACCACCAGGCGTAATTCGGGCAACGAGTGGGTTTTCTTTTTGTTCTCCCACCTTATTGTAAAAATATTCTTTTAAGGCGTTTAGCCGACGAGCACGTGTTAGCTCGATTATACCTTACTTATTGTCTGCCTACGGGCTGTAACATGATTGACGAATCCTAGGGTTGATCATGTATGACTAAAACTCATGCTAGTCTTTACATTTTGTACGACTAACTTCATGATCATTCAAATATGTAATATATGGGACGCCTTACTATTGTATATTTGATGCTCTAACATCTTGTAACTGTTATTCCTTGCATGAGATTGAGACAATAGGCTTGTTCACGACCATAAGAGACTGATGGCTTGTAGTTAAACCCTCATGTATCTAGACAGCCGTGACCGTATAGCAAGGTAGGTTGCACTTCGATATACGTAGCTGGCAATGTCCGCCCCCGCTCTCCAGTATTCTGGTTCTGGGGCGTTACAATGCATACTTCAGTTCATGCGTTATATCCATTCACATATCATTAAGTTGCATGCATATACTTATTTTTATTACATACATGTCATTCATGCATATTACATACTTACATGCATCTATACATTATATACATTATATACATTATATACAACATGTAAAAATAGAAGAGGGAAAAAAGGGGGAAAACTAAAATGGACAGGGAAGGGAAAGAAAAAATGTAAGGAAAAGGGAAAACAATTGACATATACATGCTTGCATCATATAATCTACATTACCATACATGCTATCATTATATATTGCATTACATTATGTAGACATTATGCATTCATATCTATCATTACATGTATACCTTGCATTCATATCTAGCATTTATTATATACTTTCATGCATACATTGTATATCATTCTTTCATTCATGCATTTATGCATTGCTTACATACATTACATTAATTGCATTCCTACGTGCTTGTATTCAACCATATATATACATTAATGTAAAGAGAATACATATCATATATATATATATATATCATTTCATTCATCTAACATATCATGAATTACATACTCTACATTCATTTAATATCCATACTACATAGGCTCATAGGTTACACAAAATGCCTATGTCGTATAGTCACTCTTCTACTTAAAACCAATACTGTACCAATTGGACCTTCACTAAATTCTAGGATTAAAGTATGTCGTAGCCCTTCATGTTAGCTTTTCGAAACTTCAAACGAATCGTATTTTCGTATTCGAAAGCTCCTGGAATCGCAAAAATACCGAAACGCGTTTGTCTTTCGGACAGCTGACACTCAAATAGATTTACAGAAAGTTTCAAAACGATTTTGGCTTATTAAAATATATATTTGGAAAGCTAACTTCGATACGGTTCTTTTAAAAAATGGGAGATAAATCGAAGTTCTAAGCTAAAAGTTATGACATTTTTAAGTTACTTTGGTTAATAAAAACGTGGATGAATATTATGACGAATTTGAGTTGTTTTGGACAAAAAAAACACATGTAGGCCAAGATACTTGGATCCAACATAGGTATCCAAATGAAACTCATTCTAACCATCCTAACTAATATCAATCCACTCTCTAACCATTCTAAAACTGAATTTAAATACATATTTAAACTATTAGCATACATACATACACATGGGGTGTCCTAATTTGGGATCTATGAAGTAGGACACAATACACATATCTAAAATCCTCAAGAGAGCTCCAAATGGCCTCAAATTTGAATCTAAATGGGGTACATGCATGGGGGTGGATCCTATAGATTCAAAACTAACTAATATGCATAAGAAATCAATTTAGAGGGTTGGTTTTACCTATTAGGAGTGGAATCCCAATGATACTCCCAAGGACACGGCTCCGACACGAAGATCTTCCAAAAAGGACACTCCTCCTTGCACTTTGCTCCAAATCTTTGCTAGCACCCTCCCTTGGTAGTATGAGAAAGTTGGATGAAAGTTTTGGTAGAGGGATGTAAGGATTTGGAGATCAAATCAAAGAGGGAAGCTCTCTAATTTGGGGAAGAACACTTTGTGAAAGAAAAGAGGCAAGATGGAATAAAAAGAAAAGAAGCGAGGCTAACCTACCTATAGTGGCTGCCATTAGATGAATTAGGGTTAGGTTTTAGATGTAGATGAGTGGCTAGGACTTGTCCACCCAATTTCAAGTCTTCCTATTGGTTCAATTAGTCCTAAGGCTTTCTTTTTCACAAATATCCTAAGGGGTAAATATCCTACTTAGAAATATCTAGATATTGTTAACCTTGTCATTTACTAGATTATCCTAATCAAGATTCTAAGCTCAAGACTAATCTAGATTAGGCTAAGATTCAAGGTCAAGTCTCAACTAAACAATTAGCACATATTTAATTAATACAATTTATAATTTCACAAAATTGTCAAAATGACCAAAATATCCTTAGGCTAAAAAGTAGTAATATGAAATTCTAATCATATGACTAGGCTCCCATGGTCATGGTTAGTCTCTAGGCTTAGCAATTCTAGGGTTACACTAGTTAACCATCAAAATCATATTTCAATATTTAAATAGTTTTAAATTAATTAAAAATCACTAAAAATTATAACATGAGTTAAATCTTATTATTGATTAATCAAAAGTATAAAATTTCAAAATTACTCTCATTTTAGAGAGGTGGGAGTTACAAGTCTACCCTCCTTAGAAAAATTTCGTCCTCAAAACTAAGATGGTCGTACTTCTTCTAGAGTCTCGTCCCCAACAATCATGGTTTTAGAAGCTCATCTAAATCATGCAATTTAAAAGAATAACATACAGGGTCATGGCAGACAATTTCAGTCTAAGGTCTCATCTAGCTATACTAGCCATACTACAGCACAAGGCATTCACAAGGTATCAAAACATACAAGCAAGGGGTGTAACAAAATATCTCAAAAGACATGCTAAAGTCTAGGTCGAAAGCTCACCTCAAATTAGGTCTAGTGACTAAAACTCCCTCCTAGAAGCAAGGCCTAAATTCCCAAGGCATTTCTCATGAATCATGCTCTTGTTAAAACTCGTATTGCTTCTTTTTTATCTTACTCTCCCTTATCCACTTAGTCATCCCAAAAATTTAAATTTCTACATCTTGTCCTAACTTGGATCCAAAATCTCTAGATCAAAGTCTATGAAATCCTCGAACTTGTTCAAATCACTGTCCTCAAATTTATTCGAAGCTAATACTACTATGTCATGCAGGAACTTATTCTTTATTATAAAATCGACCTTCGTATTTCCTTCACGTACACCTTCAAATATTATTCTTTTTAAATTTTAAAACCTCCACGAAATCTTTAAATTTCCCCATAACCCAAAATCCGTGTGTTCACTCTGTCCTCTTACCAACATCTTATTCAGTTTTGGTATCATCATCGCTTCATAGTTACATTATATTCTCCATTTCTAAATTCCTAAATTTAGCATAACAATCTTAAGTGAAATATCTCGAGAATCAATAACCTAAAATTATTCAAGTTCACAAAACAAACCGACCTCGAATATCCTTATTGTTTCTAAAGTACACCTACGAAATATCACTGTTCTAACCATCAATATATCTTACTATCCTTTTGGTGAGCCGGAGGGGTCACTACCTCCTGAGCAGACTAACATCCTATATAAAATTGATAGTCAAAATTAACAGGGATTTAACTATAAGGGTTTGTAATACCTGTGGTTCGTATTGCGTATCTTGGTATACATATACGTAATTTGACCCGTATTGCATGTCTCCCTGCTTGATTTATTCTAGCATTTCATTGATTGGTTCATTCTTGGATTGGTTCGGCTTGGCTTGGTTTGCTTTGGTTCATCATGAACCAAAGGTGAACCATCCTACCTACCACCACCCTCTTTATTTATAATCCCTTCCTTTTCTCTCTCATCATTATTTCCTTCCTTCTTCATTTACTCTGCACCACCAACTAAGAGAACCCTAGCCTAGGCAATTGCAACTTGCTTCATGAAGGAACCCACCATTTTATTGTTCTAAACTCTTCTATACAACTTTCAAATCCATCTTAGTTCTTGTCATTTTATATTTTCTTGTATATTTTCTTGTAGATCTAGGTTTTAGCCATTTTTGGATTTTTCATGGTTTTGATCTATCAAATCTTCTTGTTTTCTACTTTTGATGGTTCCATATTGTAGGAAATTTGATTCTACCCAATTTAGACCATTGGAAGTCCTGATTTTGACTTATTTTGAGTGAATTATGGCCTTTTGGTTCATGGGTTTTCATGGCCATTGGAGGCTGGTTGGAGAAGATGAGCAGTGCTGTTTCCTGGCGCATGCTGTTTGCTGGCAAAACTCTATTGCCATGCTGTTTGCTGGCGCATGCTGTTTTCTGGCGTATGCCGTTCTGGCGCATGCTGTTTTGCTGGCGTATGCTGTTTGCTGGCAAAATACTATTGCCATGCTGTTTGCTGGTGCAAGCTGTTTTCTGGCGCATGCTGTCCTGGCGTATGATGTTTCCTGGCGTATGTTGTTTGCTGGCAAAATACTGTTGTCATGCTGTTTGCTGGCGCATGCTATTTTCTGGCGTATGTTGTCCTGGCGCATGCTGTTTCCTGACACATGCTGTTTGCTGGCAAAATACTGTTGCCATGCTGTTTGCTGGCGCATGCTATTTTCTGGCGCATGCTGTCCTGGCGCATGATATTTCCTGTTGCATGCTGTTTGTTGGTAAAACACTGTTGCAATGCTGTTTGCTGGCGCAAGCTGTTTGCTGGCACATGCTGTTGCTGGCTGTTTGCTGGCGCATGTTGTTTTGCTGGCGCATGCTGTTTGCTGACGCATGCTGTTGCTGGCTGTTTGTTGGCGCATGCTATTTTGCTAGTGCATGCTGTCCTGGCGCATGCTGTTTGCTGGTGCATGCTGTCCCTGGCACCCCATTTATCTCTTGTACCGTTTGTTTTGCCATGACAATTCTTGTTACCTTATCCGTGTTGTTTCTCTTGATCCTTAGTATAATTTGGGATAATTGTGACATGAACACGACATGATACATGAACCTGACACGATACATGGGTACAACATGATAATGCATGATAATGGCCCGCCATGGCACACTCCTGACGAGAAAACCTGACATGCTGTTACGACAGCTAGCCTGACATGACAAGTATGAATGACCTGGACACCGTGGACGATTACGTTTGTACAAATAAATCGGTACTGTCTTGCATTATATCTAGTATATGGATCCCTGAGTACCACGGTCAGGGATACCTACAACAATTGACTAAGGCTAATAAACTAGAATAATTCAGTAGACATGAAGAGATTTCCAGCTACAGGCAATCCCGTTATCTGGACGCATTAACTGGACTTGTAGCCTACCGACAAGTAGGGCATATTTTCAGCACACAGTCACGTGTTGCATTCTTCATAAACGGATATTCGACCTGGATAACTGGATGGTCTGCAGGGCTTGTGGCTGTTGGGATAATCTTATTGTATCTTGCTAGTAACTAGGCCTGTGATAACCCTAGTTAGTTAAAAGTATCAAGCCGTACTCTTGATTGGCCGTGACTGATTGGATAGAGTTTATTCCAGCTTAGTTTTATCCTGATCATGTGCAAGATTGTGACATGATATGATTATTGATGCTTGCCTTAACAATAACGATCGGGGGTCCAGTTCTGTTCGGGCGAAGGGTTACAACCCCGGTCCTTGTTTGGTTTAAGGGTTGTAACCTGGCTCCCAGAGCAGTTCTGTGTTCTCTCTTCGTTTATTGTCTTATCGCAACCCCATGCCATGTTCGTCATGTTTTACCTTACCTTAATATCATGATTATTTATACTGGCCTTAGCAATAAAGATCAGGGGTCCAGTTCTGTTCAGGCGAAGGGTTACAACCCCGGTCCTTGTTTGGTTTAAGGGTTGTAACCTGGCTCCCGGAGCAGTTTTGTGTCCTCTCTTCGTTTATTGTCTTCACTGTACCAATAGTATTTGAGACGGGTTTCTATTCAGGTGAAGGGCTGCAATTCCGGTCCTTGTTTGGTTTAAGGGTTGTGACCTGGCTACTTGAATAGTTTTCTCGTACTCAGTTTACTGTTGTTATCTCTATTATTATCAATTCTTTATTTATTTATCATCTTTAATATTCTATTGTGATATACTGGTTTTAGTTCCTAAGTGAAGCCTCCTTTGTCGCACTTGCTCTTTCTGGGGTCTGACCCAGCTGGTTTTGTGTGGCCAGATATCGGAGCAGCACCAGAGGATCTACCTGTCTTCCAGCCAGATAATGACCACCAGGCGTAACCCTGGCAACGAGTGGGTTTCTTTTTGTCCTCCCACTTATTTGTAAAATTATTCTTTTGAGGCGTTTAGCCGGCGAGCACGTGTTAGCTCGTATTGCACCTTATTTAGACACCTACGGGCTGTAACATGATTGGCAAATCCTAGGGTTGATCATGTATGACCGAAACTCTTGCTAGTCCTGACATTTTGTACGACTAGCTTCATGATCATCCGAATATGTAATATATGGGACGCCTTGCTATTATATATTTGGTGCTGTGACATCTTGTATACTGTTACTACTTGCTTGAGATTGAGACACTAGTCTTGTTCTTGACCATAGTCGACTGATGGATTGTAGTTAAACCATCATGTATCTAGACAGCCGTGATCGTATAGCGAGGTGGGTTGCACTTCAATATACGTAGCTGGCTATGTATGCCCCCGCTCTCCAGTATTCTGGTTCTGGGGCGTGACATGGTTTAAGTGGTAGCCCATATAGGTCTTGTAAATTAAGATATGTGAGGGTTTGCCGAATAGATGTCTCAATCAGTATTCGCCCTTGATCTCTGCTCGTATCTTCAAATCCCTGAGAATCTTGGCCTGATCACATGCTTGTATCGTTGATCTGTCCTGGTCCTTCCTTATTGTTCCCTATGTCATCTTTTCAGCGGCATTGTTCCTGGACCTGTCGATCAGCAAGACGGAGCACCTCCCGTGGACTAGCCGCAACCTAGAGATCAAGCCCAGCATTCAGGAGTAGCCTCCAGAGTCGTGCCTACCGGAGGTGAACCACCAATTCAGCCCGTCCAGCCTGTAGAGCCTGATGATGGCACTTTGGTGGGTCTCATCAGGTCCCTATTAGCTTTCCAGGATCGTCGCAGAGATGCCTTGCACCAGGCGGTGGCAGATACTTTGACTAGAGGAGGTCATCAGGGTAACAACGCGGCTAACAGCTTCAAGCGCTTGAACCCTCCTTTCTTCGACGGCAGTGAAGATGAGATCGCTGCAGATGCATGGCTTCAGGACACAGAGGTGATTCTAGAAGCAGCCAGGACTACGAGAAGGTGGCCGTAGTGCGCCTGCAGTTACTAGATCTTGCCCGCAACTGGTGGGCAGCACAGGCCGATGGATTAGTGGCCCCTATTTTATGGGCAATTTTCAGGAAGAGATTCCAGACCAAGTATTTTGATGTTGTAGCTCGGTACGATCTACAGACGAGGTTCACCAATCTGAAGCAGATAGACAGGACGGTCGATGAATATGCGGCCGAGTTCTCCACGCTTAGTCGGTTTGCTCCCACCTTGGTGGCGACCGAGTTCGATAGAGCCCAGCGATTCCAGCAGGGGCTCCACCTAGAGATTTTATTAGCGGTGGAGCAATTTGAGCATCAGACTTTTGATGCAGTGTTGAGAGCAGCCCGGAGGCATGAGTATACCTCCCAGAGGATCGTGGATAGGACCGGAGGTCGGAAGCGATCTCACGGCCAGATGAATCAGTCATCAGCACTAGCCCCGGCAGCCTGGGCTTTGACCATTGGAGCTCCGAGGCGGGCGGCCTCAGTGACGTCGGTTCAGCATTCCACCCCGACGCATCCTCAGCAGCAGAAGCAGAAGCAGTCTTCCGCAGTAGGATGTTCACACTGCGGGAATCCAGGGCATGTGGTATCAGAGTGTCGCAGAGCACAGGGTTTGTACTTGGTTTGTGGTGCCCCGAACCACAGGGTTGGGAACTGCCGAACAGGGGGAGTTCATCGGCCTTCTCTAGTCCTTCAGTTAGAGGACCAGCACCAGTCCTGCAGCAGCAGCAGCTGCAGTACCCGTTCCCGAGGCCATTGCCGACACAGGCCAGGCATTCCAGCAGCAGAGACCGCAGCAGTATGCCCAAGCCCAAGCCCTGATCCAGAGCAGGCAGAAGAGTTTTCAGCAGAGGGGACCCGCGCCCAGAGGACATGGTCAAGTGCTGGCTTTGACCATGGAAGAAGAAGGAATTGTACCAGGTGAGGTAGTGGCAGGTAGTATTCTCGTCAACATCTTTCCAACTTCAGTATTATTTGATTATGGTGCCTCGTATTCATTTATGTCTGCACGATTTACGTCATGAATAGGACTGGCGCCCGAGTCATTATCAGTAAGGCTCAGTATACTTACTGGTAGTGGACTTGTGGGAGTAGATAGGGTGTTTTCCTCGTGTCGAATCGTAGTTAGCGGTAGAGAATTCTCCGCTAGATTGATAGAGTTCCCGATGGCCGATTATGATATGGTCTTAGGGATGGATTGGTTGAGGGATCAGTATGCTAGGATAGACTACCATATCGGCAGGGTTGTTTTTAGCATTCCAGGCAAGCCAGAGTTTTTCTTCTTCCGAGGCGAAGTTGAACCTTCTCCTCCAGTGTTGCAGATGGCAGTAGCAGCAATTCAGTTACCCCGGATAGTTGAAGAGTTTCCAGATGTTTTCTCCGAAGAGCTTCCAGGGATGCCGCCAGAGCGGGAGATCGAGTTCACCATAGACTTGATTCCCGGGACAGCCCCAGTATCAGAGAGAGTCTACAGGATGGCACCGTCAGAATTAGAGATATTGTACAAGATGATTGAAGAACTCAGAACCAAGGGATTCAATCATGCTAGTGGATCGCCTTGGGGAGCCCCGATGCTTCTTGTGAAAAGGAAGGATGGTACATCCAGATTATGTATAGATTATCGTACCTTGAACTCAGTGACAATCAAGAACAGATACCCTCTCCCGAGGATAGATGACTTGTTTGATCAACTCAGAGGAGCGACAGTATTCTCGAAGATTGACTTGCGCTCTGGATATCATCAGATCAGAGTCAGAGAGCAGGACATCCTGAAGACAGCTTTTAGATCGAGATATGGGCATTGGGAGTTCCTTGTGATGCCATTTGGAGCAACCAATGCGACGGCAGTATTCATGGACCTTATGAATCGTATCTTTATGCCTTATTTGGATCAGTTCGTGATTATGTTCATAGACGACATCCTGGTCTATAGCAAGAGTGAAGCAGAGCATGAGCAGTATCTCAGAGTTGTCCTCCAGGTTCTCAGGGAGCACCAGTTGTATGCCAAGTTTAGTAAATGCGAGTTCTGGCTCGATCGCATTTCGTACTTGGGTCATATCATCACCCGAGGAGGAGTGAAAGTGGATCCCCAGAAGATCGTGGCTATCGAAACGTGGCCAGTGCCCAGCACAGTTGCAGAAGTTCGCAGTTTTCTTCGATTGGCCGGCTATTACCGGCTATTTATTTCAGACTTTGCTCGGATTTCACCACCACTGACCCAGTTGACCCGCAAGGATGTGCAGTTTGCTTGGACAACAGAATGTCAGGATTCTTTTAAGAGATTGAAGCGAGGCTTGATGATGGCACCCATTCTCACGCTTCCAGATAGAACCGGAGGATTCTCAATATATTGCGATGCTTCAGACAGAGGTTTGGGATGTGTTCTGATGCAGCATGGGAAGGTAATAGCTTATGCGTCACAGCTTCGTGATCATGAAAGAAATTACCCAACCCATTACTTGGAGCTGGCAGCAGTAGTGTTTGCGCTTAAGTTATGGAGACACTACCTATATAGAGATAGGGTAGAGATTTTCACTGACCATAAGAGTCTGAAGTATGTGTTCACCCAGAAGGATCTCAACATGCGTCAGAGGAGGTGGCTGGAGCTACTTGTGGACTATGATGTCAACCTGCAGTATCACCCAGGGAAGGCCAACGTTGTTACAGATGCATTGAGCAGGAGAGCCGGAGTTTATTTCCTGACAGCGTAACCAGAGCTGTTAGCCGATCTTCAGAAGATGGGTATAGAAGTTGTCCTCCCTTCCAATGTGGCATTGATGGCCAGCATACAGGTTCAGTCCAGCATAGTCGAGAGGACCCAGATGGCGCAGTCGACAGATTCCAAGCTTCAGCGGCTCAGGGCAGAGTGTGAGGCGGGACGAAGACCAGAGTTATGCATTCATGAAGACGGTACACTTCGACATGGTAAGCGTCTTTGTGTAGCCAATGGAGATATCAGACAGGAGATCATGGCAGAGGCCCACAGTTCGCAGTATTCCATTCATCCCGGTGGCACGAAGATGTACCGTAATATCCGCCAGCACTTTTGGTGGAATGGCATGAAAAGGGAGATAGCCCGGTTTGTCTCTCGTTGTTTAGTCTGTCAACAAGTTAAGACTGAACATCAGAGACCAGCTGGACTACTTCAACCATTGCCAATTCCAGAGTGGAAATGGGAGCATATAACCATAGATTTTGTGACTGGATTGCCTAGATCCCCGGCTGGCAGAGATGCTATTTGGGTTGTCATAAACAGGCTCACGAAGGTGGCTCACTTTCTTCCGTTCAGAGTTGGTCAGTCGACGGCTCAGCTAGCGGAGATGTATCTCCGACAGATTGTCAGATTGTACGATATACCAGTCAGTATCACCTTGGACAGAGATTCCAGATTTACGTTACACTTTTGGCGTAGCCTGCAAGAGAGTTTGGGGACTCGCCTCCAGTTCAGCTCAGCTTATCACCCGCAGACAGATGGCCAGTCAGAACGCACGATTCAGACTCTCGAAGATATGTTAAGATCTTGTACGCTCGACTTCGGTGGTTCGTGGGAAGATCACATGCACCTGGTAGAGTTCTCGTACAACAACAGTTTCCAAGCTAGTATCCAGATGGCACCGTTCGAGGCACTGTATGGTAGGAAGTGCCGATCCCCGCTAGCATGGAACGATGTCGGAGAGAGGCAGATGCTCGGTCCAGAAATGATTGCTCAGACCGTTGAGGTGGTCAGGAGAGTAAGAGACCATCTTCGAGTTGCCCAAGATCGCCAGCGTCATTGGGCCGATTCTTATCGACAGCCCCTTGAATTCTCGGTCGGTGACCATGTATTCCTGAGAATTTTGCCTAACCGTGGCGTCATTCATTTCGGCGTACGGGGAAAGCTTAGTCCAAGGTATATAGGGCCATTTGATATTCTGGAGCGAGCAGGTGATGTATCCTATTGTCTCGCTCTCCTACCATCGCTACGTGAAGTGTATGACGTATTCCATGTATCCCAATTACGGCAGTATATCTCGGACCCGAGCCACATCCTAGATCATTCGGAATTGGTTGTTGGTACCAACCTTTCGTATGAGGAGAGGCCCGTGTCTATATTGGACCGGAGAGAGAAGATACTCAAGAACAAGACTATCAAGTTAGTCCGAGTTGCTTGGGGTCATCACTCTTTGGGTGAGTCAACGTGGGAGCGTGAGGATGATATCCGATCGCGATATCCCGACCTGTTTAACTCGTGAGGTATAATGTCCTCCTTATACCTCATGCCTTCGATTCCTTGCTTGCATGATTAATTGATTGCCTAGTATAGCTTGCTTGTGATTAGTATAGCTTGTCCTTGCCCCTCTAGCCTCTTAATTAAATTTTGAGGATGAAATTCTTTTAAGGTGGGTAGAGTTGTAATGCCTGTGGTTCGTATTGCGTATCATGGTATACGTATACGTAATTTTATCCGTATTGCATGTCTTCCTGCTTGATTTATTTTAGCATTTCTTTGATTGGTTTATTCTTGGGTTGGTTCGGCTTGGCTTGGCTTGGTTTGCTTTGGTTCATCATGAACCAAAGGTGAACCCTCCTACCTAGCACCACCCTCCTTATTTATAACCCCTTCGTTTTCTCTCTTATCATTATTTTCTTCCTTCTTCATTTACTCTCCACCACCAACCAAGAGAACCCTAGCTTAGGCAAGTGCAACTTGCTTCATGAAGGAACCCACCATTTTATTGCTCTAAACTCTTCTATGTAACTTTCAAATCCACCTTAGTTCTTGTCATTTTACATTTTCTTGTATATTTTCTTGTAGATCTAGGTTTTAGCCATTTTTGGATTTTTTTTTGGTTTTGATCTATCAAACCTTCTTGTTTTCAAGTTTTGATGGTTCCATGTTGTAGGAAATTTGATTCTACCCAATTTAGACCATTGGAAGTCCTGATTTTGACTTATTTTGAGTGAATTATGGTCTTTTGGTTCATGGGTTTTCATGGCCATTGGAGGCTGGTTGGAGAAGATGAGCAATGATGTTTCCTGGCGCATGATGTTTGCTGGCAAAACACTGTTGTCATGCTATTTGCTGGCGCATGCTATTTTCTGGCGCATGCTGTCCTGGCGTATGCTGTTTTGCTGGCGTATGCTGTTTGCTGGCAAATCAATATTGCCATGCTGTTTGCTGGCGCATGCTATTTTCTGGCGCATGCTGTCCTGGCGCATGCTGTTTCCTGGCACATATTGTTTGCTGGCAAAAAACTGTTGCCATGCTGTTTGCTGGCGCATGCTATTTTCTGGCGTATGCTGTCCTGGCGCATGCAGTTTCCTGGCACATGTTGTTTGCTGGCAAAATACTGTTGCCATGCTGTTTGCTGGCGTATAATGTTTTCTGGCGCATGTTGTCCTGGCGCATGCTATTTCCTGGCGCATGCTGTTTGCTGGCAAAACACTGTTGCCATGCTGTTTGCTGGCGCATGCTGTTGCTGGCTGTTTGCTGGCGTATGATGTTTTGCTGGCGTATGCTGTTTGCTGACGCATGCTATTTTGCTGGCGCATGCTGTCCTGGCGCATGCTGTTTGCTGGTGCATGTTGTCCCTGGCACCCCTTTTATCTCTTGTACCATTTGTTTTGCCATGACAATTCTTGTTACCTTATCCGTGTTGTTTCTCTTGATCCTTAGTATAATATGGGATAATTGTGACATGAACACGACATGATACATGAACTTGACACGATACATGGTCACAACATGATAATGCATGATAGTGGCCCGTCGTGGCACACTCTTGACGAAAAAAACCTGACATGCTGTTACGACAACTAGTCTGACATGACAAGTATGAATGACCTAGACACCGTGGGCGATTGCATTTTTACAAATAAATCGGTACTGTCTTGCATCATGTCTAGGGTAGGGATCCCTGAGTACCACGGTCAGGGATACCTACAGTCATTGACTAAGACTAATAAACTAGAATAATTCAGTAGACATGAAGAGATTTCCAGCTACAGGTAATCCCGTTATCTGGGCGCATTAAGTGGACTTTTAGCCTACCGACGAGTAGGGCACATTTCCAGCACACAGTCACGTTTTGCATTCTTCATAAACGGACATTCGACCTGGATAATCGGATGGACTGCAGGGCTTATGGCTGTTGGGATAATCTCATTGCATCTTGCTAGTAACTAGGCCTGTGATAACCCTAGTTAGTTAAAAGTATCAAGTCGTACTTTTGATTGGCCGTAACTGATTGGATGGAGTTTATTCCAGCTTAGTTTTATCCTGGTCATTTGCAAGATTGTGACATGACATGATTATTGATGCTTGCCTTAACAATAACGATCGGGGGTCCAGTTTTGTTCAGGCGAAGGGTTACAACCCCGGTCCTTGTTTGCTTTAAGGGTTGTAACCTGGCTCCCGGAGCAGTTCTGTGTCCACTCTTCGTTTATTATCTTATCGCAACCCCATGCCATGTTCGTCATTTTTTACCTTACCTTAATATCATGATTATTTATACTGGCTTTAGCAATAAAGATCAGGGGTCCAGTTCTGTTCAAGCGAAGGGTTGCAACCCCGGTCCTTGTTTGGTTTAAGGGTTGTAACCTGGCTCCCGGAGCAATTCTGTGTCCTCTCTTCGTTTATTGTCTTCACTGTACTAATAGTATTTGAGATGGGTTTCTATTCAGGTGAAGGGCTGCAACCCCGGTCCTTGTTTGGTTTAAGGGTTGTGACCTGGCTACTTGAATGGTTTCCTCGTACTCAGTTTACTGTTGTTATCTCTATTATTATCAATTCTTTATTTATTTATCATCTTTAATATTCTATTGTGATATGCTGGTTTTAGTTCCTAAGTGAAGCCTCATTTGTGGCACTTGCTCTTTCTGGGATCTGACCCAGCTGGTTTTGTGTGGCCAGATATCGGAGCAGCTCCAGAGGATCTACCTGTCTTCCAGCCAGATGGTGACCACCAGGCGTAACCCTGGCAACGAGTGGGTTTCTTTTTGTCCTCCTACTTATTTGTAAAATTATTCTTTTGAGGCGTTTAGCCGGAGAGCACGTGTTAGCTCGTATTGTACCTTACTAATGTCTGCCTACGGGCTTTAACATGATTGGCAAATCCTAGGGTTGATCATGTATGACCGAAACTCTTGCTAGTCCTGACATTTTGTACGACTAGCTTCCTGATCATCCGAATATGTAATGTATGGGACGCCTTGCTATTATATATTTGGTGCTCTAACATCTTGTATACTGTTACTACTTGCTTGAGATGGAGACAATAGGCTTGTTCTTGACCATAGTCGTCTGATGAATTGTAGTTAAACCCTCATGTATCTAGACAGCCGTGATCGTATAGCGAGGTGGGTTGCACTTCAATATACGTAGCTGGCTATGTACGCCCCCGCTCTCCGGTATTCTGGTTCTGGGGCGTGACATGGTTACTAGTCTAATGTCAACTAGACTACCATACCTAAGAATAAGTCCTAATACAAGCTATCAAACCATTATACTATGAAAGAGTTATAACTAATAAAGTTCTACAAAGAATTAGACTAGTTATCTGAAGTTATCCCTACTCCTAAGTTAATTGATGATGAAACAAAACAATTTTTTTTAAAAAGACTGAAACGAAAGGTAGAGATGATATGTTCAAAAATTCTCTCAAGATACAATCTGATAATCATATGGTCTGTCCAATCATGATACTCCTTCTAGGTCAAACCCCCAACAATCAAGGTCTAAAAAATCCTATCTAAAAGCTCACAAACATGGTCCTAATGGTCATGATTTCATAGTCTCAAACAGGGTCACTATACTATCTATCACAGCATAATACATCCTGACAGGTACTAATGGAATCACACAACAAGATAGAAAAGAAGGACAGGAAGGACAGACCTGCTAACTCGTCACCCGCAGCGTCGGTCTCCACGACCGTCAGTGCAAAAGCCATGCCCCTCTGGGTATATCCCTCTGATGGTTCGGGGCATGGTTCTACGCTACAAGTGGCCTAGCTCCCTCTGTCTAATCCATAACTTAAGCAACATCCATGCTGATATCCTATTCCATTCTAGGGCACCATCTATATGGTATCTATTCTGCAATCTGATAATCATACCCGTCTATTCAGAACCATGTTACCAGAATCCTCGTTATGCCAGTAAGTACAATAGCAATAATCCATAGAGTCTGCAACTAAGGTACATACCTCTAGAATCATGGTATTTAAAATTTTCGCATTGCCGCTAGCTTAGCTGCAAAAACTTTAAATTCCCACACCCGAGAAATACATCCAAAATCAGACTCTATTCATCGCTAAACTAGCTAATATGGTTGTAGAAGACTCTAGATTCCATGACTAAGGCAACCTAGCCCATAATGTTATCTTGGTAAAAAATTAAGTTAATAATGAATACCAAGAATCAAATTCAACGATGAACAAGGAAGTAGACAGAAACTGTCGGAATCGAATTTCGAGATAGTTTATAATAAGATTCTCAAGGGTCATCCCATGAATCTTCTCAAGTAGTCCTAACTGTGATTGAGTAACCTCTCTGCTAAAGCCTATTCCTTAGTTCCTATCGCAGGCGCGCAGCAGTACAACTAATCGTTGCACTACCACGACATCGCACTAATGCAACTCTCGACCTGCATGGGCCACCACTAAAAACGTGTCACGATCCGCACCCAGTGTAGGGACACGAAAAGTGGGTACGTCCAGCCTACGCCGCAGTGTCAGCGGTAGAACGTTGTCCTAGGTTACTATCTAAACAAAAACTCATGCAATTATATAATGTACTTGTCAAATCTCAACTCCAAACGGAGGACAAGTATAGATATAATAAAATTTCAATCACAGTCTAAGCACGATATGATAACACAAAAGTTTATAACTAAGACTAAATAACAAAAATATAAACTACTAAATAATAATATCTCAAACAAACTCAAATACAAACTCATATCTCAAGTTATTACAATTCAAGTTCTAAAACATGAAAACTAAACCAAGTCTTCTAGCTAGTCTCCCGATCACTCCTGAGGGCCAAAGGTAGCTAAGCCATCTCCTGCTCCAAGACAAGTAGGGCAAATGTCCGGATCAGGGCAAGCATCTGTAATATTTTTAACAGGTCCAGTTAGGACAGGAACGAGCATAATACATCTCACGTAGTTCATATCATGTCAAAAAATATAAAGTATGCAATAGAGTAAGATACATGAATAATTGAAAGATTGTACATGAAGTAAAAGAGATAATTGTAATGAAAATATCTACTATAAGTAAAGAACTATCAGTGACTAGTGATTCAGAGTACAAGATAGACATGTGAACAGCTGAAAATGATTCATGGCTATACTACAGAGTTGATTCATTACTATACTACTTTGAAATTATTCACATGACTATTTCTACTCCCCCATCCCAATCAATACACAAGGATCGAGACAAGTTACATTAAGATTCATGATTTCACTGCCTCATAAACGAGAGCACGTTAAATTGATTCATGAGGGCTCTGTGAATATGATGATACATGATTCACCCGAGGATACATGAATAGTGAAAGCATAGAGATACATGATGTAAGTGAAACACACATGACATGAAGTATCCGATGCTCCCGAGGGGGATAACATCTCATGAAAAGATCTATATAGTACCAATCCGTGTTACCAATGTGACAGCATCAAGTAAAGTAATCTAGAGCAAGAATATAAGTTCTAGCAAGTATGAAACGGTCAGAGAATGTACTCGCCTGATATCCTGAACAACTGATATAAAAATATGGCCAACTGGAGTCACAGAGTCCTAGTTAGAGCAACACAGGTTATAAAGAGTTTAATTTATATGGTAATTGAAATTATAATGTAATCTACATAAGTCTAAGTCAATCTAGGTCAAAGTCAACTCTTGGTCAACTGTGGTCAACTATAAAGTCAAACTAGGTCAACTCTAGTCAACTGTGGTCAAATTAGCTAGGGTGGGTCAACAATGGTCAACTAGTCTAGGTTAGTCAATTCTAGGTCTAAACAAACTAAGTATATGCAAATCAAGTATCCAAGATAGCTACTAACTCATAGCCTAAGTCACTTGCTAAACCAAGCACAAAACTAAGCCATAAGCTAACAAGGCCCACAAACTTAGTCATATAATGTATATATATTATTCACATTCACATATTCATATACATAGATATATATAGGAAAGCTATATATATAGGCACATACATATATAGATAGAGAGAGAGAAGGAGAGGTAAAAGAGTAAGTGAGTGTGTGTGTGACATGTGTGTGAAAGGATATGTGTTAATGTTCTCAGATTTAGTGATAGATAGGTATATGTGAAATGGGATACATGGTGTCAAAGGGTGTATGAATGCATATGTGTAAAAGGTTATAGGTTAACTCAGTTTATAGAAATGCATACATACATACTTACATTACATACATGCATACATACATATCATGTATACATACATACATTGCATACATGCCTACATACATATCATATATGCATACTTGTATTCATTCATGCACCTATACATACATACATAGATGCATACATACATATTTGAATACATTATATACTTGCATACATTATATTCATATATGCATACTCTACATTATATTACATTCATTCATGCATACATGCATACATATAATATATGCATACAAACTCATATATTTAACTCAAAATATATGTGAATACATACATTACATTACCTTAACACATATATATATCATTCCTTCATATTTTATATACATGTATACTTCAGTTCATGTATTATATCTATTCACATATCATTAAGTTGCGTACATATACTTATGTTTATTACATACATGTCATTAATGCGTATTACATACTTACATGCATCTTTACATTATATACATTTATACAACATATAAAAATATAAGAAGAAAAAAAGGGGGGAAATTGAAATAAAAAGGGAAGGGAAGGAAAAAATGTAAGAAAAAGGGAAAACAGTGGACATATACATGCTTGTATCATATATTCTACATTACCATACATGCTATCATTATATATTGTATTACATTATGTATACATTATGCATTCATATCTATCATTACATGTATACCTTGCATTCATATCTAGCATTCATTATATACTTTCATGCATACATTGTATATCATTCTTTCATTCATGCATTTATGCATTGCTTACATACATTACATTGATTGCATTCCTACATGCTTGTATTCAACCATATATATACATTAATGTAAAGAGGATACATATCATATATATCATTTCATTCATCTAACAAATCATGCATTACATACTCTACATTCATTTAATATCCATACTACATAGGCTCATAGGTTACACAAAATGTCTATGTCGTATAGTCACTCTTCTATTTAAAACCAATACTGTACCAATTGGGCCTTCACTAAATTCTAGGATTAAAGTATGTCGTAGCCCTTCGTGTTAGCTTTTCGAAACTTCAAACGAATCGTATTTTCGTGTCCGGAAGCTCCCAGAATCGTAAAAACACCGAAACGCGTTTATCTTTCGGACAACTGACACTCAAATAGATTTACAGAAAGTTCCAGAACGATTTTGGCTTATTAAAATATATATTTGGAAAGCTAACTTTGATACGGTTCTTTTAAAAAAAGGGAGATAAATCGGAGTTCTAAGCTAAAAGTTATGACATTTCTAAGTTGCTTTGGTTAATAAAAACGTGGATGAATATTATGACAAATTTGAGTTGTTTTGGACAAAAAAAAACACATATAGGTCAAGATACTTGGATACCAACATAGGTATCCAAATGAAACTCATTCTAACCATCCTAACTAATATCAATCCACTCTCTAACCATTCTAAAACTGAATTTAAATATCTATTTAAACTATTAGCATACATACATACACATAGGGTGTCCTAATTTGGGATCTATCAAGTAGGACACAAGACACATATCTAAAATCCTCAAGAGAGCTCCACATGGCCTCAAATTTGAATCTAAATAGGGTACATGTATGGGGGTGGATCCTATGGATTCAAAACTAACTAATATGCATAGAAAATCAATTTAGAGGGTTGGTTTTACCTATTGGGAGTGGAATTCCAATGATACTTCCAAGGATACGGCTCCGACACGAAGATCTTCCAAAAAGGACACTCTTTCTTGCACTTTGCTCCAAATCTTTGCTAGCACCCTCCCTTGGTAGTATGAGAAGGTTGGGTGGAAGTTTTGGTGGAGGGATGTAAGGAATTTGAAGATCAAATCAAAGAGGAAAGCCATCTAATTTGAGGAAGAACACTTTCTGAAGAAAAAGAGGCAAGATAGAATGAAATGAAAGAAAGGAAGGCTAACCTACCTATAGTGGCTGCCATTAGATGAATTAGGGTTAGGTTTTAGATATAGATGAGTGGCTAGGGCTTGTCCACCCAATTTTAAGTCTTCATATTGGTTCAATTAGTCCTAAGGCTTTCTTTTTCACAAATATCCTAAGGGGTAAATATCCTACTTAGAAATATCTAGATATTGTTAATCTTGTCATTTACTAGGTTATCCTAATCAAGATTCTAAGCTCAAGGCTAATCTAGATTAGGCTAAGATTCTAGGTCAAGAAGTTAACCATCAAAATCACATTTCAATATTTAAATAGTTTTAAATTAATTAAAAATCACGAAAAATCATAACATGAGTTAAATCTTATTATTGATTAATCAAAATTATAAAAGTTCAAAACTACCCTCATTTTAGAGAAGTGGGTGTTACAGTTGTTGACTCTTAGACTTATTTTTATTTAGTTTTATGCACTTTGACATCTATCTATTTCATTATCGTGCTACTATTTCTTCCTTAGTTATTGTGATTGATATTGTATTATTCTATGATTGTCCTCTGTATGGAGAGTTATCATTGACAGGTACATTTATATTGTGTTAGAATTAGTTGTGCAACCCAGGACAACGTTCTACCGACGATATTGCGGCATAGGCTAGACGTACCCTCGGTCTCGTGCCCTTTCACCGGGTGCGAATCGTGACACATTTTTAGTGGTGGCCCATGCAGGTCAGACTTTGCAATTAGAGCAATGTCGTGGTAGTGCAACGTCTTAGTTGTACTACTGCGAGCCTGCGATAGGATATAGGAAATAAAAATATTAGGATGAGAGGATACTCAATCACGATTAGGACTTCTTGAGAGATTCCTAGGACGACCCTTGAGAATCTTATTTTGAACTCTAATTCGAAATCCTTTCCTCTTGTTTCAGTTCACCCTTGCTTGTTGTTATTGAGTTTGATTCTTGATAATTCATTGATTGATTTTGATTTTCATATCGAGATAAATTTTATGGACTGAATTACTGTATCTTCTGATGACATATGTTGACGAGGACAACAAAAAAGGTAAAATGTCTGATTTGGTTATGTAGCCTAGAGTTTATCTGTGAGACTCGTCTCACAGTATCGGTATTTATATACGGATATGTATTTTGTATTGTATTTCGTATTTTCTCGGTTTTCGGAATGCTTTAAAATTTTCCCAAATTATAGATTTTCTCCTTGGCCGGTATACTGACGATGCACCGGAGTATACCAACAGCATACCGCTCGGACAGATTTTCTACATTTTAGATATTTTTGATTTCAGATATTTTCGTGAATAGTGTTTCCGATATTTTCATGAATAGTGTTTTGGATATTTTGTTGAATAGTATTTAGATATTTTTGTGAATAGTGTAGATGCATTCTATTATCCAATGGACAATTAGTTTTCTTTCAATGGCTAGGATTGATCTAGAATGTGACATGGATCACGATCCAACGGTCATGATTAATTCACCCCTTCTATATATATCCTATGAGTTTCTCTCTCCTCTCTCTCTTTTCTTTCCTTCACCATTTCCCCTTCACTCTCTTTTCTCTTCCTCAAGCTTAGGAAGGCTTGGCCTTAAGGCCGAGAGTGTGGTTTCGGAACCCCTCTTGGTGGTGGAGTATAAGATTAGGCTCGGTTGCTAAAACCTAGGCAAGCATATCGCGCTCAAAAGTGACATGACCATACTTTATTTTTGTTTTCTATAGAAACTAAAGTTTTATTGGCCTATAATATGCTTCTTTAAATTGTTAACATGTTTAGTATATAGCACGTTTGGTTTTGATCGACAGTATTGCGTAGATCTGAGTTTCTAGATATGATTTTCGAGTATATTGAGATATTGATCTATCAAATGTTTTAATTTGTGAAAACCAATACTTCCATGTTGTAGGAAATTCAATTCTATTCAATTTTGACTTTTGAAAATCCGAATTTCGATTTAAAATGAAGTTTTTATGGCCGAAACAAGTTTTGGCAAAAATCTGGATTTTGTTACTATTTGAAAAAATGGTATACCGATGGTATACTGTAGTATACCGATGGTATGCCGATTTTTGCCCCAGAAACTTTCTGTCTTTAGGCCGGTATGCCGTCGTATACCGACGGTATGTCGTTTTATGCCGTTTTAGGGTATTTTTGCCCTTTTTTGTCCGTTTTTGATATTTTCTCAATTGTAATGGACTCTTGACATGATTAGATGACCTTGGATAGTTAGAGAATGATTGTACATCCTATATACATGACACATGCTTATGTTCATGTATTGTTCTATGTCCAGATTATAGATAGTAGCCTGTCATGGTGCACTCCAGATTACTGTATATGTCTAGCTCGATTTAGTGGCTCGTAGTAGCGCACTCGTGTACTGATTTTCACGAATGAATTCTAGATTGAGATTTGGTTTCTGATTGACTTCTAGATTGAGACTGAATGCATGTTCTTTATTGACACCGTGGATTAGCTTGTTATATGTCTAATTTATTTGCATCTTGGCAATGGACAATCGAGTGTGAGTATTGTCTATTGTATCGCGCGTAATGTGTATTGAGAATATTTGCCAGAGATATCTCGCAAATGACTTGTACCCATGGCTCGTCATTATAGGACGATTCTTGAGTGTCCACGACTTGAGAATTGAAAATGAATGTTATAGGTAATTGACTAGTAAACTCATATAGATCATTGGGAGGGGAGGACACTTCATGCTACCGCGTACTCGGATCGCTATGGGCCCCCATAGTGGCAGGGATAACCTCGATTGGCGTGGGCCCCTATCCACTATTGATTGAGTAGATGTTTATCTATTATTGATATGTTATTGAGTAGATGTTGTTTATCTACTATTGATATGTTTCATTTTTGGAGTAGATGTTTATCTACTATTGATTGAGATTGTTTGGTTGATTGTATTTCTTTTCTTCTACCGTCGTCGCCCCCTTGGCCATCCGAGTTACTGCAGCGTAGGTGGTAGTAAAGTTTCTCAACTTGCATACTAGTAATTAGGATTGTGATAACCCTATCTAGTTAATGATATCAAGCCATAGTCAATGATTGGCCGTGCACTTTTGATTGTGTGTTACCTTATATGCTCTTGTGTCGGTGAGTGGCCAGAGGCTAAGTTCTGCTAGGGAAAAGATCTGTAACCCCGGTCCTTGTTTGGTTTAAGGGTTGTAGCTCCGATTTCTAGTAGTTCCTAAATCCGTTGTTGCTCATCGGATTATTCTGTTCCATAGCTATATTGTTCAATATTTTCATTCAGTCATTTATATTCTTGAGATATGTGCATTGGTACCGTACTACTCTCGACCCGCATTTATTTACTTCTGTCATTATGTTATTGTGTTATTGTTGGGTTTTGTCGTGCACCTCGAGCTTCATTGTTGTACTTGCTATTTGGGGCCTGACCCCACTGGTTTTGTTTGGCCAGATTTACCGCTGGAGCCCGAGGATTCTCCCTACCTTTCTCTGGATAACCCGCCGCCGGCTTAGATCTGCGGTTGTTCCTCCTCGCGAGTGGGTTCCCTCTTTTTACCACTTGCGGTTCATTTCATTTTGGTGGTGTTAGCTAGGGCATGTGTTAGCCCTATTATTTCAAGACTTTCTCAGACTTCGGTCAACATGATGTATTATATTAGATCTAGACTGATATAGTGATCATGTATATTGGTACTTTGCTAGTATAGCATTTTGTATTCACTAGCTTCATGATCATATATGATATAGTATTTTGGGATGCCTCTTTACTTTCATGTGTGATATACTCTTGATATTTTATTGTTGATGGATTGAGATAGGATTTGTTCGACTATAGGAGTCGCCAGTGGCATGCTAGAGTCCACCCACTAGTCTTCTAGACAGCTTTGATCGTATATTGGGGTACTGGCGTACTCTAACACACGTAGCTGACTTTGTTTCGTCCCCGTTCTCCAGTATTCTGGTTCTGGGGCGTGACAGAGGTTTTTGGTGGCCCATACAGGTTTGTCTTCAGACTTGTGGAGGATTCATCTTGTTAGAATCTCAATCCTATAATTGTCTTCATTTGATCTCCCTTTGCTTATCGCATTCTCGTTTTTCTTGAACTGTAAACATGATTGACATATCCTTGTTCTGTTCCTGTCCATTATTAATACCTTGTGTCCTTATCTTTCAGTGACACACCACCTGCTTCTTCTTTCGAGGGTTCAGTTGCTCCGTCATCGCATGCAGATCAGATGGATGGTCATGATCAGACCCCTCCTCCATAGAATCAGAATCCCGTACCATCTCAGTATCCGTTGGCAGCTCAGTTTACTTCTGTCCCATCAGCTCAGCCAGCTCCGTCAGTCCCTTCAGTACAACCAGCCCAGATAGACCAGCGTGCCCTACTCGAGATGATGAGGCGTATGATGGAGGCACAGCAGCAACAACATCAGAATCAGCTTCAGATCCAACAGCAGGTGGTTCAGTTGTACCAGGAGTTGCAGCAGGGCCAGGACCATACCAACAACACCCTCTGCCAGGGTGTTATAGTAGCCTTGGAGGCGAGTGGTCGTCGTGGTCACAACTCAGTATTCGACTTTAGTCGCCTGCGTCCAGCTCAGTTCTTCGGCACCGAGGATGCAGTATCCGCCGATTCTTGGCTTCAGGACACCGAAGCCATTTTAGAGGCAGCTAGGACTCCAGCAGAGGATAGGGTAGCAATGGTGAAGCTGCAGTTATCAGTAATTGCCCGCGACTGGTGGGTAGCACAGGAGATGGGTCTTCCTAGGCCTATTAGTTAGGAGACATTTCGGGAGCGCTTCCAGGAGATGTTCTTCCACACCTCAGCCAAGTTCCAGCTTCAGCAACAGTTCATCAACCTTCGTCAGCAGACGAGGACTGTGGATCAGTATGCGGCAGAGTTCAGTAGGCTCAGTCGATTTGTATCACACATGGTAGCTTCCGATGGTGATAGAGCTCGAAGGTTCGAGCAGGGCTTGCACTTGGAGCTTCAACAGCTCATGGTGGGCCATTTTTACGACACCTTTGATACAGTACTGAGAGCAGCCAGATCCTTGGAGATGACCAGTCAGAGGATAGTAGAGAGGACCGAAGGTCAGAAGAGGTCACACTCGGCTGTGAGGAGCATTACCATTCAGTCCTCAGCCCCCGCACCAGCAGTCAGAGCTCCCGATCACCGACCTCCTCGTCAGACAGTATCATCAGCCCCGACGGTGACATCAGTACAGCAGTCTAGGCAGTCAGGTCAGCAAAGATGTGATTACTGTGGAAAGCCAGGGCATACCAGGGCCCAGTGTAGGAGGGCCAACGGTCAGTGTCTCGGATGCGGGGTATCTGATCATATGGTTGGGTCTTGTCTTCGTAGACGTCCAGAGGCTTCATCAGTTGCCCCAGTGCCATTGGTGATTGAGGGTCAGAGGGGACCAGCAGAGTCAGCACGATCATATGTTCAGCGCCCGCTTCCGACGCAGTCCCAGCAATTTCAGCACCAGCGTCCAGCACGGTATGCCCAAGCCCTACAGGAAGGGTCGAGCCAGCAGCAGACTACACGAGTACCCCTAAAGCGTGGACAGGCTTTTAACATGAGCTTGCATGCGGTTGGCCGAGGGCGGTCAGATTGTAGGTGAGATTATGTGCATTTCCTTCAGTTTATCTTACTCTTGGATTTTGTTGACGATCTTGTATTCCACCTATATTCGGAGTAAAATGGTCGACTCGACATGTTCGGTGAGTGAAGGCGAGTTTCTCGTTCCACTCTTCCACCTTCGTATCTCGTGATACGCGATATCTATCATGTATCCCGACTACGTAGGTACGTCCTGGATTAGAGTCATGTCTTCGACTAAGTCATTGGTACCGACTTACTTCGAGACTTGACTCTTGTCCACTTTGTGAGTCAGCATAGGCAAGCGAGGACGAATCCCTACTCAACTGACTCAGGGGTATATTATTCCATATACCTTATTTTCTTGTATTATATATGTATGTATTTATTATTTTTCGTATTTATTTAAATTCTGTATCTCAAATATCACTTGTACACGGGATGTTTTCTTTCGATGTGTTATGATTTTACATTATTTTGGCATGTGTATTTTTGCTCGACTGGCTTTAGGAAATTTCGAGGACAGAATTTTTCTAAGTTGTGGAGAGTTGTGAGACTCGTCTCACAGTATCGGTATTTATATACGGATACGTATTTTGTATTGTATTTCGTATTTTCTCGGTTTTTGGAATGCTTTAAAATTTTCCTAAATTATACATTTTCTCCTTGGCCGGTATACCGACGGTGTACCGGAGTATACCGACGCATACCGCTCGGACAGATTTTCCACATTTTAGATATTTTCGATTTCAGATATTTTTGTGAATAGTGTTTCCGATATTTTCATGAATAGTGTTTTGGATATTTTGATGAATAGTTTTTTTATATTTTCGTGAATAGTGTAGATGCATTCTATTATCCAATGGATAATTGTTTTTCTTTCAATGGCTAGGATTGATCTAGAATGTGACATGGATCACGATCCAACGGTCACGATTAATTCATCCCTTCTATATATATCCTATGAGTTCCTCTCTCCTCTCTCTTTTCTTTCCTTCACCATTTCCCCTTCACTCTCTTCTCTCTTCCTCAAGCTTATGAAGGCTTGGCCTTGAGGCCTAGAGTGTGGTTTCGGAACCCCTCTTGGTGGTGGAGTAGAAGATTAGGCTCGGTTGCTAAAACTTAGGCAAGTACATCTTGCTCAAAAGTGACATGACCATACTTTATTTTTGTTTTTATAGAAACTAAAGTTTTATTGGCCTATAATATACTTCTTTAAATTGTTAACATGTTTAGTATATAGCACGTTTGGTTTTGATCGATAGTATTGCGTAGATCTGAGTTTCTAGATATAATTTTTGAGTATTTTGAGGTATTGATCTATCAAATATTTTAATTTGTGAAAACTAATACTTCCATGTTGTAGAAAATTCAATTCTATTCAATTTTGACTTTTGAAAATCCGAATTTCAATTTAAAATAAAGCTTTTATGGCCGAAATAAGTTTTGGCAAAAATCAGTTTATGTTGCTATTTGAAAAAATGGTATACCGACGGTATACCGTAGTATACCGACGGTATGCCAATTTTTGTACCAGAAACTTTCTGTCTTTAGGCCGGAATACCGCCGGTATGCCGCCGTATACCGTCGGTATGCCGTTTTATGCCGTTTTAGGCTATTTTTGCCCTTTTTTGTCCGTTTTTGATATTTTCTCAATTGTAATGGACTCTTGACATGATTAGATGACCTTGGATAGTTAGAGAATGATTGTACATCCTATATACATGACACATGCTTATGTTCATGTATTGTTCTATGTCCAGATTATAGATAGTGGCCTGTCATGGTGCACTCCAGATTACTGTATATGTCTAGCTCGATTTAGTGGCTCGTAGTAGCGCACTCGTGTACTGATTTTTACGATTGAATTCTAGATTGAGATTTGATTTCTGATTGACTTCTAGATTGAGACTGAATGCATGTTCTTTATTGACACCGTGGATTAGCTTGTTATATGTCTAATTTATTTGCATCTTGGCAATGGACAATCGAGTGTGAGTATTGTCTATTGTATCACGCGTAATGTGTATTGAGAACATTTGCCAGAGATATCTAGCAAATGACTTGTACCCATGGCTCGTCATTATAGGACGATTCTTGAGTGTCTACGACTTGAGAATTGAAAATGAATGTTATAGGTAATTGACTAGTAAACTCATATAGATCATTGGGAGGGGAGGACACTTCATGCTACCGCGTACTCGGATCGCTATGGGCCCCCACAGTGGCAGGGATAACCCCGATTGGCGTGGGCCCCTATCCACTATTGATTGAGTAGATGTTTATCTACTATTGATATATTATTGAGTAGATGATGTTTATCTACTATTGATATGTTTTAATTTTGGAGTAGATGTTTATCTACTATTGATTGAGATTGTTTGGTTGATTGTATTTCTTTTCTTCTACCGTCGTCGCCCCCTTGGCCATCCGAGTTACTGCAGCGTAGGTGGTAGTGAAGTTTCTCAACTTGCATACTAGTAATTAGGATTGTGATAACCCTAGCTAGTTAATGATATCAAGCCGTAGTCAATGATTGGCCATGCACTTTTGATTGTGTGTTACCTTATATGCTCTTATGTTGGTGAGTGGCCAGAGGCTAAGTTCTGCTAGGGAAAAGATCTGCAACCCCGGTCCTTGTTTGGTTTAAGGATTGTAGCTCCGATTTCTAGTAGTTCCTAAATCCCTTGTTGCTCATCGGATTATTCTGTTCCATAGCTATATTGTTCAATATTTTCATTCAGTCATTTATATTCTTGAGATATGTGCATTGGTACCGCACTACTCTCGACCCGCATTTATTTACTTCTGTCATTATGTTATTGTGTTATTGTTGGGTTTTGTCGTGCACCTCGAGCTTCCTTGTGGTACTTGCTATTTGGGGCCTGACCCCACTGGTTTTGTTTGGCCAGATTTACCGCTGGAGTCCGAGGATTCTCCCTACCTTTCTCTGGATGACCCGCCGCCGACTTAGATCTGCGGTTGTTCCTCCTCGCGAGTGGGTTCCCTCTTCTTACCACTTGTGGTTCATTTCATTTTGGTGGTGTTAGCTAGGACATGTGTTAGCCCTATTATTTCGAGACTTTCTCAGACTTCGGTCAACATGATGTATTATATTAGATCTAGACTGATATAGTGATCATGTATATTGGTACTTTGCTAGTATAGCATTTTGTATTCACTAGCTTCATGATCATATATGATATAGTATTTTGGGACGCCTCTTTACTTTCATGTGTGGTATACTCTTGATATTTTATTGTTGATGGATTGAGATAGGATTTGTTCGACCATAGGAGTCGTCAGTGGCATGCTAGAGTCCACCCACTAGTCTTCTAGACAGCTTTGATCGTATATTGGGGTACTGGCGTACTCTAATACACGTAGTTGGCTTTGTTTCGTTCCCGTTATCTAGTATTCTGGTTCTGGGGCGTAACATTATCGCAGTCATATTAGCCGGCGTGGCGGAAACGTAGGGACCTGACGTTGGATGTACATATCTTAGTTATGAAATTTAGAACTTCTCGCAGCTATACTAGTCGACACAACGATGATTATAGACGACATGATTATAGAGGTGCATACCTTAGTTGTGGAATCTATCGTTTATCGCAGCTATGCTTACTAGCGTGGCGAGGATTCTGAGTATCACGATTTTGGACAAACGCGTATGATTATCAGATTGTATCTTAAAAGGGTTCTTAATGTATCATCTGTATCATTTCACTTCTGTTATTATAGGATTCTGTTCCATCATCAACTAGCTTAGGAATTGAGATACCTTCAGTTTCTTTAGTCCAGTTCCTTATAGAGTTTTATTTCATTAGAGTTCCTTGATTGTATGATGGTTTGGTGTCATAATGGTTAGAAAGTAATTGTATATGTATTTTGGTAACTAATCATAGATAATAGAGTGATTAATAAGTGTCATAGTATGAGTTTGCACCAGTTACCAGGATAGGAAGGGTACCCTAGTAGCAAGAACTAGAGTATTTCAAGTATCATAGAGGTTTAGGCACAAACATTTTAGTGGCTAGTATGGAGAAGAGACATGAGTAACCTAGTATGAGAGTACCATCCAAGTACCATATAGAGGAGTTAGTGACTTATGTAGACAGTGTCAAGACTTGGGTAGACATCCTAGAAATATTATTCTAGATAGATGGTTGTATCAATATAGTGGATGATTGCGGGTGTATACCAGTGTTCGTCGCAAAAAGAATGGTTAAGCAGTTTTAGGTGGTTGAGGAACTGAGACAGGCACTAGAAGAGAGTATCCTATAAGGTGTAGTATAGTATCCTAGATAGTGTGTGCCAGTGAGTTAAGTATGCCCATGGTCTGGAACCATGGTATACGGTAGTATTAGAAATGGTAACCCATTATAGATAGTTCTTCTGTTTATTATGATAATTACTAGTTTATATAATTATGTTGAATGGTAATCTGTCTTATAACCCTATGATGATTTCTTGTTTCCATCTATCTTTCCAGTATAGCACTCGTGATCAGAGTCCGTCATCTGAGAGCATCTGCGATTCCGGACATGACTGGGGGCGTACTTCCACCTCCTATTGCCTAAGAGGTAGTGATCCCTCCCGCTGACCAGGGGGTAGTTGTACCTCCTGCCATTGAGGAAGTGGTAGCAGCCTTACCAGAGAGTCCTCCTCCACCTCCTGTCATTCAGGAGATGGTTGAAGTTTCGTCTGAGACCGAGGGTCTTCCTGCTCCTCCTCGTCTGCCTCCTATAGTGGTACCCCATACCATATTCTTAGGAGATTTTTCCTCTGATAGAACTCAAATATTTGGACTCCCTCCGGGACGTGTTAGAGACATAGAGAGTTCAGACCAAAATCCTGAGGGAGCAAGGCCAGAGGATCCAGCGGCTGTGGGACCTAGTGCATTATCGAAGAGAGCCTAGTTCTAAGAGAGTGAGTAGCAGTATCCACCCTGGGTCTCAGGAGTGCCCAAACCTTCAGCCTATGACATACTTTCCAGTTTGGATTCCTGCTCAACAGAGGCCACTTGAGCGGGTGCCAACCTATGCCTACTGTAGGAAGCCTGGACATGTATGGACCGACTGTAGGAAGAGGAAGGGGTTGTGCCTGTTTGTGGGTCAGCTACACACCTGATGCGAAACTGTCCTAGTGCACCTCTCCTAGCCGAAGTTCTGACTCAAGGAGAGAGTTTCAGTCACTAGACCCGGTTGGAGCTTAGTAATTAACCTAGATTTTAGTATATCTTTTGAGATGAGTTGATGATGCATGAATAGGTTGTAGCCTTATATGTATAATGTAACATAGTACTAATTAGATAAGCTGATAATTAGGTCTGAAAACAGGAAGGACAATGCTACAGGAGGTAGGTTAGCATGTTGTTTTGTTGTGACCCTTCTTTCCTTTCTTCCACCATTGTTTGTGTGTTCCTTGGTACCTTATGAATTGTCTTGTGCTATAGTGTGGTTATTGTAGTTAGTTGAGACCCTAATTGATATTGCGTGTCATGACCAATAATATCATAACCATGTATGTTTGTTTCTTTCAATAGAATTGTATGGTTTAGATAGGGCTTTCTTGGATCATGATTGTTGGGGGCATGACCTTAAGAAGAGTACAACCAACTTAAATTTCGAGGACGAAATTTTTTTAAGTAGGATAGACTTGTCACTACCACATTCTAGAAATAGGAGTATTTTGGACTTTTTATGTTTCATGAATAATTATATCATTTTTGATTAATTAATTATGCTAGTGACATATTATATGTAAACCATAGTGCTATTTTAATTAGATGGACTAGATGATTAGTCATGACCCTAGTAGACTTAATTAGTGAGATTAGACAATCCTCAAACTCATTTTAACAAGTTTAGTTAGTCTCTAGTTAGACTAGCAAGTTTAATTAGAAGATTAGGCTAAATACCTAATTAGAAAGAAAAGTCTTTTCCTAAACTTGTCATGACACAATGTAGAGGACTTCATAGACTTTTTTTCTTAGCCCACAAATCCTACCCAACCCTAAAGTGGTCGGTCACATGTGCCTCTTAACCTATAAGATGAATAACTTCTTCTTCTTCTTCCTCCTTTCATTTCAAAACCTAACTCTAGTTTAGAAGTTTCTTCCCCAAATTATTCCTACCATCAAAACTCACTTAAATCAGCCCAAATTTGTTCCAATCAATTCCCCTTGGAGACATTATGTTGGCGCACCCCCCCCCCCCCCAACCCTCTGTTTCCTGCACGCCAAGTCAGTTGGCGTCCCCCCACCCCTCCACCGCGCGCCAACTCTCTCTCTCTCTCTCTCTCTCTCTCTCTCCTAGCTCGTCAACTCATTTGACATTTCTCTATCCTATTTAGAAATACCTCAATTTTTTCTCTTTTTTAAAATTTATAAAGATTTATGCATTAGATAATAAGTTTTATTAAGAGAAATTTTGAGTGGCACCCCACTTTATTTTACCATTTTTAAGGTGCACCCCACAGTTTTACCATAATGCAAGACATCCCCCACTTTTGACGGAAAACGTCCAAAACTGACGGTCAAAGGGTTTGACCAACATTTTTTGACGAAAATGCCCTCGTCTCTCTCAAACCCAAACTCATTGTTGTTGCTGCTGCTGCTGTGGGGAGGGGGGGCGGCTGCGGTCGGGGAGGGGGGCGGCGAGGTCGAGGAGGGGGGGCGAGGTCGGGGAGGGGATGGCGGCGGCGACGGTGGGGGGTAGGGTGGGGCAGCGAGGTCGGGGGAGGGGGAGGACGAGGTCGAGGAGGGGGGGGCGAGGTCGGGGAGGGGTGGGCGGCTGCGGTCGGAGGGGGGGGCGAGGTCGAAGAGGGGGGAGGGGAGGTCGGGGAGGGGAGGGCGGCTGCGGCGGTGGGGGGTAAGGGGGACGGCGAGGTCGGGGGAGTGGTGCGAGGTCGAGGATGGGGGGCGAGGTCGGGGAGGGGAGGGCGACTGCCGTCGGGGAGGGGGGGCGAGGTCGAGGAGGGGGGCGAGGTCGGGGAGGGGAGGGCGGCTGCGGCGGTGGGGGGTAGGGGGGCGGTGGTGATGGTGATAGTGATGGTGGTGGTGGTGATAGTGAAGGTGGTGGTGGTGGTGATGAACGCGACTGCGGCTGCCGCCCTCCCCTCCCCGACCTCGCCCCCCCCCCCCCCCCCCCCCCCCCCCTCCATCCCAGACCGCAGCCCACCCCCCCTCCCCCCCCCCCCCCCCCCACCCAACCCAGCAACAACAGTAGTGAGTTTGGGAGAGACGAGGGCATTTTCGTCAAAAAATATTGGTCAAACTCTTTGACCGTCAGTTTTGGACGTTTTCCGTCAAAAGTGGGGGGTGTCTTGCATTATGGTAAAACTGTGGGGTGCACCTTAAAAATGGTAAAATAAAGTGAGGTGCCACTCAAAATTTCTCTTTTATTAATATGGATTCGTGGCAACCTCGCTAAACAGCCGATATCAGTGAATGAAAATGAGAAACATATATTATAAACGGACTAGCTAGCATCTTTATTACTCATTAGTGCAGTTTATCCCTTCCATTGCCTAAGTCTTGATTGTCCGCTTCTTATAATATATAATCCCAACCTTTAGGTCCCATATGATATCAGTAGTGTCTTCACTTTTTTTTTTCCTTGCTTGAACTCCACTCAAACCAACTGGTTCCTCAGAATCCCCCCTTTCTTTCTCTCTCTCTCTCTCATATTTAGAATATAATAATGTTCTTCTTTAAGCACACCTAACTTTACTGATCTAACTAAGGTTCTGTATGGGGGACCGGAAATGGGGTTTGTATGGAGATGGAGATGGAGACGGAATAGTGAGTAATACCCTGTTTCTGTACAAAAAGGGTGGACTTTCGAGCATGTCAAATCAATGAAATTAATGTGATAAGGTAATACTAGGCATAGCAGGAGCAGCTTTTGAATCTTATTTTTTCCTTCTCTTTTGTTGATCTCTTTTTGCCTTAGCTTTGTTTGGATGCATCTTGTTCCCATTAACTCCTCTTTTGCCTTTTCCTGATGCTGTGCAGAAACAGATGAGCGGGAGATTCCATTTGCCAGTTTTGGGGATGGGAGTTCTCTTTATCTACAAGTTAGAGTAAGATCTTTCCAATTTCTTCTCTCCTCTCTTCCATGTAAAAGAAAATAAAGAAGAGTTGAGAGAGAGAGAGAGAGAGAGGGGGAGAGAGGGGTACATGACCTTTACTTGTAAACAGTGAACAGATATGCAGCAATCTTTTCCTTGTTACTCACCATCATAACTATAATATTCAGAGGGGTTGGAGGAGAGAAAGAGAAGGAAAAGATTTTGGTTGGCGACAAGCAAGGGATCTTTGTTGAGTTTTCAGGGGCTGTGATGATTATCATCAATAATAAATGTATCTGGAGTTGTGGGTATCCAAACATTCCATTGGATATTTGGGCAAATGGGCGCTCTCTCTCTCTCTCTCTCTCTCTCTCTCTAGTTCTTCATCACTCTTCTTTCATTGAGCTGTTTCCTTCAATGTTCCATTTGTTTGCTAATGGGCTGTACTAAGATGCCTTGTTTTCATCTTGATGTGAGTGGACAACTATAGGAAGCTAGCTAGCAGAATCAGCCAGTGGTGGATCATATAGTGTGCTCTTTCCTCCAATTCTTTGTGTGTGTAGTATAATTGAAAATATGTAAAAAAAAAAAAAAAAAAAGAAGAAAAAAGAAGAAGAAAATAATCTTGATACTTCTGAGTGAGAGAAGAGGAGAGAGGGTTTGGTGATTGGAAGGAGGAGAAAGATTGCTTGTGAGAATCATTTTTTTGGTACTGGCAACAAGGAAGAGTGGGGCTTGCTAGGGGGTGTGCAAGGAAGAAAGTTATCTGAGAAAGCCAGCCATCACCAATGAAGATCCCACAAGGAGACAAAACAATGGATGGTTGAGGTTGGGTGTGTGTAGTCTCTATTCACCCATTAAAAGCTTTGCGTGCGTGCAGTTGATGGTGTAAGAGAGAGAGAGAGAGCAAAGGAAATTGTTCAGGAGTGACTGTTGCAGCAGAAGTTGGAATCCTCTTTGATCTTAGATTAGGAGGAGCATCTTTAAATCATATATTGTTTTGATCCTATATATTTCCTCTCCTATTATTTGCATGCTTTCTCCTCTCTACTGCTGTGGCTAGTACTTATGATGCCCATGAAGTATGGATTGATTCCTCTCTAGCTATACTCCTCCAAGTCCATTCCCTACTACTGCCAGCTAGCCAGCTATAGCCAGCCAGCAAGCAAGCCCACTATAACTACTACTGCTACTACTACCCAGCACCCAATACTTATCATGCTTCAATATTCCCTCTTTTATTGATTAGTCCATCCCGCTCTTCATCGTCATCTTCATCTATCGTCACTATTCCTATATAGCAAAGCAAAGCTTATTAGCTGAGACTGAGAGCAAACAAAATCAAACTCCTTCCTTCCCTTCCCTTCCGTTCCCTACCCCAAGGGCACCACAGTCCATGTAAAAGAAGACAAAAGGAGTAACAAGTAATAATATACTTCTTTTTCCTCCTATTATTCCCTTCAGTGAGCCCTCTGCCAACTTAACACACCAAGAGAGTATATAGAGAGTGAGAGAGAGAGAGAGAGAAACAGCAGGTCAGGTCAGGTCAGGTAAGGGCGAGATTGAGAAGAAGAAACAAAGAAAGTGGTGATGAGTAAACAAATGAAATAAACAGTACTAGATCCAAATAGTAAGACAGAAAAGAAAGGGAGAGAGAGAGAGAGAGAGACATCATCTGCCACTCCCTGTTACTAAACTTGCTACTCACACACTCCCTCCTGTTCTTGCTGGCCAGAACATGTCCTATCAAGTTATAAGCTGCATTCTCAGATGTTGCAATTGTATTAAACCAAGGGAATGCTACTGCTGCTGCTACTACCATTCCCATATTCCACTAATATTCTCCTCCTCCTCCTCCTTTCTCACCACCAAGAAATAAGCTAGCTATGTTGACCTCACTGAAATCTCTTGAAGGGGTTGACCAAGAAGCCAGTGCTTCTGGCTCTTCGTCGGCGCGTGCGAGGGAGCTCCTCATCAGATGCGCTGAGCTAGTCAACCGCTGCGACATCCCCTCCGCCCGCCGCACTGCTTCGCTTCTCTCCATGACATCCTCTCCTCTCGGCGACTCCACAGACCGCGTGATCCACCAGTTCACCCTCGCCCTCTCCCTCCGCCTCTCTCTCCTCAGCCATACAAGGGTAGTCTCTGACGCCGCAGACGCGGACGCCCTCCTGTCCTCCTACCTCTCCCTCAACCAGATCACCCCTTTCCTCCGCTTCGCCCACCTCACGGCCAACCAGGCCATTCTCGAAGCGGTCGATGGCTGCCGCCACATCCACATTCTCGACTTCGACACCTCCCACGGCCTCCAGTGGCCTCCCTTGCTGCAAGCCATTGCGGACAGATCCGATCTTTCAGATCCCCCTTCGATCCGCATCACCGGCACCGGCTCCGACCTCTCCGTCCTCCTCCGGACCGCCGAGCGGCTCCGCTCTTTCGCACACTCCCTTGGCATTCCTTTCCAGTTCCATCCCCTAGTTCTCCCTTCTCGCACCACCAGGAGCACCGATTTCGCCTTCCAGCTCCATCCGGGGGAGACTTTGGCTGTCAACTGCGTGCTCTTCCTCAACAAGCTGATGAAAGACTCCAACCCTTTCGATAAAGACGGCACCCGGGATGTTGGAGCCTTCCTCCGGGCCATCCGGGCAATGAATCCAGCAGTGGTGACGGTTGCGGAGAGGGAGGCCAGCCACAACTCCCCCATCTTCCTCCAGAGGTTCATGGAAGCGCTGGACCACTACACGGCCCTGTTCGAGTCCTTGGAGGCCACTCTTCCGCCTGCTAGCCGTGAAAGGCTGTCGGTGGAGCAGGTGTGGCTCGGCCGGGAGATTGCTGATGTCGTGGCAGAGGACGGGGAGAGGAGGGAGCGGAGCGAGAGGTTCGAGCGGTGGAAAGGGCTGATGAGGGCCTCCGGCTTCGCGGTCCGGCCACTTAGCCCCTTCACTCTGTCGCAGGCAAGGCTGCTGCTGAGGTTGCACTATCCATCGGAAGGGTATCAGCTCCAGATGGTAAAGGAGTCCTTCTTCTTGGGCTGGCAGAACAGGCGTCTCTTCTCAGTCTCTTCTTGGCAATAGAGGGAAAGTGAGAAGAGAAACCCTAGCTAATTAATTCAGTTTTATTTACCATGAGACAATGCTTTATATATCTCTTTTCCCTTTGTCATATTTTGGTTATAAATCTCTTAATTATATATATATATATATATATATATATATATATATATATATATATATATATATATATATATATATATATATACTAGTGATTTTTGTGATAGATATAGATCTGTCCTTCCTGCTGACAAAACCCTAAACCTAATTTTCTTCTAGTTATATATACGTTGCATGGGAAATTTTGGAAGTGGTGAAATAGAAATAGCATGAATGGTCTTCTCTTTCTTCTGCTCTGTCGAACTTCTTCAGAGTTTCTCTTCTTTCTTTCTTTCTTTCTAATTTTCAATAACTTTGTTCATTTATCTACTATATTATATATTTCGTATAATGTTTTTCTTTTAAAGCTTGCTATAATGCTGGTTCAGCTTTGTCCTTTCCTTAAATGTAATATTTCATGGAAGTAGTTATATACTATTGAATCTTGCAATCTCTTTGAGTTGTTTATGTTAATGGATGACTCACCATTCATGTTGATAGTTGTTTATGATAGCTTTTTCTGATCATGTTTGCATGGTTTTTTACTTGCATTCCCTTGATATTTTTAGTGCTAAATTAATAATGTCCTATATGAGCACTATATAGAAAATTGGTATATTACAAAAACTACATGGCTAGATGGGATTTAGGAGGAGAGTAATCATCATCAGATAGACGTAGGCCTTTTTCATGGAGAAGGCAACCTTGTGTTCGCAAAATATGCCCTTTTGTCTCGTGCTCCCATGGAGGGAGTTTGCATTCTTGATTTCTGCACCCATGCCCCCTAGATTTGGCTATTGGTTGTCTTCGGGAATGAACCCCGTCTCATTCCCTTCCCACCCACCTTAATTCCTGTTTCTTGTCCCCTCAAACAAAATTATGGGTTTTCTCAAATCCTTGCTTTTTGTTTGCCACCATTCCCCGCCCTTCCTCAGCAAATCATTCTCTTTAGGAAGAAACTCCCTCCCTTGGGATCTTTGCCTCCTGCATGCTCTTGCATTCCTCACTCACCCCCATGATGTGCTCACTTTGCCATGATCTTATATCTGGATGAGAGTAGTACTTGATTTGATTTTAAAACTGTGTAGAACTTTGTTTAAAATGGTTTGTCCCAATCCTTTCTGTTTCCTTTTTTTTTTTCTATTATGATTTTTTCTTCTCTCCCCTTCCCCTTACTTTTTCCTCTCTCATTATTCCTTGCCATGATTACTTTGTTCATGTGACTGAGTTAACACTTCTGACTTGAACTTTGCTCAAAATGGCTTCTTGTCTAATCCCTTTTGCCTAATTCATTATTTCTTGCCTTGATTTCCTTCTGTTGATGTGATTGAGATAACATGTTTTACTATAGTTCTCTTTAAATGTTATATTTGTCTACTGTTCATATTATATATATATATATATATATAAATATATATATATATATATATATTTTTTTATATATAAATATATATATATATATAAATATATATATAAATATATATATAAATATATATTGTCTACTGTTCATATATATATATATATATATATATATATATATATATATATATATATATACTGCAAATGACCTCTAGCCTAGTGGTTAAGAGAGATGCATGCGGCCCGAGAGGTCATGAGTTCGAATTCCAGTGGGAGCGATTCCAGAAACAATTTACCTGGTTTCAAAAAAAAAAAAAAAAATATATATATATATATATATATATATATATATATATATATATAAAGTTTCAGGAAGATTTCGAAGTTTTACACTATTTATTTCAAGTTCAAACTTACAGCAAAGAGTATATAGTATATTTTTTCTCAGGACACTCAGTATGTACCTATATCTATTATTAAGTTTCAGAATTAAATTACAATTGAGGCATACAAGTAGGAATATGTAAGTAATTAAGACCTTTTTTTCTTGGCTTATATAATGGTTTGTTCTACAGCTTTGTCAGATTTTCACAGTTTATGTTATAGGGAAAAACCATCTATCAGTTGGAAGCATTTTCCTGAAACACACTTGCAGGTAACTAAGTTTGGCTCTAAATTAACCTGTTCTTTTGTGATAGATCAATATCTAATCATAATTTAACCACCTGTAGAAACTGTTAGATTGGACTTCAACTGTATATATAGCTCATCAGTAGTCTCTGCTTTGTTAGCAAGAGAATATATTTTAGTGTGGCACTATTTATTTTCAAGTTCAAACTTACAGCATTACGTGAATACTATATTTTTCTCAGGACACTCAATAGTCGATATGTAGCTATATCTATTATGTTAAATTATAGGGCTGATCAGTGTTTAGATTCTGGATTTTATAACATCTTAGAATTATAAGTACATGTCCAATTGGAAAGTTTGGATACTGAATTTTTTATTTTTTGGGTTTTATTTTTTCCATTCAGCAGTACTACATTGTCCGCAGTTTTTTTGACCGCCACTGGCCCGCAGGCCACATGGCGGCCGCCCATTGGCAGTGGCGGGCCCGGCGCTAGGGTTGGGAGGTGCTGAAGCCAATAAGGGGTTGGGACAGGTGGGGTGCATGCCAATTGGCGATCATTTTTTGTCGGCAAAAATGAGTTTTTCTTTTCCATCATACCCTGAACATGAGTACAAGGACAACAACCAACACAATATGAGAAGGAGGATATAATGAAAAAATGAACCTAAAAATAAAAATTCAGGTCCAAACTTTTCAAATGGATCATGTCATAGTTTAAACTCTAAGCTAGTACAAAATTCAGAGTATCCAAATACTAATTAGCCCTAAATTATAATAGTTGATGCATCCAAGGAGAAATATGTAAGTAAATGTTTTTGCTTCTAATTGTTTGTTCCCGAACATCCACAGCATCATACAACAGGCGCTTTCATCTTTCCATAATTTTTCGCCTGAACAATACCGTGGCATAGACGACCTCCAAAGCCTGAGGGAGGTCGCAACAGATACCAGACAATGGAAACCCCCCATTAATCCAATTATCAAGATAAATGTTGATGGTGCCACATCGCTATCGGCGATTGCGGCGGGAGCAGTCGCCAGAGATTCGTCAGGACGGTTCCTAGCTGGACAAACATGGTGCTCGCCCGACTTCCTACAATCCGAGTTAGGGATGCAGGCGGAAGCGGAAGATATCCGTATCGGGTTATCGCTTGCGAAGAACTTCCCGAATAAGCCAATATGTATTGAAGGGGATTCCATCACGGTGATTAGAATCTGCAATGGGGAGAGGAATCTCATTCCTTGGAAATTACTTGATCTCTTCACTGATATCCTGGAGGAGCTGGCGAAACTGAACAACATCTCGTTCATGGCTGTGAACAGGAATGGGAACGTGGTTGCCCACACTCTAGCTAAGTTTGCCCTTAATACTTCAGTGTCGGTTGTCTTTTCTTCTCCACCTGAGTGTTTATCTCAAGTGTTAGCTAATGACTTGATATAATGAAAAAATGAACCTAAAAATAAAAATTCAGGTCCAAACTTTTCAAATGGATCATGTCATAGTTTAAACTCTAAGCTAGTACAAAATTCAGAGTATCCAAATACTAATTAGCCCTAAATTATAATAGTTGATGCATCCAAGGAGAAATATGTAAGTAAATGTTTTTGCTTCTAATTGTTTGTTCCCGAACATCCACAGCATCATACAACAGGCGCTTTCATCTTTCCATAATTTTTTGCCTGAACAATACCGTGGCATAGACGACCTCCAAAGCCTGAGGGAGGTCGCAACAGATACCAGACAATGGAAACCCCCCATTAATCCAATTATCAAGATAAATGTTGATGGTGCCACATCGCTATCGGCGATTGCGGCGGGAGCAGTCGCCAGAGATTCGTCAGGACGGTTCCTAGCTGGACAAACATGGTGCTCGCCCGACTTCCTACAATCCGAGTTAGGGATGCAGGCGGAAGCGGAAGATATCCGTATCGGGTTATCGCTTGCGAAGAACTTCCCGAATAAGCCAATATGTATTGAAGGGGATTCCATCACGGTGATTAGAATCTGCAATGGGGAGAGGAATCTCATTCCTTGGAAATTACTTGATCTCTTCACTGATATCCTGGAGGAGCTGGCGAAACTGAACAACATCTCGTTCATGGCTGTGAACAGGAATGGGAACGTGGTTGCCCACACTCTAGCTAAGTTTGCCCTTAATACTTCAGTGTCGGTTGTCTTTTCTTCTCCACCTGAGTGTTTATCTCAAGTGTTAGCTAATGACTTGATTTGTCAATCCAGTAATATAGTGAACTTCCCACTTCATCAATAAAGTTACTACATTTACCTCAAAAAAAAACGACTATGTCAGAATTTTCCCATTTACATTATAGGCCAAAAAATTCTCTCTCAGTTGGAAGCATTTTCTTAAACACACTTGGTAACTAAGTTTGGTTCGAAATAAACCTTTTGGCCCACACGGTTTTGGCCCGCCACTGGCCCGCATGCCACTTGACTCTTCCGCTAAGCACCAGCCCCACCCCTAAAAACCTAGGCTGGGAGCCAATGGATGATTGCCATGTATCCTGCGGGCCAGTGGTAGTCGAAAACCCTACGGGTAAAGTGGTGTTGTCCATCTCTCTTATACAGTCTCTTCCTTTATTAGTAAGCTTAGTAGGTGAATATATATATAGTGTGGGTAAATCAACATGGGTGAAGGCATGATACGTATTATACATCAGCTATGATGGTTTGGTATGTATGATGTATCATTTTATACTGTTTGAGAACTGGCTAGTATATACCTAATCCAGTTTGGTACAAATTTGGCATAAAGAAAACTTGGATCTTTGAGATTTCTTCTTACTGTTAGCTGGTCTGTATTGGTATTTTCTAATACCAAAGACAGAAATACATTAAATAAATTAGTAATAAGGATTGCAAATATAATGTGCTATAATTGTTGGTAATTTTAGTTTTTCACAATTTCCAGATGGCACCTTGTCAAGTGCTCATAGGGGTGAGTATTCGGTTTATTCGGTTCCAACCGAACCGAATAACCAAAAATCGAATTGGACCGAAACCGAATAAGCAAAACCGAAACCGAACCGAATTGGTTAATAACCGAACCGAACCAAATTAAATCGGTTCGGTTTTCGGTTTTTGGGTTTATTTGTGTTTTTTTTTTGTTAATATATATAATAACTAAATATACCTAGATATATTTATTATATACCTATAGTATATTATATATATATATATATATATATATATATATATATATATATATATATATATATATATATACTAAATTTTCTTATTCGGTTTTCGGTTTTGGACCGAAACCGAAAGCCAAAACCGAAACCGAAACCGAATAAAAAAATTTATTATTTTCAAAACCGAAACCTAACCGATTTTTTTTAAAACCGAACCGAATATCTTATTCGGTTCGGTTCGGTTCGGTTCGATTTTCGGTTCAAAACCAAATAATGCTCACCCCTAAGTGCTCAAGCTTCTAAGGCTCTCACTTTACTAACAGTGGAAATTATGACGCATTCTTGGAAGAGTGATGCATCTGCGTTTCTTACTTCAGCTAATTAGGGTGAGCATTTCGTTTAAACCGAACCAAATAACCAAAAATTGAATTAAACCGAAAACTGAATAAACAAAATCAAAACGAACTAAAATGGTCCATAACGGAATCAAACCGAATCAAATTAAATCGGTTCGGTTTTCGATTTATTCGGTTTATTTCAATTTTTTAGTTTATTTGCCATATATATATATATATATATATATATATATATATATATATATATATATATATATATATATATATATATATATATATACTAGTCTACATGTACGTGCTTTGCACGTATTTTAATTGGAATATCATAAGATCAGTTATCTTTTCTTGGTAATTATTCATGTGTGTGAAATTCAAAGTACAAATTTTGTTCTTTTTTTTTAATTTTATTGAGAATAATAATATTTGAAAAATGGTAAGGATAGAAAAATTTTTACCATTGGAACATAAAAAGTTGTATGAAAAAAGAAAACTTGCATGCAAACTTTATTGTTTTGACCTTTGAACATAAATGACATGTAAGTTGACATAATAACATCATGTTTATATATATATATATATATATATATATATATATATATATATATATATATATATATATATATAAACTAAATTTTTTTTATTCGATTTTGGACTGAATTCAAAATCCAAAATTGAAATCGAAATCGAGTAAAATATTTTAGTATTTTCAAAACCGAAACATAATCGATTTTTTTTTTAAAACCGAACCGAATCTCTTATTCGGTTCGATTGAGCTCGATTTTTTTGTCCAAAACCGAATAACTCACCCCTCAGCTTATGTGAGAAACTACTCAAAGAGGCCCGCTATTAATATTGACTTGTTTGTGGCTTGCCTACACTTGGAGCCTTTAACATCTCACTATATTCAAACAACTCAACATCTCACATAACATAAATTTCTATGCAGATATTGTACAAACATGCATTCATTACAACGGCATCCAGAGGAAGGCATACTTCATAGCTTATGATCTTGCAAAGAGATTCAACATTTATTTTCTTATGATTGAGCTCTCCAGAAAGTATAAATTCAAGAGATCATCCCAAACCCAAAAGGAACACGATATAAATTCCAAAGTCCTAAATTCTATTCCCCGTACATAATCTAGAGTAGAGTATCTCTTGTGTACCATATTAAATATGACAAATAGTGACACATGATAGGAATTTATGTCCAACAAGTAGGGGTGGTCATTATTTGGTTTTGGGCCCATAAGGGTTTTGATTAGGTTTGAAAATAATCTGCTTTGGGTTCGCTTCTAGAAATACCCATATTCGAAATTTTTTCTATTTTTGTTCAAAATTGAAATCGAATAAGAGTTATAAAATTACAAAAATACCCTCAAAATTTTGTCCATAGTATGTTCTCATAACGTATGACTTCATTTTGCTATAAAAATCAATTAATTACCTGTTGTGAAAATGAGAAAGAAAGAGAAGAATTGGTACCTGTATCAATTCTATAGGACTTTTCTCATTAACAATATATATGAAGAGGGAATAGGATAGATGTGGTTATACATAGGGATAAGGACATCCATATTTGGTCTTATATCATAACTCTCCCCCTTGGATGCCCACCTTACTTATTGTCTTATTAAAAAAATTTCTAAGGAAAGCTCATCTTGGAAAAAAATTCAGAGTAAAAAAAAAGTACAATAATATTCTTCAGGAATGTGAGTGGGTGCGACTTACACTGTCCCGTTAAAATCTTTCGAAGAAAAAATCCAGAATGAAAACATCATCGAAAAAGAGTATAATACGTAAAGACATACTTCGAGATGTCTCCATTAGCATCTTCAGGATGCATGCATCTCCATAATGTTTTTCCTTAAATTATAAAAATTATATTTAGCTCTTATATCAATATAAATGAAAAGTCAATCACGCAATAATTTGAATATTACATCTCATCCCAATACTTTCTTTGCCTATAATTTATATACATTATTCTCGTGTAGGCTTATTGGTTATTCCTGGAAGCTTGCAACTCCTTCTGATTGTTGAACTGTCGGAACCATAGCCATGCACAATCTTTGTTTGCTTCATTAAGTATAAAAATGTTTTGATGAGATTGTCGTAGTAATTTACTGTATTTATCTCCAAAATACCTATAACACAATTTATAACATATCTTGTTTATGATATCCCCTTACGTAAAATCAGATAAATATCATGCATCTACATATTTTATAAGATCAAAACATTCATATGAATCAAATTAAGAATAATTTATGTCTCCTATATCATTTTAGTGTGGATGTGTAGTTACATATCAGCAGGTTCACATAAATATATTATACTAAGTGAATGACAATAAATAATTTTGTATTTATATTCTTCAAATATGGTATTTCTAGCACAACGTAGTATATGATTTGACATCTCCAATATGAGTGACGTATATCCTTAGTAAATAGTTGGAGAATATATTTAGACGAACTTCTAGTTCTCTACACTAGTGGTTACACACAAACATTTCTTATCTCACTTGCTCAGAGTTTTAATATAATACCTATTTTATTTTATATCATTAAAATTCAGTAAAATTCTTCTACAATTATGTATAGGTTAGATAAAAATATGCTTTACCAGAGCCTTCAATTAATTTGAGAAAGACCAGCTATCATGGATATTACGTTCGAACTAGTATTATTGTGGAGAAAAAAGATCATATTTTTAAAGATGGTATAAATAGCAATATTATAAACTATCAATTAAAAATATGACTATCGAACTTCAAGTATATGATAGTTAACAAGAAAACCAAACATTCAAGTATATGATAGTTAACAAGAAAACCAAACATCCATAGTCACCCTACTGATTTGGCAAACTTATGGTACAAACTTAAATACAACTATTAAATACCAACATTCAGGTCGATAATTTTACTTTTGGCCTTTAGAGGGCAGCAACCCGCTACGACCTACAAATGTTAGTTCACAGGCGACTGATTTTTCTCGGACAAGTAGCACAATACCTATTATGCATGCATCCGTTTTGGAGTTGTACAAAATCAAGCAATTAACTATCTTATATTATTCAAAAATAATAAAAATTATAAGTTTTACAACATAATCGAGTCTTCTAGCAGATTAAAGGCATGAAAATAATAACACAATGTGTCACGCCCCAATTTCGTAGAATCGGTGGTCGTCCCCCGGGCGTGATGTCATGCGAACCTAATTTGCGATCGCACAAGGCATAATCATAAGATTATCTATGTCACGTCCCAGAACCAGAATACTGGAGAGCGGGGGACAGACACAGCCAGCTACGTACATTGAAGGGAATCCCACCTCGCAATACGGTCACGACTGTCTAGATGCATGAGGGTTTACTACAAGCCATTAGTCTCTTAGGGTCAAGAACAAGCCCAGTGTCTCAATCTCAAGCAAACAAGTAAATGTAACAAGATGGTAGATCATCAGACATACAAGGTAAGGCGTCCCAAACATTACATATTCAGATGATCATGAAGCTAGTCATACAAAATGTGAAGACTACCAAGAGTTTAAGTCATACATGATCAACCCTAGGATGTGTCAATCATGTTACAGCCATTAGGCAGACCGGAATGTAAATTCAACACGAGCTAACACTTGCTCGGCGGCTAAACGCCTCAAAAGAATAATTTTACAAATAGAGTGGGAGAGCAAAATAAAACCCACCCGTTGCCAGGGTTCCTTCTAGTGGCCACCATCTGGCAGGAAGGCTGGAAGATCTTCGGAAGCTGCTCCAAAATCTGGCCATACAAAACCAGCTAGGTCAGACCCCAGAAAGAACAAGTGCCACAAAGGAGACTTCACTTAAGAACTAAAACCAACATATTAGCACATAAGGTCATAGATGAAATAACAGAAGACATGAGCTAGAGAAAATAGGGTGATAAACGATAAGATAACTAAAGGACTATTTCGGTAACCAAGTTACAACACGTACACCAAATAAGGACCGAGGTTGTAACCCTTCACCTGAACAGAACTTAGTCTCTAACCAATTATCGATAAGGTAAAGCATATACAAGCATGTCCTGAGATAGCCATGTACTGGGTCTAGGCAAGACTAGACAAGATGGGACTCTATCCAACATTCACGGCCAAGCAAGAGTACGGCTTGATATTTAAACTAACTAGGGTTATCACAAGCCTAGTTACTAGCAAGATGTAATGAGGTATCCCTACGACCACAAGCCCTGCAGACTATCCAGGTTATCCAGACGCATGGTTCATGCTAGGAGTTATCATGACTTGTTAGGTGACTTGAGTGCAACATATGACAGTGTGAATAGTAATCGTTTCATGAAGTGGCCCCATATGACAGTGAGCTGGAAATGTGCCCTACTCGTCGGCAGGCTACAAGTCCATCAGAGAAGGCGCCCAGATAACGGGATTGCTTGTAGCCAGAATACCTCTTTTTATGAACTACTTGATCAATCTAGTCATTAACCTAGTCAGATTCAGTATGAATCCCTAACCGTGGTAACCAGGGATACAAGTCCTAAACATGATGTGGGACAAGACTGGTAGCTTATACAAGCACATTCAATACAATCACCCCCAGTGTCAAGATGAGAATTTACTTAGCATGTTAAGTTAGCCGTCGCAACAGCGTTCAACGTTACATGTCAAGATTACTTGTCAAGGGTGCACCACAACGGGTCACCATCATGTCATGTTACTTGTAATTGTTACTTGTTAGGAGCGCGCCATGACGGGCCACCATCCTGGTTTACTACATATCTATCATCATATCGTGTTCACATATCATGGTTATGCAGCATATCATTATACCGGCTAATATGTAGGTTAAGAAGAGACATAATCCTGAGTGCACCCTAACGGGCCACTGTTTAAGAAAGAAAACATGGCATAAAGTGTAAAGTACAATAAAGCCGAAAAGACATGGCAACTTGCATCATAAAAGAAGGAAATGCATAAAAGGGAAAAATGCCAAAATATCGTGCGTCCAAGGGCTATGCGCGTGTGTGAGCACCCTGAATTTCGGGTTGATTTTTTTTCATTTTATTTTATTTTCTGATTTATTGGTTTCATTAAATAATTTATTGAATTATTTTTCCTTAAGTGTACTTTTCCGTGCCATTGATATTTGGAGTATCAGGGATGTTCAATTCTGGAAATTCTCTTCACGAGTTTTGGAGTGGACACGATTACCTTCATGACGGTATATAGTGTCCCATCCAAACTTGTTCTCTTGTGCTCTTTCTGCTTCGCTGAACTTCGGTCGGTTTAGACCAATTGATTGATATTTATTTTTCCCACTATTTTTCTTGATCATTTTTCAGCGCGTTACCATGACATTTAAATTGGGAGCGCCAGACCAGTCAGTTTCTTGAAACCAACTCCTCATTGATGATCTACTCGAGACCCTCGTCACCCATGACCTTTGTGTCCCACTCAGACACGTCGTCTTGGGCTCCATTTGATTCGCACAACTTTTCCGACACGTGACCCGATTTTATTTCAGGCCACGGCGTCACATTCATTTTCCAACTTAATTTGTGGGTCCCCTGTCGACCAAAACCTGTCCGCCCCAACTATGGACATGGCCCACTTTGAGCCTACTATCCGTCCGCCACTTGTGTCCCATTATTTGGAATCCCCATGTGCTACTTATTTGCCCATGATCATCAACGCCTATTTTAAATTCAATTTTTGCTTAATGTCCGATTTTCGTCCAATCCGGCTCCACCGAGCCCAGTCAAGCTCCGTGATTTTCTCCATCGGGACACCCTCATATTTATTGCCCAAAAATATCAATTTCTCATTTTATCTATTTTTATTATTTAATGGAAAATTTTCCTTGAATTTAATCCTTTGGAATGACCTATTTTGCTAAATCAACACTAGCCCTTGATTCCTTTCAATTCATCTCAACCATTAATTTCCCCATAAAATTTTCCATGCACAGCCAACACTTGTTGGCCGGCCCTAAATGTGTGGAAAAGTAACTTTTTCCTCTACCTTATCCTATTCTATTCTCTCCTCCCTATCCTTTATTTTCAAACCAACACAACAACTCAAACAAAAGCAGCAGCATACCAACTCTCCAACCCGACCATGCAACCCCTTCATCCATTCCGGCCACCCTGGCCAGTCCGGCCGTCGGCCCCACCCTGGCCAGCCATCTCCTCTCCTTCTCTCCTCCTCCATTTCCGAGCACCACCACTCCCACACCATTGTCGACAGCCTCTTCTCCTCCTCCTGGCCCGGCCTCGCCGCCGACCACCGGCCTCCAGGCCGTCGGCCACCGCCGAATTCTCTCCTCCGTCGAGCCCAACCTCCTTCTCCTCCATCTTCTCCATTCTAATCGGCCATCACCACCACCTTTTAGCCGCGCCACCTCCATCTAAACTCCAACCGACCGCACCATCTCGGCGTGGCCGCGCACATGGCCGTGCGCCACCACCGTCTCCGCCACCTCCCCTCGCCGTGGTCGGCGTCGCGCAGCCACCAGCGCGCGCAGCAGCGCTGCCAGCACCGGACAGCAGTGGCAGCAGCGCGCTCCCATCGCGCGCGCGCACGCGCGGTTGAGCGCCGCTGCCGGCGACGAGCTCACCGTGGCCGTGCCCCCGCGGTGGGCGACCTCCAGCGAACCCCCGTGGGCCACCGCCTTCTTCCCCGGCGCGACGCATAGCCTATTCGTGCTTTTACGTCGAAATCCCGTCGTGACGCGCGCATTTTGAACGCAGAAAGTGCGCTCCGTCGCTGCGACTTCGCGCACGTTTTTCCGGAGATCCGACCGTTGGATCGGCGATTTCTTCACTCCGTCGCAATTTCGGTATATCCACCTTCATCTCTGTCAAATTTCGTCCGTTAATTTTATCGTTTGATACATGAAAACCGGCCACCAAGTTGACCGTTTAAATTGTATTAAATTTGGACAGTTTCGCGGGGCCAACTTCGTCAGCTTGTATCTCCTCCACCGCAGCTCCGTTTGGCGTGCTACCAGTTCCGGTGCGAAGCTGGTATAACCCTCTTCCTGCCCCCTTTAGATTTCATTTCAGTTTGAGCTTGTTTGATTGGTTGAATTCGACGCCAAAGTTGGCCGTCCGAATTCGTAATTTCCAACTTGTAAAATTCTATTTTTGAACACGGGACTCCAGATTTCATTTCTGACACCACCATTAGATTCGTGGCGTCGTTCTGGCATGTTTTCATATAAAATTTGTTAGATTTGGAGAACGTGGGCCCGGACACGTTTTTCGGTGCAAAGCGGGTCCCACTTTCTGGGTCAACGGGACTTTTTGACGCCGGCTCATCGGAATCCAATTCCGGATATACCGTTGAGTTCGTATCGTCATTCTGGACTCGTTGACATATAATTTGCTAGGTTTTGGTGGACATTGGATCGGGCACGCATTTCGGTGCAAGTCAGACACCAATGTCCGGGCCAACGGGTCATTTTGAGATCGGCTCATCGGAATCCAATTTCGGATATACCGTTGAGTTCGTATCGTCATTCTGGACTCGTTGACATGTAGTTTGCTGAGTTTTGAGAACTTTGGCTCCGGTACGCATTTCCGTGCAAATCGGAATCCCAAGCTGGTCAACGGGCCAAATTGAGATCGGGTCAACGGAATCCAATTCTGGAGATACCGTTGGGTTCGTATCGACATTCTGGTTGCGTGGACATATAATTTGTTATATTTTATAGACTTGTTTTCTTGCACGTTTTTCGGTGCAAAATGGCTCCGACACGGACACCGTTTTGACCCGAAATTACCTTTTTGCCCTTGTGTCCAAATTGGACCGTTGGGTAGGCTATCCTAGCTAAATTGACCATTCTGGACACGTTGGCGATGTTTATTTCATCGTCCGACAATGTTTGTTGATAGTTTCTCTGAGTTTAGCCTTGTAATAATTAATTAATGATTAATTCATAATGTTCGTATTTCGGGATTAGTACAACGAAACTGAGCTCAGTCAATTCCAGTGATCTCACATCGCTGAAATTGACAAGATGGGCACGTGGATCACTGTAATAAGATTATCAACCTTACCATTGATATTCTTATCTCGATTTACGTGTCGTAAGTTTCGACGTACAAATAACGAAGTACATTTTATATTAGACTAGAATTGATCCTGTTTGACCAGAGTTGACCAGTTGACCCAAAGTCAACTGTAAGTCAACACTTGACCTAGTTTGACTAGGTTGTTGACCGAAGTTGACCTAGAGATGTTTTGACTTAGAAGAACCTAGAATAATATAGATGGCTAGTATAGTTTTATTTATTTCAACTTGAACACCTTGTAACCTGTGTTGCTTTAAATAGGACTCTGTGGCTTCAGTTGGACCCTCTATACTTATCAGCTCAGGACCACAGGCGAGTACATTCACTGATAGTTTTCATTGTCTTGATATCTGCTATATCCGATTCAGTTGTAGTGTTATACTCGATTTCCAGTCACGACAGTACACGGACTAGTATATGTTGGATCATGACATGGGATGTTGTTCCTAGAGTTTCATGGTATATTGATACATGTTCTGTCTTATTTCAGTGTATTGGTATAGACACCGATTTTAAAAGGGGACTTGCTACCCTCTTATGGAATCCCGTGTCATAACGTGTCATGTCCAGATCCATTGTACTATTCGGGGATGGGGGAGTTATTAGTGGTTGTGTGATCAATTCCCACATGGTTCTATGGTACTCATGGTTCATAGCTATACCCTCACCTCACGACGGGTAAAGCCTTACCCTACGGTTTATAGCTTTCCATGGTGACCGGCCTTATCGTTTCTATTGTATTCATGGTTCATAGTCGGTCAGATGGAAAGCCTTTCCCAAGCCGATCACATGACGCACTAATAATTCAAGGCACCTTTTATATTTATTATCTTAGAGTGACTAAGTTCTGTTCGGGAGAAGGGTTACAACCCCGGTCCTTGTTTGGTTTAAGGGTTGTAACTCGGCTTCCGAATAGTTCCCAAGTCATCCTATATATACATATACATTATCGTCCTTTACTGTACTCACATCATGATATATATTCCCAGTTGATTTTGTCTTGTATTTCATTATACTGTCTCTTATAGCTTTTGTCAATTCACATGGAACTGCTGTTGGTGTTTGTACTTGCTCATTTTCCTGACAGGATACGTTGACAAAATTTTACAGATAGTTTGGAGGTGCCTGCTAGCCTAGAGGAGACATATTAGAGGTTGTTTAGTTAGCTATTCTCAGTTGTCTGGAGTTGTATTTATTTTGTGGATTACTGTATTTGAGTTTGAGATGTATTTCTGAGTTTGTATCTTAGACACTTAGATTTCTCTCTGTTGTACCTCTTTTGGATTTTATGTTTTATCTATCTTCCTTTATGCTCTACCTTAGATGTGATTGAGTTTACATTCTGCCATGTCACCCCCATTCGGGGAGTATAAACTGTTAGTCTTATACTATTAGATGCATTGAGACCTAGGACAGCGTTCTACCGCCGACACTGCGGCGTAGGCTGGGCGTTGTTACGTTCTCGTGCCCTAACCCTAGGGTGCGGGTCGTGACACGTTTTTAGTGGTGGCCCACGCAGGTCGAGACTAAAGTGTAGTGGTATTCGAACTAGAGTACCACTACAGCCTGCACTAGGAATAGGATATATTTTGAAGGTACTCAATCACAGATAGGAACCCTTGAGAGATTCCTGGGACGACCCTGGAGAATCTTATTTAACTTCGATTTGAAAACTCTTTTCCATAATTTGTTTTACCTTTATTTTCTGTTGTTGAATTTGATTTTAATGGATTATTGCTGAATTTGAGTTTGTATTTATTAATTTTGATGGAAGACTGTCGAATTTTGAATTTTGATGATAGCTGTTGCATCCGAGTTTGTATTTTCGTAGATTTTTGTACATTTTGGATTTTGATGTTCGTTGATAAATTGAATTGATTTTTGAGTATTCATTGTTGATTTAAATTAACTTTTGGCAAGATGAAATTATATGGGCTAGGTCATCTATGTTGTGGAGTCTAGTCTTCTACAGTCATATTAGCTAGCATGGTGAGGACATATAGTCTGATTTGGATCTATTTCTCGGGTGTGGGAATTTAAGATTTTCGCAGCCAAGCGCGCGGCATCGCGAAAATGTTAAATACCATGATTCTAGAGGTATGTGCCAAAGTCGAGGACTCTGTGATTATCGTAGCCTTGCTTACTAGTATGACGAGGATTAGTGTACCATGATTTTGACCTGACGCATATGATTATCGGATTTTACTTTAAATGATTTCGAACACGTTTCTCTACTTTTGTTTCTGTCCTTCAAAAAAAAAAAAAAATGCCATGATTAGTGTAACTTGATAGCTGTTGTTTTGGAACCCAATTTCTCATATACAAATTTCATATGTATTCACGTACACACACGCCTACTAACAACCATACGGACATGTCCCCATACACATGATGCTAGTTTTTCCTCTCTAACATTCTCTTATATATATATATATATATATTGTGATTGGATTTCAATGCGAGTGACTTTCGATTCTTTAACTTGTGATTTTGATTTTCTTGGGATAGTACTTCTTTTTCGGATGATTGGTAGATACCTTTCTTTATTTTGATAAGTACCAGTTTTCATATAAAATGGTAGACTACCTTACAGTTTTGATGATTTGTTGTCTCTGTAACTTTTTGTTTAGCACCCTGGATTGCTTGTGTGTTTGATACCCTATAACCGTTTTGGTTAGCATGACTAGTATACCTAGATGAGACTTACTACCACCGTATGCCATGACCCTGTATGTCGTCCTTTTGATCACATGATTTGTTTTAAGCTGCGACTTTGATTTTGGGGGTTTGACCTAGAGGGAGTATGGACGTTTTAATTTCGAGGACGAAATTTTTATAAGGTGGGTAGGATGTGAGCACCCTGAATTTCGGGTTGATTTTTTTTCATTTTATTTTATTTTCTGATTTATTGGTTTCATTAAATAATTTATTGAATTATTTTTCCTTAAGTGTACTTTTCCGTGCCATTGATATTTGGAGTATCAGGGATGTTCAATTCTGGAAATTCTCTTCACGAGTTTTGGAGTGGACACGATTACCTTCATGACGGTATATAGTGTCCCATCCAAACTTGTTCTCTTGTGCTCTTTCTGCTTCGCTGAACTTCGGTCGGTTTAGACCAATTGATTGATATTTATTTTTCCCACTATTTTTCTTGATCATTTTTCAGCGCGTTACCATGACATTTAAATTGGGAGCGCCAGACCAGTCAGTTTCTTGAAACCAACTCCTCATTGATGATCTACTCGAGACCCTCGTCACCCATGACCTTTGTGTCCCACTCAGACACGTCGTCTTGGGCTCCATTTGATTCGCACAACTTTTCCGACACGTGACCCGATTTTATTTCAGGCCACGGCGTCACATTCATTTTCCAACTTAATTTGTGGGTCCCCTGTCGACCAAAACCTGTCCGCCCCAACTATGGACATGGCCCACTTTGAGCCTACTATCCGTCCGCCACTTGTGTCCCATTATTTGGAATCCCCATGTGCTACTTATTTGCCCATGATCATCAACGCCTATTTTAAATTCAATTTTTGCTTAATGTCCGATTTTCGTCCAATCCGGCTCCACCGAGCCCAGTCAAGCTCCGTGATTTTCTCCATCGGGACACCCTCATATTTATTGCCCAAAAATATCAATTTCTCATTTTATCTATTTTTATTATTTAATGGGAAATTTTCCTTGAATTTAATCCTTTGGAATGACCTATTTTGCTAAATCAACACTAGCCCTTGATTCCTTTCAATTCATCTCAACCATTAATTTCCCCATAAAATTTTCCATGCACAGCCAACACTTGTTGGCCGGCCCTAAATGTGTGGAAAAGTAACTTTTTCCTCTACCTTATCCTATTCTATTCTCTCCTCCCTATCCTTTATTTTCAAACCAACACAACAACTCAAACAAAAGCAGCAGCATACCAACTCTCCAACCCGACCATGCAACCCCTTCATCCATTCCGGCCACCCTGGCCAGTCCGGCCGTCGGCCCCACCCTGGCCAGCCATCTCCTCTCCTTCTCTCCTCCTCCATTTCCGAGCACCACCACTCCCACACCATTGTCGACAGCCTCTTCTCCTCCTCCTGGCCCGGCCTCGCCGCCGACCACCGGCCTCCAGGCCGTCGGCCACCGCCGAATTCTCTCCTCCGTCGAGCCCAACCTCCTTCTCCTCCATCTTCTCCATTCTAATCGGCCATCACCACCACCTTTTAGCCGCGCCACCTCCATCTAAACTCCAACCGACCGCACCATCTCGGCGTGGCCGCGCACATGGCCGTGCGCCACCACCGTCTCCGCCACCTCCCCTCGCCGTGGTCGGCGTCGCGCAGCCACCAGCGCGCGCAGCAGCGCTGCCAGCACCGGACAGCAGTGGCAGCAGCGCGCTCCCATCGCGCGCGCGCACGCGCGGTTGAGCGCCGCTGCCGGCGACGAGCTCACCGTGGCCGTGCCCCCGCGGTGGGCGACCTCCAGCGAACCCCCGTGGGCCACCGCCTTCTTCCCCGGCGCGACGCATAGCCTATTCGTGCTTTTACGTCGAAATCCCGTCGTGACGCGCGCATTTTGAACGCAGAAAGTGCGCTCCGTCGCTGCGACTTCGCGCACGTTTTTCCGGAGATCCGACCGTTGGATCGGCGATTTCTTTACTCCGTCGCAATTTCGGTATATCCACCTTCATCTCTGTCAAATTTCGTCCGTTAATTTTATCGTTTGATACATGAAAACCGGCCACCAAGTTGACCGTTTAAATTGTATTAAATTTGGACAGTTTCGCGGGGCCAACTTCGTCAGCTTGTATCTCCTCCACCGCAGCTCCGTTTGGCGTGCTACCAGTTCCGGTGCGAAGCTGGTATAACCCTCTTCCTGCCCCCTTTAGATTTCATTTCAGTTTGAGCTTGTTTGATTGGTTGAATTCGACGCCAAAGTTGGCCGTCCGAATTCGTAATTTCCAACTTGTAAAATTCTATTTTTGAACACGGGACTCCAGATTTCATTTCTGACACCACCATTAGATTCGTGGCGTCGTTCTGGCATGTTTTCATATAAAATTTGTTAGATTTGGAGAACGTGGGCCCGGACACGTTTTTCGGTGCAAAGCGGGTCCCACTTTCTGGGTCAACGGGACTTTTTGACGCCGGCTCATCGGAATCCAATTCCGGATATACCGTTGAGTTCGTATCGTCATTCTGGACTCGTTGACATATAATTTGCTAGGTTTTGGTGGACATTGGATCGGGCACGCATTTCGGTGCAAGTCAGACACCAATGTCCGGGCCAACGGGTCATTTTGAGATCGGCTCATCGGAATCCAATTCCGGATATACCGTTGAGTTCGTATCGTCATTCTGGACTCGTTGACATGTAGTTTGCTGAGTTTTGAGAACTTTGGCTCCGGTACGCATTTCCGTGCAAATCGGAATCCCAAGCTGGTCAACGGGCCAAATTGAGATCGGGTCAACGGAATCCAATTCTGGAGATACCGTTGGGTTCGTATCGACATTCTGGTTGCGTGGACATATAATTTGTTATATTTTATAGACTTGTTTTCTTGCACGTTTTTCGGTGCAAAATGGCTCCGACACGGACACCGTTTTGACCCGAAATTACCTTTTTGCCCTTGTGTCCAAATTGGACCGTTGGGTAGGCTATCCTAGCTAAATTGACCATTCTGGACACGTTGGCGATGTTTATTTCATCGTCCGACAATGTTTGTTGATAGTTTCTCTGAGTTTAGCCTTGTAATAATTAATTAATGATTAATTCATAATGTTCGTATTTCGGGATTAGTACAACGAAACTGAGCTCAGTCAATTCCAGTGATCTCACATCGCTGAAATTGACAAGATGGGCACGTGGATCACTGTAATAAGATTATCAACCTTACCATTGATATTCTTATCTCGATTTACGTGTCGTAAGTTTCGACGTACAAATAACGAAGTACATTTATATTAGACTAGAATTGATCCTGTTTGACCAGAGTTGACCAGTTGACCCAAAGTCAACTGTAAGTCAACACTTGACCTAGTTTGACTAGGTTGTTGACCGAAGTTGACCTAGAGATGTTTTGACTTAGAAGAACCTAGAATAATATAGATGGCTAGTATAGTTTTATTTATTTCAACTTGAACACCTTGTAACCTGTGTTGCTTTAAATAGGACTCTGTGGCTTCAGTTGGACCCTCTATACTTATCAGCTCAGGACCACAGGCGAGTACATTCACTGATAGTTTTCATTGTCTTGATATCTGCTATATCCGATTCAGTTGTAGTGTTATACTCGATTTCCAGTCACGACAGTACACGGACTAGTATATGTTGGATCATGACATGGGATGTTGTTCCTAGAGTTTCATGGTATATTGATACATGTTCTGTCTTGTTTCAGTGTATTGGTATAGACACCGATTTTAAAAGGGGACTTGCTACCCTCTTATGGAATCCCGTGTCATAACGTGTCATGTCCAGATCCATTGTACTATTCGGGGATGGGGGAGTTATTAGTGGTTGTGTGATCAATTCCCACATGGTTCTATGGTACTCATGGTTCATAGCTATACCCTCACCTCACGACGGGTAAAGCCTTACCCTACGGTTTATAGCTTTCCATGGTGACCGGCCTTATCGTTTCTATTGTATTCATGGTTCATAGTCGGTCAGATGGAAAGCCTTTCCCAAGCCGATCACATGACGCACTAATAATTCAAGGCACCTTTTATATTTATTATCTTAGAGTGACTAAGTTCTGTTCGGGAGAAGGGTTACAACCCCGGTCCTTGTTTGGTTTAAGGGTTGTAACTCGGCTTCCGAATAGTTCCCAAGTCATCCTATATATACATATACATTATCGTCCTTTACTGTACTCACATCATGATATATATTCCCAGTTGATTTTGTCTTGTATTTCATTATACTGTCTCTTATAGCTTTTGTCAATTCACATGGAACTGCTGTTGGTGTTTGTACTTGCTCATTTTCCTGACAGGATACGTTGACAAAATTTTACAGATAGTTTGGAGGTGCCTGCTAGCCTAGAGGAGACATATTAGAGGTTGTTTAGTTAGCTATTCTCAGTTGTCTGGAGTTGTATTTATTTTGTGGATTACTGTATTTGAGTTTGAGATGTATTTCTGAGTTTGTATCTTAGACACTTAGATTTCTCTCTGTTGTACCTCTTTTGGATTTTATGTTTTATCTATCTTCCTTTATGCTCTACCTTAGATGTGATTGAGTTTACATTCTGCCATGTCACCCCCATTCGGGGAGTATAAACTGTTAGTCTTATACTATTAGATGCATTGAGACCTAGGACAGCGTTCTACCGCCGACACTGCGGCGTAGGCTGGGCGTTGTTACGTTCTCGTGCCCTAACCCTAGGGTGCGGGTCGTGACAGCGTGTCACGACCCGCACCCAGTATAGGGGCACGAGAAGTGGGTACGTCCAGCCTATGCCGTAGTATCGACGGTAGAACGCTGTCCTAGGTTACTATCTAATCAACAACTCACGCAATTATATAATGTACTTGTCAATCTCAACTCCGAACGGAGGACAAGTATAGATATAATGAAATCTCAATTACAGTCTAAGCACGATATGATAACACAGAAGATTATAACTAAGACTAAATAACAACAACAAACCAACTACTAAATAATAATAATCTCATAACAACAAGATCTCAACTTATTACAATTCAAGTTCTAAAACATGAAAGCTAAACCAAGTCAACTAGCTAGTCTTCCGATCACTCCTGAGTGCCGGGGCCAAAGGTAGCTAAGCCATCTTCTGGTCCATAGTAAGTAGGGCAAGTGTCCTCGGGGCAAGCATCTGTAATATTTTCAGCAGGTCCAGTCAGGACAGGAACGAGTACAACTCATCAAGAAATCCCAAGTAAATGACAGAGAACTATAAATAGTTATAGACAGTTGTATTGATGAACATGGCAGTTTATATGAGTAATGATGTAGAGAACAGTTAAAGTACAAGGAAAGTAAGGTAACTAAATAAGAAGAGAAGCATGGCAATGAAGACTGTAAAATATAATCTAGCTGAACTAGAGTAACATGATATAAGTCTAGACAGTATAATATGAGTCAAGTATAATTCCAGTGTGAGTCCAGACAATGTAAATCTAATACCAGATGATTCCAGTACAAGATGAGTCCAGTATAAGGTGAGTCCAGTCAGTGATCAAAGATTTTAGGGTGAGTCCAGACTATACTCTAACAGTGTGTTTTAAAATATCGAGATCGACATGCGAACGGCTATAGGTAATATGGCACATCATACACTCGGCCAAGTATGGGATGGCTATCATTCCAGTATAATTCCAAGGAAGTGGTTCCAGTATTTGGGAATGTTCACATGTCTACTCTAATATTTCCCCGCCCAACAATTACAAGTGAATCCATAACCCGACACGAAAATAATTGTCCAGCCAGAACATGAATGATACCAGTAATTGATTCCAGAGTGATTCCAGTAGGTGATTCCAGTAGTGGTTCCAGAAATGGAGGTCAGACATGAATAAATGAGTGTCGCATGAAATGGATCCAGCAATATCAATCGTGTTTGTAACAGAGAATCAAATAGAACTAACTACAACTGAAGTATAGTAATCGACAAGTAACTGAAAGAACTATCAGAGAATGTACTCGCCTAGTATCCTGAATATCTAAAAAGAATACACTGTCCCATGAGTGGTGTCTGTCTCCTATAGAACAGTACAAGTCACTACATGTCTAAAATAGTAAAATAGACTGCTACAATGCATTTACATGATGTTTGGGGTCAATATAGGCTAAAGTCAACCCTTGGTCAACTCTAGTCAACTACACTAGTCAAACTAGGTCAACTAGGTCAAGCCTAACCCAAACAAGTCTCACTAAGCCTAACCATGTCTATCCTAGCATCCACACATAATACAAGGTCACACAAGTCATCAACACACATCATTGGTGTATACATGCCATACACATAGGCTATGAGCCATAGGCTATATCACACCTATAGTCTATTTCACACATTCCCACACATTATATATATACACTAATTTAATATAATACCATACACATACATATACCACATCAAGCATATAGACAAAATATATATTTATGTATACATAGAGTGATATAGAGAGAGAGGTACATGTGTATGTGTGTGTATAGGTGTATGTAGACATGTAATTATGTGTGTGTGTAGTGTCACAATAGAAAACAGTGTTGTGTGTCTTAGCTATGAGAGTGTGTGTGTGATACATGGAAAACAATATAATGTGGATAATGTGAACTAGGTTAGTGTGTTTTCAGTTTTGTGTAGTGTAGTTAATAGGAAACCTGTGTGTGTAATGTGACAGGAATTACAGTGTGTTAACAGGGAATGAATTCAGTGAATGGGATGTTGTTCTCAGGAATTTAGTAAAGTGACAGTTTGTGTAAAATGAAACTGTTCTCAGGTTTTCCAATTTCAAAAACAGTTTATATATAGCAGTTAACAGTGACAATTTACACATTAACAGTCCCAAAGCCAAATTGAATCCTATAACCAATTACCCTCATGAACCTAATATTTAACCAAGATTCAGACATATGGAATTAAAATAACATTGCAATTATTCATCAAGAACAGTTTAAAATCTCATTAATCTCAGAATTCAGTAAAATGTCAGTTTAATAACAGTTCAACATTCAGAATCCATTTCGAAATCCCAAAACCAATTGAATCTCAATTCCTTATGTTAACAACCAACCTAATCATGCATAAATGACTTAACCATGGTAATCAAATCATTAAAAAATAGTTAAATATACAATTTAAAATTCAGAAAACCCAACAGTGAAACAAGTATCAGTCGAATGGGGAAAATCCTATTCGAAACCCAAATCATGGTTAATAACCAAAATTATTGGTTGATAAACCACGACACACATGTGCACGTGTCTCACAAGTCATCTCGTGTCTAGGGGAAGCAGGACACGACGTGTCCTAGCTCACGAACACCACAGACACGCTGTGCACAGAGCAGTCTCGTACAGCGAGTCCACGAGTTCGTGCACCCGATACAGGCCACGTGGAGACACGTGGCCATGCACATGTGTAGCCCACGTGTAGGGCTATACGGTCGACACCCTGTCTAGTGTCCAAAGTGAGTGTCGTGTCATGTCCAGCCACGTATCAGTGGCTAAAAATGTGCGTGCAGAATAGTGCGTACGACCAGTGCGGGGAGGAGAACTCCTCGAATACCCAACCACTCGTGCCCAATTTTTGGGAGACCAATGTCAGTCATTGCCTCGACATTCTCCCCAAAAATACGTGTCCTTATGTCCTGTACAGCGACCACTAGGGCCCGAGTAGCAGGACAGTACGCACGGGTCAGTCACAGCGTGTTCGTGTCCTCGTGTGGGCACGACACGACTCCAAAACTACAACCCAAGGACACGAATCAACAAGCAAATCCTAGATCTAGGAATTCAATCAAAAACATTTGCAAAAACAGCAAAAGAAATTGGTTGTGGCATTTTAACAAACACCTAGACTAGGGATTTGATACGTGTCCGATACGGACACGAAACGTAATGCAAATGACACCAAACTTTCACTATAGCTAGGGGACACCTAGATCTAGGCTACCATGCAATAAAATCAGAATTAAAATAGAATTAAAGGGGTTTACCTATAGGTTGTAAAGATCAAGAAAAAGCCCCAAATCAAACAGTTTTCGTTGCTATCCAAATCCTCCAATTTGCTCTAAAACTGAAATTACTCCTCGCAATCAGTAAGTAGAGGTTGGTTAGAATCATATGCAAAAGATTTGGGCCAAAAAGGATTAAAAATGGATTTACTAGGAATTTAAGAAAGTAGAGATTTACCTTTCCTTCTAAAAACTTGGTTGAGCACAAAAGATGCAAGAACAAGAAAATGAGTGTTTATATAGGGTGGGGATCCCTATGTGGCTGGTCATAAAGGAAAGAATTAGGGTTAGGATTTCACTAATAGGCTATGGGCCAAGTTCTATAAGTCATGAAATTAAAATCACAAGTCATAAGTCATGAACCCATTCATTATTCCTCCTATTTTCAAACTAGATTCTAAATGACTAAAATAGGGTTGACTTAAGTTAGACTAGGGTCACACCATGCTATTCAAGTCACCATAACTAGGGTCAACATCTAGGTTGGTCTCTTAAGTCACAACTAGTAAAAGTCAAAATTAACAACCATCAATCCTTATAATTAATCAAATAATTCTAATAAGTCAAAATGACCAAATTATCCTTAGGCTAAAAATGATAAATAGATATTCCAAATCACATGGTTAGGCTCTAGGTCAGACAGTCTCTCGGGTTTCACTAGCAGCACATCAAAATCACAAGTCATGACTTAAAACAAATTTTAAATTGGTTAAAAAAATCACCAAAAATCATAATGTGATATAAATATCAATAAATTATAATTATAATTACAAAAGTTCAAAATTACCCTCATTTGGAAAATTGGGTGTTACAAGTCTACCCCCCTTAGAAAAATTTCGTCTTCGAAATTAAGATGATCGTACCCCTACTAGGTCAAACCCCCAACAATCAAGGTCAAAAGATAATCATGCAAACATAATCTTACTGGTCGTGATTCCATAGTCTCGATCAGGGTAACTACACTATCTAGCAAATCACAAGCAATATCCTGGCAGGTACTAATGGAATCATACAGGAAAGTGGAGAGAAAGAACGAGAAGGACAAACCTGCTAACCCATCACCTGCAGCGTCGGTCTCTTCGACCGCCATCGCAAAAGCTCCACCCCTCTGGTGCTGAGCTACAGGTGGCCTAGCTCCCTCAAAAGGAGGTGCAGCGGACAATCTATCATCTTGTGAGCATCAGACCCACAAAATAGACAAACCTTCAGCCTCCTCCTACAAGACTCCCAAACATGTCCTGCCTTCCTGCAGTACGCACAAGTCTGCACCCTGCGGTCCTGTCACCTAGGCTGATGTTGTGCCTGCTGAATCTGCACGTGAGGCCTCTTGGCCTGGCCTCCGCTGCTACTGGCTCCCTGAAAGTCCCGAACTCTCTTCAGCTTCAACCCCAGGTCGTCCTCCGCTGCCATAGCTCCAGTAAGGATCTCTGCGAAGGTAGTGTTTACCATAAAAATCAACAACAGGTATTACAGAACACTGGAATTAATTGCAAACTCGCTTGTACAAAGAAAGGGCCTAGAAAGAAAGCCTAGGAAACAATCTAAGTACAATTGTTTCGTTTTGATTCTGGGGGGTGACGGTGGAGGCTTAGAAAAGTGCTATCAACGCTGCCTTACTCCGTGGACTATCTGATGCAGTCTCTAGCTCGTGAAGATATTATTTTTTTTTCTTGAAGGTTGCCAGCCTTTTGCAGCGGTGTAGCACCCTGCTATTTATAATAGGATAGAATTTAAGCCGCATAGACGGCTTGTGGCCACGTGGCTGATTAGCACGCGAAGACCCGCTCTTGGGCTGCCATCTGTCGGTTTGTTGGAATTTTCTTGCAGCAAATCTGGGTAGTTGAGGAATTGGTCAGATTGCCACGTGTCCCGTTGCGTATAATATTCTCAGTCTTCGATCATGCGGGGTCGCATGAGACTCATGCATGCGGCCTGGATCACAATTACTTCCGACTGCCTGTAGTTCTAGAATTTTTGGGGTCGCATAAGGTTCATGCGGCTTGGATGACGCTTTTTTTGCCACATGGAGGCGTACGAACCCTGCTTTTGGACGACGTCTCACGTCTTATCTTTCTTATCGAAGTGTCAGAACTGTCATGTCTTGCCATGACTTGTTAGCTTTATTAGTTGAACTGCTCCTCCTTGGTCGCTTATTTTCCTTCTACAGATGTTCGTCGATGGGCCGCATATGTCTTTGAACAGTTATGCGGCTTTCCTTTATGCGGACCTGTTTGGCCCGAAGTACCTATGCGGCAATTTGTAATCTGTATGAATTCCATATTTTTCATGTTTCTACAAGACCCCCTCCAAAGTTTCCAAATTGCAAATTTGGAATACTTTGAATAAGAAGCATGAAAAATATGCCAAGTCGTAGGGAGTCTTCAAGTTGCAGGAAGTGGTTTTCGAACTTGAGTCGAAGAGAAGTACTGAGCCGCAGAACAAATCTTGAGTCGCAGGGACGCTTTGATTCGCAGAGAGTCTGCCAGCTGTCACTGCTGTATTTAATTCTTTTGACTCGGTTATGGATCTATTTTTGAGATGAAGCCGACGGTTACTGGGGATAAAGCTCCCAAACGTCGACTCTATCTTTAATGATCTTTAAAACCAAAGCGACGCTCGACGGTTACTAGGGATAAAGTCCCCAAACGTCGTCTCTATCTTTAATGATCTCGAGAATCGAAGAGTCTTTCTTCAGCAACTCAATAAATAGGAGTCATTCAGAGAGAGTCTTTCCTCTTTCACCTTCTTCTCCTTTATACTTTCTGCTATGGCTCCAAAGGCTTCTAAGTCGATTGGTGCGATAGCCAAAGGGGAGAGACTTGCTTCCCCGTCGAGAGCGGTAGACACTTCTTCCATTCATTCTGATGTGCAACCTTCTCCCAAGGGTAAGGGTGGTGAGCAGATGATGACTGAAATTTTGTGCGCGGGGCTGTCATATACTGCCTCTGCTATAAACTTGGTCGATGTATGCCCTATCTCGTCTGGACGACATGTGTTCTATACGATAGGGATGCACAGGCTGAGTCGTATAACCGTTGCTTATTCGAACTTGAACTGGCTGAGTGCCTCAAGATAAATCTGTATGAACTTTTCATGACCGAGCCGCATAGGTGCCGCATGAGCACTTTATGATTGGGTCGCATGAATACTGTAAGATTGGGTCGCATGATCGCCTTGTGACTGATCGGGCCGCATGAGTTTTTCATGACTGAGCCGTATGATAATAACTGATCCGTATAAATGCTGCATGAGTGCTTCATGAAGCCGACCTCATAACTGTGGACTGTATGAGTTCTATTTTGGCTGGGCCGTTTAACTGGCTAAGCCGCATAACAGAGTTCTTTGTTGCAATATGACTATCTTCTTTTCTTTTGATTTTTGTAGCATCTGTGTCGAAGGCTGAGATCATTGCGAAGGAATAGGTGCTGCCCCCTTTCATCAAACAAGAGTCACTGTTTGAGGTGAAAGAGGTGCTGGCGTCCATCGGGGAAGGGATTGCTATCAAGGAGGAGCCCAAGTCTGAGGGCAGTAGTATTGGGAGTTCTGACCCTCCTGTCCTCGCCGGAGACTCCGGTCAAATAGATCTTTCGTATGCGAAATGGATAGGGGAATGGTATATGCCTCAGCACGGCTATGATCCTTGACTGTAGGGATCTGTGGGCTACCATATACTAGATGTTCGTATCTGCCTTTGTACTTCCGTCTGTCTATAGTTGTATCTTTCGTTTTGCTTCTTTTGCAATCCTTTACTGGAGGTGTAGTCCTGTGAATGTAACTGATTTGAATAAACAGGGTAGGCTTACCCTATTTTATTTGTGGTATTTTGTGGTGCTTGTACTAGAGGGCCTAATACAACATTTGTAAAGGACATCCTATTGGGGGATTTTTGTGGACCTATTGTCCTTTTGTGCATCTGGAAATGCGAGCAAATAGATTTGAATGATATTTTGTGGACCTACTACTCTTTGGTACACCGATGGTGTGAGTAATAGATTAGGATATTTTTTGTGGACTTATCATCATTTTCGTGTACTGGCGATGCGAGTACTGATAATAAGTGGAGAGGAAACCAACGTATTTACTCAGAGGTAATGAGGACGTGGTAAATATGGGTCAAAACAAATCCTTCCTACTCAGAGGTAATGAGGACATGTTAGGGGTAGGCATGATAGGGATACACAGAACAACTCAGAGGTGCTATCAACGTGGAATTTCTATGCATTGGGTGATTTGTTTGTGATGGACGGGAAAACAACTCAGAGGTAATATGGACATGGTTGCTTTTTTCTGTTGGGGAGTTTTGTGGACCTATTACCCTTCTTGTGCACTGACAGTGCGAGTAATAGATTAGGATAAGTTGTATGGACCTATTACCCATCTGCGCACCGGTGGTGCGGGCAATAGATTTTGAGGCAAATTCTTGGCGGTAGAAAAGCTATGACCAGGGGGTACATAGATATGACCAAGAGAATTTATTCGAAGTAATCAGAGAGTAAGTTCAGTAGTAACTGAGGGTACGTAACTCAATAATCTGGGAGATTTGAAGTCAGAGTGTAAGTTCAGCAATACCTGCTGGTATATAACTCACAATCCGAGAGATCGTTGGAAGGTGTCATTTAGACATAGTATTTCTTGAGGAACTTGCCGTTGATGGGGATCATGAGCTAGTCTCCATTTTGTTTTGCGAGACGGTATGTGCCGTTGGAGAATACGGTCTCAATGACGAACGGACCCTCCCACTTAGGCTGGAATTTGCCGGGGGTCTTGTGAGTCATGACCATTGGTCTGCGAATGGCCAAGACAAGATCGCCCACTTGGAATATCCTCTGCTTGACTTTCTTATTGAAAGCCCGAGAGATGTGTGCTTGGTAGAGCTCTATGCTTTGTTGAGCCCGTAAACGCTTCTCATCTAATGCTTCTAACTCCTGTAGACGTCGGCGGTAGTTATCGTCCGTCGTTAACCGGTAGGTGAGGGCCACTCGAAGTGAGGGGATCTGAGTTTCCAATGGGAGGACTGCCTCACTCCCGTAGACTAAGGAAAACGGTGTACATCCTGTAGCCGTCCGAATTGTCGTCCGATACGCCCATAGGCACTCACCAAGCTTTTCATTCCAGTCGCGTTTGTTTGCAGACACGAACTTTTTGAGGAGCTTGATTATGGTTTTATTGAATGCTTCAGCCAGACCATTGGTCGAGGGGTTATATGCTGTCGAGGCCATGTTCTGGATCCGATTCTTATCACAAAATCGATAGAAAGCATGGCTTGCGAATTGCGGACCATTGTCGTGGATAATCCTCCGGGGCAGTCCAAAACGGTAGATGACGTGATATTTTATGAAGTTAATCACGTTCGATATCTTGAACTCTGCCAACGGAACAGCTTCTGCCCATTTGGAGAAGTAATCGGTGATTGCAAGTATGAACCGATGCCCTCTAGACGACGGCGGGGTGATTGGCCCAATGACGTCCATTTCCATGTATCGAATGGCCAAGAGGCCACTGTCGGGTGCAAGAATTCAGATGGCAGATGTATGAAATCTGTATGGATCTGGCAAGCGTTCCACTTCTTTGCATAATCAACTGCATCTGCGACCATTGTGGGCCAGTAATAACCCATCCGGCGAAGATGATCTTGTAATTTCAGACCAGGTTGGTGAGCCCCACAAGTACCGTCATGAGCTTCACGTAGGGCTTCCTTAGTTTTTGTACCTGACAGGCATCTTAGTAGTAGCCCATCATAGGATCGCCAATATAACATTTTTGTCTCCGTATCGTAGAAGAATCTGAGGGAGCGTCTTCTGATTGAGGTAGCTTCCTTCACATTCTCTGACAGAATTCCATAGACCGCAAAGTCGATGAGCGGAAGTCTCCAGTCTTGTATGTTGTTGGTTATCTGGACGGAGCAACTCATACCCAGTTGAAGATTGTTCCTAGGACAGACCAGTTCATGGCCTATTATGTCGACTAGATGATGAGCATTATTTGGGAGTGCCAAAGAAGCGGCGAGACCGGCCAGGGCATCGACTTCGATATTTTAAAGTCTAGGAACGTGCTCTATAAAGAACCCCTCCAAGGTTGAAATGATGGCCACTGCTGTCTGATGATAGGGAATCAGGTCCTCATTGCGGACCTCACACGAACCCCGGATCTGGTTAACAATCAACTGCGAGTCACCATAAGCTTCCAGGTATCTGATCCCCACTTCTTTTGCGAGTTGGAGCCCAATGACTAGAGCATTATATTTGGCTACGTTGTTCGAACAGGGTTCTGTAAGGGAATACGCCCGATTGACTACTAGTCCGGAGGGAGAAATTAATACCACCCCGACTCCAGCGACGATATCGCCTTGTGGCCCCGTTCTTGAAGCACCGTCGAAGAACATTCGCCAAATGGCGTTATGCAAAGTCATGTTCGAGGCGACGACTTCATCATAAATTTCTTCATAAATCCTAACTGTTTCTGAGCCTGGATGGGCTGTTAGGAAGTCAGCCAGGGCTTGACCCTTGATAGCTTTCTGCAGAACAAAAACCATGTCATAAGGGGATAATAGTATCGCCCAGGTAGCTAGACGAGAACTGAGTGTGCCTGGCTTGGTCATGAGAACCCTGAGGGGATTGACTCGTAAAATCACATGGATGGTATGTCCTGTCACATAGTATCGTGTTTTCTGAATGGCGAACACTAGGGCAAGGCACTCCTTCTCCACGGCAGTGTACCTATGTTCAGGTCCTACCATCATCCGGCTGAGATAGTAAATAGCTTGTTCATGTCCCGCGTTATTATTTTGGGCTAGCAGAGCGCCGAAGGAATGTTCCATCGCCCGTACATAGAGCAGAAAGGGCTTTCCGGCGACCGGGGCTACCAGAACTGGCGGATTCATCAGGTACTCCTTAATATCCTCAAAGGCACGCTGATATTCCTCGTTCCATACAAAAGAGACACCCTTCCTCATGAGTTGAGTGAAGGGATGGCATCGTCCCGAGAGGTTAGATATAAACCTCCTGATATAGGCTAGTCTTTCCTGAAGGCCGCGGAGTTCGTGGAGGTTCTTTGGTGGGTTCATCTCCAGGATGGCTTTTGTTTTGTCGGGATCTATGTGAATGTCCCGGGAAGTAATGACAAAGCCCAAGAACTTTCCACTGGACACCCCCAGAAAGGACTTGGTGGGATTCATCTTCAGGTTGTGTGCCCGCATGAGGTCGAACACTGTTCTCAAGTCATGTAAATGATCATTTTTGGAGCGGCTCTTGACGGCAATGTCGTCTACGTAACACTCCACTGTCTTGCGCAAATGATCTCTGAAGATGACACTCATGGCCCGTTGATATGTTGTACCGGCGTTCTTCAAGCCAAAGGGCATGACCGTATAACAATATACGCCGATCGGCGTTCGAAATGATGTATGCTTCTCGTCATCGGGAGTTATCTTGATTTGATTGTATCCTGAAAAGCCATCCATAAAGGACATGCCCTCGAAGCCGCACGTATTATCGATCATTATATCAGTAATCGGAAGAGGAAATTCATCCTTAGGGCATGCCGCATTCAGATTGCGAAAATTGATGCAGATTCAAATTTTTCTGTTCTTCTTGATGACTGGCACTATGTTGGCTACCCAGTCTGGGTGCTGCTCTTTACGGATGAAACCGCTAGCTATAAGCTTGTTTACTTCCGCCTCGATGGAATTCATGATGTCTGGACGAAATTGCCGCTGTTGTTGCTTGACTAGTTTTGTGTCCGGATAGATGTTGAGCTTATGGAGTGCAATCTCGGGGTTCAGCCCTGGCATGTCTTTATAGCTCCAAGCAAAGACATCGATGTATTCTCTGATGAGTTGTAATAACGACTCCTGCTCGTCGTCTGTCAGACTTTTACAGACGAAGATTGGCTTTGGAGAGGATTCATTGCCGAGGTTAACTTGCATAACCTCATCTTCAGTGGGAGGATTGTAACGACCCAGTCCCAAAATATGTAGGACTAGGAACGTAGACATGCCAGCTGTATACATACGAAGTACACTCCAATATATGAAAACCTCGTATGAATACATCAGCTGTAAAAAGCAGTACAACCATAACTAATCTCATCCACACAAAATAAAAGAATAAAAGATATCACATAATCAACTATGAATTGTCTTAGTACAATATGTTGGGCGGAGACAAATCCACTACCAACAAGTAAAGGAAAAAAATACATGAGAAGAGAAATGATTTTTGGCGGGCGAAGCGAAGACGATCCATGTGCAATCATCCTCGAAGAAATAGCGATAATCACGGCTAGAGCTAGAGCACCTGGGAAAGACAAGAGCACACACCTGACGAGATAACCAGGTCCTCAGAGGGACGTAACAAGACACATAATATCATGCCATATAAACTGAATAAATATTGCTCAAATAAATAAGTCAATTGAATTATAACATGGTCCAATACACACCTATTGAACAAGTTTACCATCCCCCCAACCAAACAAGGACAGGAGATGGTAAACAAATTTACGGTGACGTATCTTTCCATGCTATGAATCCAATATGGTATCCGGACCCCAACAAGGTTCAATACATTCTCATCGAAGTAGTAAGCCACACCTACAACCAAACAAGGATAAGATGTGACGAACTAATCTGCGACAAGTTATGTTCCAAGCCACGGTCAGATACAAGTACCCAAACCAAGAGTACTCATACCTAACGGATAAGGGTGCCTAACCAATCTAAGTGAAATGTAGTTAAGAACAATCCTTCCTATGCATGGGCCCTGGCTAAATAGGATCGGCATAGTCCTCCCTTGGGGAACCAAAGGCCCAATCAATAAGAGCATAACGTTCCGCAGAACGTCAGTGGCCGTCAGTAATCATGGGTCATCAACCCCGTATCTCTAGCGGAGCTTCCGTGTCACAAGGAAAAGTGCATCGAATCCCATACGCTAAGAAATTATCCTCCCCGCCCAATGCCTACTATGTTGTATCCACAACATAAAACCTCTAATAACCGCTAAGTCAAACTAAGCATGCAACCTCTATTAGCGGTTATTCCTATCGCACGGCTTATACGTACCTGTGGCCAGCCAGTAACGCATGTCCGTGTTCTACATACGATACACAACTTCGTGGTACAACGTGTCAAGGCCAATAAATGCAACACACAAGGTGGTCCCTTAAATCTAGGTTTAATGTGTAAGAAAACTAATATATAGCAGGAAATATAACTGAACAGTAAGTTCTAACAGGTTATACCATGTATCACAGTTTATTTTGCATAAAGAAAATAAATAATGCATAAAATATGAGCTAAAATAAATAAACAGCAAATGGCAAGGTGTCTTGCCTGATAGGACGCCTGGTGTACTTGCAATGATCCAGATGGCACGAACTGCGAATTCAGTATAACAACTATGCAAGGTGACTTCTGATGGTGGCACAGACAGTTCCATTGGGTCCGGAAGGGTCAAATTAGTTGGGATTGACATAGAGTAGGCTTGAATTGGCGAGGAAATAGGAAGGATGGGATTGGTCTCGGACAGAAGGCTAATTAAAGGAATTCGATAAATAATATATATGATTTTAGAAAATATCTACAATATTTGGAAACTAGATTTTATTAGTAAAACAAACTTTTAGAAATAATACATTGAGAAATCGAAATCATTTTGGGCTAAACTCTAAGTTTCGTTAAATAATATTTAGCTAAATCTATATTTTCAAACATAGTTTTAGATAAATACCAAAAATAATTATTTAAGGCAAACCTAATTTGAGTCAAAAACATCATTGGATTTGCGGTTCAAAATATTTCTAAATAAATATTAAAAATGTCGAAAAATTTATCTAGGGTTCTAAAACTATATTTTAAAATAAAGGCCAAGCCAAATATAATATTTGTATATAACCATTTTCTAATAATAACTAAATTAACCAAAATTCTTAGTCAATAACAAAAATATATATAGAATAATATTAATAATAATGACAATAATAATACATAGTGTACATATGTACATATAATATTAATCAGTAAAAATAACTATTACTATAAAATACTTATACTGTGAAATCAGAAATAACATAATAAGATAATAGAAATAATAATAATAATAATAATTAACAAAAATAAATGAGCTAATAAACACGAACTGTAAGGTGGTTCTCTAGAGAGGAGTTCAATCAAACAAATTGGTAAAAGTAAAGAAACGAAAAGAAAACTTAAAGAGGGGAAGAGAGAGGGATAGATCGAGTGAGCGAGAGAGTGAGGGATGAGCGGTCGGGCTCGTCGGCAGAAAGAAGGAAGAGGGAGATGGACGCGCGGCGGTGGTTCGCCGGGCTGGACGCGGTGGTTCGCCCGGCTGGACGCGGCGGATGCATGGGGGAGTCTCACCGGAGACATCTCAGCGCGGAGGCAGTCGAGCATGGCAGAGGAAGCCGCACGCGAGTGGGGTCTGGTGCTGCGCGGGATGGCACGAAGGCTGGGGACATGAGCGGAGATGAGGGGAATGGAATTACCAAAGGGTTTCGGCGGCTGTCGCCGGTCGGGACGATCGGAAGAGGAGAGGGTGGCACGAAAAGAGGGACCGGAGGGAGCTGGCGGCAGATCTACCGACGGTGGTGTCACGATCCGCACCCGCTTTTCGGATACGAAGCATGTCCAAGCCCAGCTACGTATCGAACGGACTCCAGCCCGACTCAATACGTAAACACTGTCAAGGTTATGGTATACTGCCAAATCATGGCAAACAAATCTATATCTCAATCCACATGAGTCATATAAACAAGAATGAACAAGTATGCGTCGTGGTCTGCAGCCCACTAGCATGCATGTCCGATAAGACTCTAAAGAAAAATAACAAGAGTCTAAACTGAATCAAGAAACAGAATATCTCATGATAATGAAGAAAAACACAAGAGAATAATAAACACAACAACGATACCTGAATCCCGCAAGCGTATCATCACGTCTGCCATCCAGAGCTGCTAACTAAATCCACGCAATAACTAATCTGAAGAGATCATTAGGTCCTCAGGGGACATAGCAAGATACATAAAAATATGCCTATCTAGCAGTTTATCATGTAATAAAGAAAATACAAGAAATAAACGAGAAAGACCAATCCGCACGAAAATACGACTATACACGACTGGAAGAACCACTACGCCTAAGCGAACTGCTGGAGAAGAACACGAGAACACGGTATCACGATATCAATGGACAACCAATCGAATACTCAAACCCTCGTCCCTAGTGTGGACTCGCAGGTTTGAACAACTACTAGCCCTCGCCCCTAGTGTGGACTCGCAGACTAGCATCACCCTCGTCCCTAGTGTAGACTTACAGGTGTGAACCATATACTACTAACCCTCGTCCCTGGTGTGGACTCGCAGGCTAGCCTCACCCTCGTCCCTAGTGTGGACTCGCAGGTGTGAACCATATACTACTAACCCTCGTCCCTGTTGTGGACTCGCAGATTAGCTTACTAAATCTTGCCCCTGGTGTGGGCTCGGAAGTTAGCTTAACTACTAACCCTCGCCCCTAATGTAGGCTCGCAGATTAGCTTACTAACTCTCGCCCCTGGTGTGGGCTCGCAAGTTAGCTTAACTACTAACCCTCGCCCCTAATGTGGGCTCGCAGATTAGCTTCAAGAATTTCAAGGTACAGCAGTTCCGATATGACTTATTCATCCTATGACACGATGCGACTCAGTCCAAGTACAAGAGATGACACGACATGACCCAATCACGACACACGAGAAAACCAATCCAATATGAACTATAAAGCTAATTATAAACAAGGCTATATATAAACTAGCAGGCATGATATACAAATCACATATAAATAATCAACTAATAAAACTGTATAATAATATAAATATGCATGTAAATAAATTGTAGAGAAAGGCAAGGTATCTTGCCTGGAGGTTGCACGAAGATCCAATAATATACCGTCAACTGGCAAGTCATACAGTCCAAGTCATCACAACTGTCTCCGAAAGCTGAAATAAACGTTACCAACATCCTCAGAATAGTCAAATTAGCTAGGATTGCCTGTCCTTAAGTCCAATTCTGGACACAGGGGCAAAACGGTAATTTCGGGCAAAAATGATGTCCGCCGTTGGACCCGCTTTGCACCGAAAAATGTGCCAGAGTCAATGGTCTCTAAAGTCATCAAACTACATGTCTACGGATCTGGTTTTCCGATACGAACCCAACCGTATGTCCAAAGTTGGATTCCGGCGGGCCGTGCACAAAATCACCCGTTGAGTCGGACCGGGAGGCCCGCGATACGGTGATTTTATCAACTGTCTCAGAATCGGACCAAACTTGGCATACAGGACCAGAAAAACGATATGGACCTGTTGGCGCAAGTTTCGTCTCGATCTGACGAGCGTACACAAAGTAATTGAGAAATTTGTAAAGTACACGATACGGTGAATTTCGACGAATACGCATCAAATTCGTCGCGCACACGCGACCAATTTGAATTCCGTCAAAGCCCACACGACCACGAAGCTGTTATGCACCTTTTAATGCCTTGGGTTCGCGACCACGTTGCCCGGTTTGGCAGGACGCACGTCGTGTGGAACAATTTTCTAGTTTTGAAAACAGATTTTTGGGAAACTTTGGGATTCGATTTCTCGACGCTCAGTCGATGATTTCCAAATCCGCAAAAAGGGTTGTGAAGCCCTACATGGTGTCTAGGACTGTCTTCAAATAGTTTTTCTAATATTGTACTGGATCGATCGGAATCGATCTTCGAACATGGGGGTTTGGGCTGAACTAGTGTTCTGTTTTGGGCTGGTTTTACGTCGACTTTCAGTCGATTTCCTGAGCGACCTATAGCATCTACAGGTAAAACAATTAAAGGAACTTAAAGGCGTATATATTAGCTACATACCAACGCAAGTGGTTCGGAAAACGATCCACCGTGTACGACGAATTGCCGCGACGAAGTTGTGCTCGCGACCTTCGCAGTTGCTGTCAGGGTCTGCTGTGCGCGCGCGGATATGGCCGACTTCGGCGACCTTCGCGGCGGCGCGCGGTTGCGCGTGGCCGCCCAGGACGTGGGGGTGGCGCTGGAGTTGGGTAGGCGCGCGTTTGTTTGGTGTTAGGGTTTTCTATGTTTTCGAGTTGTTCCTCTCGATCTCTCGTCTGCTATGTAACCAATCCGAGAGGGGGGTCGGGTTCAGCTGCTGTGTAATTTCCTAAGGCTTGGCCTGTGGGCTTCATCTGGGTTTGCTGCTAAGCCTGGGGGTTCAGGTTTGCTTGCTATAAGGGGTTTGAAAGGGGGTGGGCTCGGTTTGGATGGCTGGGCTGGCTTGGCTTTGAATGAAATTGTTTGTTCTCTATTGTGTATGTATATATGTATATATATATATATATATATATATATATATATATATATATATATATATATATATATATATATATATATATATATGTACACACATAAATTCCTATATATATATATATATACACATTAATTCCTATATATATATATATATATTTACACATGTTCATATATATGTAATATATATTTATATATATATACACCTATACACAATATAATATATATATTTATTTATATATACGTACATCCCATATATGTCTATATATATACGTATACCTATATATATATTCACACCCCTATAACAATTAAAATTATACATCCAATTATATATTTACCTACACAAAATATACGTCCCTATATTTCCTATATATGTATATACATATATATATATCAATAAAATGCTATATTCCTCTTCCTACTATATATATATATATATATATATATATATATATATATATATATATTATATATTATATATATATATATATATATATATTACATATATATCAATAAAATGCTATATATATATATATATATATATATATATATATATATATATATATATATATATTACATATATATATCAATAAAATGCTATATTTATATATATAATATAATCTATATATATATATATATATATATATATATATATATATATATATATATATATATATATATTTACACAAAATATATGTACCCATTCATATATGTATATTTCTAATTACATGGTCATACACATATATTTAATATTTATCTATCTATCTACTCATATACATCCTTATATAAATATTTTCATAAAATCTAAATAAAACCCCAATATTTCTATTCCTAGTGTCGGGCCTATTTTATAAAAATAAGAATATATATATTATACATTTTATTCGACAAATATAATATAACCAATAATAATCATAATAATAGTACTAATAATAATAATAATAATAGCCACGAAATTCAATAAATCAATAACGGTGTATACACCACCATGCATAGTCTAATAATCCCAAAAATACATGAGGACCTATTTTATGCAGATATCATTGAATATCAAACAATAATGATATTTATAATATTATAAATATGAATACTAGAAAAGATTCATTAAATACTTAAAACGGAAACCCACACACTCAGACCACAATACATCAACACGAATGTCATTGAACGTACTGCATGACTACATGGGCTTGGGCTCAGTTCGGGTCCAGTTCGGGCTTGGTTCGGTACAACCGGGTCGCTACGAAGTCAATAAATTTAATAATAATAATTAAACTATTTATAATGGCCATGTCACAACTTTGCCTGGTTTTCCTAGTTACGACATCCCTATGGCTAGGTTTCCCCAGACATGGCTAGTACACTAGTCAAGGCACACTGCTCCATCTCCCGTGCCACAAATCCTAGTCGTCTAGTACTTCAAAACTCAACTATGGTTAGAGTCACCTACCGTAATAATTAACTACATAATTATTTATAATATTCTAAAATCACTATTTAAATCAAATAAATAATAAAAAAAATATTTTGAAAAATTTTTCGGGAAGGGAAGCTACAAATCTACCCACCTTAAAAATAATTTCGTCCTTGAAATTCTAATTTCTAATTATTCCTAAAATTCAAAAGGAAGTCTACTATTATCTAAATCTCCTTAAACTTAACTCCTCAAAAATAGTTTACAACCTTCCCCTAGCAATTTTGGTAACTACGAAATCTCGAGGACTTCTACCCACCTTTGGTCACACTACTCCTCAAAATAAGGTCACTAGGATCTTATGGTCTTCTAACTAGTTGCTAACAATTCTACTAGCAGATATCTAGGCATATGGCATCTATAATCCCTCATATTTATAAACAACCAAGCATTCAATAGTCAAGTAATATTGTACTATAATTTAAGAGTTTCTGATGAATTCTAGACAGTACGATTATTCGTCACCCCGGAATAGGAAGGGACGAGAATCAAGGGTACGGAAAGCAAGGAAGTATAATCGAGAGAAAATATGGAATTTCAAGGGCGTAGAGAATTTCTAGGAGGATTTCCAAGGCAGTGTGGATTGAGATTTCTAAGGTTTAGTCATGGTCGCAAGCTCGTACCAGTACATTTATATAACCGGTACGATATGCTCTGACCTGCATGGGCCACCAAAAAAACTTGTCACGACCCGCACCCGCTTTTCGGATACGAAGCGTGTCCAAGCCCACCTACGTATCGAACGGACTCCAGCCCGACTCAATACGTAAACGCTTGTCAAGGTTATGGTATACTGCCAAATCATAGCAAACAAATCTATATCTCAATCCACATGAGTCATATAAACAAGAATGAACAAGTATGTGTCGTGGTCTACAGTCCACTAGCATGCATGTCCGATAAGACTCTAAAGAAAAATAATAAGAGTCTAAACTGAATCAAGAAACAGAATATCTCATGATAATGAAGAAAAACACAAGAGAATAATAAACACAACAACGATACCTGAATCCCGCAAGCGTATCATCACGTCTGCCATCCAGAGCTGCTAACTAACTCCACACAATAACTAACCTAAAGAGATCATCAGGTCCTCAGGGGACATAGCAAGATACATAAAAATATGCCTATCTAGCAGTTTATCATGCAATAAAGAAAATACAGAAAATAAACGAGAAAGACCAATCCGTACGAAAATACGACTATACACGACTGGAAGAACCACTGCGCCTAAGCGAACTGCTGGAGAAGAACACGAGAACACGGTATCACGATATCAATGGACAACCAATCGAATACTCAAACCCTCGTCCCTAGTGTGGACTCGCAGGTTTGAACAACTCCTAGCCCTCGTCCCTAGTATGGACTCGCAGACTAGCATCACCCTCGTCCCTAGTGTGGACTCGCAGGTGTGAACCATATACTACTAACCCTCATCCCTGGTGTGGACTCGCAGGCTAGCCTCACCCTCGTCCCTAGTGTAGACTCGCAGGTGTGAACCATATACTACTAACCCTCGTCCCTGGTGTGGACTCGCAGATTAGCTTGCTAACTCTCGCCCCTGGTGTGGGCTCGCAAGTTAGCTTAACTACTAACCCTCGCCCCTAATGTGGGCTCGCAGATTAGCTTACTAACTCTCGCCCTTGGTGTGGGCTCGCAAGTTAGCTTAACTACTAACCCTCACCCCTAATGTGGGCTCGCAGATTAGCTTCAAGAATTTCAAGGTACAGCAGTTCCGATATGACTTATTCATCCTATGACACGATGCGACTCAGTCCAAGTACAAGAGATGACACGACACGACCCAATCACGACATACGAGAAAACCAATCCAATATGAACTATAAAGCTAATTATAAACAAGGCTATATATAAACTAGCAGGCATGATATATAAATCACATATAAATAATCAACTAATAAAACTGTATAATAATATAAATATGCATGTAAATAAATTGTAGAGGAAGGCAAGGTATCTTGCCTGGAGGTTGCACGAAGATCCAATAATATACCGTCAACTGGCAAGTCATACAGTCCAAGTCATCACAACTGTCTCCGAAAGCTGAAATAAACGTTACCAACATTCTCAGAATAGTCAAATTAGCTAGAATTGCCTGTCCTTAAGTCCAATTCTGGATAAAGGGGCAAAACGGTAATTTTGGGCAAAAATGATGTCCGCCGTTGGACCCGCTTTGCACCGAAAAGCGTGCCAGAGTCAACGGTCTCTAAAGTCGTCAAACTACATGTCTACGGATCCGGTTTTCTGATACGAACCCAACCGTAAGTCCAAAGTTAGATTCCGGAGGGCCGTGCACAAAATCACCCGTTGAGTCGGACCGGGGGGCCTACGATACGGCGATTTTATCAACTGTCTCAGAATCGGACCAAACTTGGTATACAGGACCAGAAAAACAATACGGACCTGTTGGCACAAGTTTTGTCTCGATCTGACGAGCGTGCACAAAGTAATTAAGAAATTTGCAAAGTGCACGATACGGTGAATTTCGACGGATACGCATCAAATTCGTCGCGCACACGCGATCAATTTGAATTTCGTCAAAGCCCACACGACCACGAAGCTGTTACGCACCTTTTGATGCCTTGGGTTCGCGACCACGTCGCCCGGTTTGGCGGGACGCACGTCGTGTGGAACAATTTTCTAGTTTTGAAAACAGATTTTTGGGAAACTTTGGGATTCGATTTCTCGACGCTCAATCGATGATTTCCAAATCCGCAAAAAGGGTTGTGAAGCCCTACATGGTGTCTAGGACTGTCTTCAAATAGTTTTTCTAATATTGTACTGGATCGATCGAAATAGATCTTCGAACATGGGGGTTTGGGCTAAACTAGTGTTCTGTTTTGGGCTGGTTTTACGTCGACTTTCAGTCGATTTTCTGAGCGACCTATAGCATCTACAGGTAAAACAATTAAAGGAACTTAAAGGCGTATATATTAGCTACATACCAGCGCAAGCGGTTCGAAAAACGATCCACCGTGTACGACGAATTGCCGCGACGAAGTTGTGCTCGCGACCTTCGCAGTTGCTGTCAGGGTCTGCTGTGCGCGCGCGAATATGGCCGACTTCGGCGGCCTTCGCGGTGGCGCACGGTTGCGCGTGTCCGCCCAGGACGTGGGGGTGGCGCTGGAGTTTGGTAGGCGCGCGTTTGTTTGGTGTTAGGGTTTTCTATGTTTTCGAGTTGTTCCTCTCGATCTCTCGTCTGTTATGTAACCAATCCGAGAGGGGGGGGTCGGGTTCAGCTGCTGTGTAATTTCCTAAGGCTTGGCCTGTGGGCTTCAGCTGGGTTTGCTGCTAAGCCTGGGGGTTCAGGTTTGCTTGCTATAAGGGGTTTGAAAGGGGGTGGGCTCGGTTTGGATGGCTGGGCTGGCCTGGCTTTGGCTGGGCCGGCCTGGCTTTGGCTGGGCCGGCCTGGCTTTGGCTGAAATTGTTTGTTCTCTATTGTGTATGTATATATGTATATATATATATATGTACACACATAAATTCCTTTTTTTTTACACATTAATTCCTATATATATATATATATATATATATATATATATATATATATATATATATATATATATATATATATATATATATATTTACACATGTTCATATATATGTAATATATATTTATATATATATACACCTATACATAATATAATATATATATTTATATATACGTACATTCCCATATATGTCTATATATATACGTATACCTATATATATATATTCACACCCCTATAACAATTAATATTATATATCCAATTATATATTTACCTACATAAAATATACGTCCCTATATTTTCCTATATATGTATATACATATATATCAATAAAATGATATATTCCTCTTCCTACTATATATATATATATATATATATATATATATATATATATATATATATATATATATATATATATATATATATATACACAAAATATATGTACCCATTCATATATGTATATTTCTAATTACATGGTCATACACATATATTTAATATTTATCTATCTACTCATATACATCCTTATATAAATATTTCCATAAAAATCTAAATAAAACCCCAATATTCTATTCCTAGTGTCGGGCCTATTTTATAAAAATAAGAATATATATATTATACATTTTATTCGACAAATATAATATAACCAATAATAATCATAATAATAATAATAATAATAATAATAATAATAATAATAATAATAATAATAGCCACGAAATTCAATAAATCAATAACGGTGTATACACCACCATGCACAGTCTAATAATCCCAAAAATGCATGAGGACCTATTTTATGCAGATATCATTGAATATCAAACAATAATGATATTTATAATATTATAAATATGAATACTAGAAAAGATTCATGAAATACTTAAAACGGAAACTCACGCACTCAGACCACAATAGGTCAACACGAATGTCGTTGAACGTACTGCATGACTACATGGGCTTGGGCTCAGTTCGGGTCAAGTTCGGGCTTGGTTCGGTACAACCGGGTCGCTACGAAGTCAATAAATTTAATAATAATAATTAAACTATTTATAATGGCCATGTCACAACTTGGCCTGGTTTTTCTAGTTACGACATCCCTATGGCTAGGTTTCCCCAGACATGGCTAGTACACTAGTCAAGGCACACTGCTCCATCTTTCGTGCCACAAATCCTAGTCGTCTAGTACTTCAAAACTCAACTATGGTTGGAGTTACCTACCGTAATAATTAACTACATAATTATTTATAATATTCTAAAATTACTATTTAAATCAAATAAATAATAAAAAAATATTTTGAAAAATTTTTCGGGAAGGGAAGCTACAGGTGGGGCGGAGATCACCGCGACGGTGGACGCTGATGGCCCGGCGGCTCCGGCGAGGGTGTACCAGAGGCGCTGGCTGCTTTCGCCGGCGGCGGCGGTCCGACGAGGTTAGTCTAGGGTTAGGGTTTTATTATTATTTTTTCTCTCTTTTGATTTTTGTTGAAGTGATGGTCGGGGTCTGGTCGGCAATGGCCGTGGATGCGGTGGCTGGGAGGTGTTGGTTGCGGCTTGATGGCGGTGGTGAGAATTTTTGGGTCGGGATCGGTTGTCTTGGGGGAGACGAGCGCTCGTGCGCTCCGACGTTGGCGACGGGCGTGGTGGTCGTAGAGGGAGTCGGGGGTCGGTCGTCGTTGGAAGCGGATGGGGTGCTAGTGGTGGTGTGGTTGTGTTGCTATGGTGGTGGTGAGGGTGGAACGGGGCCAGGTGGCTATGGTTTTGGGGGTTCACCGACATTGGGCGCCGGTGGTGGTGATGGTGTACTGTGGTTGGCCGGCGTGGTGATGACATGGTGGTGGTAGCGGTTGGTCGTGGAGGAGCGGGGGAGCAATGGCGGTGATGAGGACGATGGGAGTGGTCGAAGGAGATGGTGGGCTGGAAAAGTTTGAAGGGGATGTGTCCGGTGTGTCGGACACGATTGGCCGATGTATTTGTAAAGAATTAATTAATAGAAAGACACCTGCCGACACGGCTGACACGAAAAAAGGTTGGACACCGACACGATGCACAGGTTTTGTGGATGAAATATTATGGAGGAATAATGAACGATAGAAATTTGGAGGAGTACCTGCCTATTTATAGGATGTGAGAATTCCAGTTAGATAAGGATTAGGAATATTTAAGCCCAATTAGATAATTCAATCTATTAATTTAAATCAATTCAATAAATTCAATCCAAATCTAAATTAATTTTAAATCTAGATAATCAAACTCAAATTAAATATGCATTCTATCCTTAATTTTTAAACTATTTAAAATCAAATCCATAAAATCTAATAAAAGATTTAAATTGCCAAAATAATTTTAAAATTATATTTTTCCGAAAATACTAATAATAATTATTTCAAAAATACATTATTTATTTATAAATAACTATTAAATCATTACGAAATATGCACAAATATTTTTTTTACATAATTATGCTTTTCTAGTATACAAAAATATTATTTATTATTAATAACTTTTAGAAATGAAGTAAAAATAACAAACTTAGAAATAATAGCAAAATAATTATTATATCTATTATTTGAAATAGAAAACGTTTTTCTAAAAATATGTACGCTCGCACATATTCGCACTCGTCGAGCAATTATGAAAATGAAATTTTGCGCGCGACGTAAAATGCAACTACGCGACGTACGATTATAAAAATTTAAATCAGTACCAAATTTAATAATAAAAAATATAGTAGAAATTTAGGGATTTTACATCCTACCCAACTTAAAAGAATTTTGTCCTCGAAATTAAAAATTAGTAGGGGGTGGGTGACAAGGGTATATCGGTAAGGAAGCACAGTCAAATCATTGGGCGAGACAAGGAAACGACGTTTAATGAAAACATGCATTAGAGTCATGATTTCAATAAAGGCGAAGATAATCATGGATTAACGCAAGAAGAAAATTGTTTAAGATAACGCGCAATAAAGAATAGTATGGGTGCAAAAAAAATAAAACAAATTAGAGACCTTTATGGTCTCTTGAGAGTAGGTTGAGGGCACGTTTTAGAAAACGAATTAGATTTTACTCTTATATTTAAGCGATTAGAAGGTCATGATAGGGCCAAAAAAAAGGACGAGTAGTTTAGGATGAAGATATTGCAATATCGAATGATAATGGTCATAATCGATAGGTAGGCTAGAGGAAGTTCTAGTACAACGCCTTCGTCCTTCTAAAATAGGTGAAGGCGAAAGCAATAAGGAATTCAAAGGCGATATTATCGAATACGAACACGTGGTTCAAAGACGACCGAATCATTTCAAAGGAATTGTCAAGGCAGCCGTGGAAGGGATTCTAAAGGCCAAGTTTAATTATGTTCCATCCACGTAGAATAATAGATAAAAGCAAACCAAAGTGCACTTGGTTGATTAGACCATTATGCACCGGTTCTGATTAGACAATATGTTAGTGGGAGCTCTTCCAATAACAATGTCATGAACAAGCTCGATAAATCAATGAACTTGCAAATCTAGATTGTAGTAGCAATATTAGTCAATATGGTGAAATTATAGGCACGAGAGTCTAAGATTGGAAGAAAGTAGAAATTGGTTCGAACTTCTAAAGGATATAAGTCATGTCATGTGATGGTCTTTATACAGTCGTCCTATAGTCTTCTTGTCCAAGTCCTTGGTTGACTAGATGGGTTAGGGTCCTCTAATTCTAGAATCTAAGTAAACTTGTGAATATAGGTCACAAGGGTAAAGGGATTGCTAGGTCACAAGGCATTCTACCCAACTTAAAAGAATTAAACTTATGGTATTGGGGCAATAGAAATATGTCTATCTAGTAGGGATCACCTTTTTAACCTCTAGCAAGCATGAAGGGAAGATAAGAATAGGGATGGAAGGAATCAAGCAAGATGCAATTGATGAGTCAAACGGTAGATAAAATCTAGTAAAGAGGTCAAGTATGTGGATGAGATCCTAGACTTCTAATCCTATTCGCAGGCTTTCTTGGTACGGTAAAGTAACCAAACAATTTATCTTGACCTGCATGGGCCACCACAAAAATATGTAACGCCCCAGTCCCAAAATACGTAGGACTAGGAACGTAGACATGCCAGCTGTATACATACGAAGTACACTCCAATATATGGAAATCTCGTATGAATACATAAGCTGTAAAATGCAATATAACCATAACTAATCTCATCCACACAAAATAAAAGAATAAAAGATATCACATAATCAACTATGAATTGTCTTGGAACAATATGTTGGGCGGAGACAAATCCACTACCAACAAGTAAAGGAAAAAAATACATGAGAAGAGAAATGATTTTTGGCGGGCAAAGCGAAGACGATCCAAGTGCAATCATCTTCGAAGAAATAGCGATAATCACGGCTAGAGCTAGAGCACCTGCGAAAGACAAGAGCACACACCTGGCGAGATAACCAGGTCCTTAGAAGGACGTAACAAGACACATAATATCATGCCATATAAACTGAATAAATATTGCTCAAATAAATAAGTCAATTGAATTATAACATGGTCCAATACACACCTATTGAACTAGTTTACCATCCCCCTAACCAAACAAGGACAGGAGATGGTAAACTAATTCACGGTTACGTATCTTTTTATGCTATGAATCCAATATGGTATTCGGACCCCAACAAGCTTCAATACCTTCTCATCGAAGTAGTAAGCCACACCTACAACCAAACAAGGATAAGATGTGACGAACTAATCCGTGACAAGTTATTGTTCCAAGCCACGGTCAGATACAAGTACCCAAACCAAGAGTGTTCATACCTAACGGATAAGGGTGCCTAACCAATCTAAGTGAAATGTAGTTAAGAACAATCCTTCCTACGCATGGGCCCTGGCTAAATAGGATCAGCATAGTCCCCCCTTGGGGCACCAGAGGCCCAATCAATAAGAGCAAAACATTTCGCAGAACGTCAGTGGCCGTCAGTAATCATGGGTCATCAACCCCGTATCTCCAGCGGAGCTTCCGGGTCACAAGAGAAAGTGCATCGAAGCCCATACGCTAAGGAATTATCCTCCCCGCCCAATGCCTACTATGTTGTATCCACAACATAAAACCTCTATTAACCGCTAAGTCAAACTAAGCATGCAACCTCTATTAGCGGTTATTCCTATCGCACGGCTTATACGTACCGGTGGCCAGCCAGTAACGCATGTCCGTATTCTACATGCGACACACAACTTTGTGGTACAACGTGTCAAGGCCAATGAATGCAACACACAAGGTGGTCCCTTAAATCTAGGTTTAATGTGTAAGAAAACTAATACATAGCAGGAAATATAACTGAACAGTAAGTTCTAACAGGTTATGCCATGTATCATAGTTTATTTTGCATAAAAAAATAAATAATGCATGAAATATGAGCTAAAATAAATAAACAGCAAATGGCAAGGTGTCTTGCCTAGTAGGACGCCTGGTGTACTTGCAATGATCCAGGTGGCACGAACTGCGAATTCGGTGTAACAACTATGCAAGGTGACTTCTGATGGTGGCATAGACAGTTCCATTGGGTCCGAAAGGGTCAAATTAGTTAGGGTTGACATAAAGTAGGCTTGAATTGGCGAGGGAAAAGGAAGGATGGAATTGGTCTTGGACAGAAGGATAATTAAAGGAATTCGATAAATAATATATATGATTTTAGAAAATATCTACAATATTTGGAAACTAGATTTTATTAGTAAAACAAACTTTCAGGAATAATACATTGAGAAATCGAAATCATTTTGGGCTAAACTCTAAGTTTCGTTAAATAATATTTTAGCTAAATCTATATTTTCAAACATAGTTTTAGATAAATACCAAAAATAATTATTTAAGGCAAACCTAATTTGAGTCAAAAACATTATTGGATTTGCGGTTCAAAATATTTCTAAATAAATATTAAAAATCTCGAAAAATTTATCTAGGGTTCTAAAACTATATTTTAAAATAAAGGCCAAGCCAAATATAATATTTGTATTTTTTTTCAATTTCTAATAACAATTAAATTAACCAAAATTCTTAGTCAATAATAAAAATATATATAGAATAATATTAATAATAATGATAATAATAATACATAGTGTACATATGTACATATAATATTAATCAGTAAAAATAACTATTACTATAAAATACTTATACTGTGAAATCAGAAATAACATAATAAGATAATATTAATAATAATAATAATAATTAACAAAAATAAAATGAGCTAATAAACACAAACTATAAGGTGGTTCTCCAGAGAGGAGTCCAATCTAACAAATTGGTAAAAGTAAAAAAACGAAAAGAAAACTTAAAGAGGGGAAGAGAGAGGGAAAGATCGAGTGAGCGAGAGAGTGAGGGATGAGCGGTCGGGCTCGTCGACGGAAAGAAGGAAGAGGGAGATGGACGTGCGGCGGTAGTTCGCCGGGCTGGACGCGGCGGATGCATGCGGGAGTCTCACCGGAGACATCTCAGCACGGAGGCAGCCGAGCATGGCAGAGGAAGCTGCACACGCGTGGGGTCTGGTGCTGTGCGGGATGGCACGAAGGCTGGAGACACGAGCGAAGATGAGGGGAATGGAATTACCAAAGGGTTTCGACGGCTGTCGCCGGTCGGGACTGTCGGAAGAGGATAGGGTGGCATGGAAAGAGGGACCGGCGGGAGCTGGCGGCAGATCTACCGGCGGTGGGGCGGAGATCACCGCGACGGTGGACGCTGATGGCCCGGCGGCTCCGGCGAGGGTGTACCAGAGGCGCTGGCGGCTTACGCCGGCGGCGGCGGTCTGGCGAGTTTAGTCTAGGGTTAGGGTTTTATTATTTATTTTTCTCTCTCTTGATTTTTGTTGAGGTGATGGTCGGGGTCTGGTCGGCGATGGCCGTGGATGCGGTGGATGGGAGGTGTTGGTTGCGGCTTGATGGCGGTGGTAAGAATTTCTGGATCGGGATCGATTGTTTGGGGGGAGACGAGCGATGGTGCGCTCCGATGTTGGCGACGGGCGTGGTGGTCGTAGAGGGAGTCGGGGGTCGGGGGTCGTTGGAAACGGATGGGGGTGCTGGTGGTAGCGTGGTTGTGTTGCTATGGTGGTGGTGAGGGTGGAACGGGGCCAGGTGGCTGTGGTTTTAGGGGGTCACCGGCATTGGGCGCCGGTGGTGGTGATGGTGTACTGTGGTTGTCCGGTGTGGTGATGACATGGTGGTGGTGGCGGTTGGTCGTGGAGGAACGGGGGAGCAATGGCGGTGATGAGGACGATTGGAGTGGTCGAAGGAGATGGTGGGCTAGAAAAGGTTGAAGGGGATGTGTCCGGTGTGTCGGACACGATTGGCCGATGTATTTGTAAAGAATTAATTAATGGAAAGACACCTGCCGCATGGGTTGACATGAAAAAAGGTTGGACACCGACACGATGCATAGGTTTTGTGGATGATATATTGTGGAGGAATAATGAATGATAGAAATTTGGAGGAGTACCTGCCTAATTATAGGATGTGGGAATTCCCAGTTGGATAAGGATTAGGAATATTTAAGCCCAATTAGATAATTCAATCTATTAATTTAAATCAATTCAATAAATTCAATCCAAATCTAAATTAATTTAAATCTAGATAATCAAACTCAAATTAAATATGCATTCTATCCTTAATTTTTAAACTATTTAAAATCAAATCCATAAAATCTAATAAAAGATTTAAATTGCCACAATAATTTCAAAATTATATTTTCCAAAAATACTAATAATAATTATTTTGAAAATACATTATTTATTTATAAATAACTATTAAATAATTACGAAATATGTACAAATATTTTTTTACATAATTATGCTTTTCTAGTATACAAAAATATTATTTATTATTAATAACTTTTAGAAATGAAGTAAAAATAACAAACTTAGAAATAATAGAAAAATAATTATTATATCTATTATTTTGAAATAGAAAATGTTTTTCTAAAAATATGTACGCTCACACATATTCGCACTCGTCGAGCAATTATGAAAATGAAATTTCGCGCGCGACGTAAAATACAACTACGCGACGTATAATTATAAAAATTTAAATCAGTACCAAATTTAATAATAAAAAATATAGTAAAAATTTAGGGATTTTACAAGGATCACGAAGTTCAAAGCGTTTCTCCCATTGTGCATCTAATTGCTGGACCCACGGCTCCAACTCAAGAGGTTCAAGTAGGTCTTCGTCTTCTTCTTCGACATCAGCAGATGTCATATTGGCAGATAATGTCTGTCTGAATATATCCCCAATACTGCTATCGGAGTCGTAAATGGGTGACTCGGACAAATGGGAGTGCCACTCGCATTCTTCGTCAGAACTTTCGGCGTTGTAGGTGGAGTAACATACCCGAGGCCACGTCTGGATTTGTGATAATGATCCTGAGGCTTTCCTACCGGTGCCGGCGATTGTAGAGGCAATCGTCGACCACTGCCATAATTTAGACCCGGAGTAGCTGTCAGCCCCTGTTTTTCAAATTTTTGTTTATTAGTGATAATTGGCCATTAATGATTATTTTGGCATTAAAATATTTTATTATAATTATTAGAAATTTTTCCTGTATTTTTAAATGATTTTAAATAGGTTTTAAATACTTAAAATATCACTTTGCAATTTATTTGATTGTTTTTAAATAGGTTTGCAAATATTTAGATTGTTATAAATGCTATTTGCAATTACCCATTTAATGTTTGCAAATTAATATTTGCATAAACTAACTGCGGGAGGGCTTTTGCAATTAATATTTGCGTAACCCAATGGAAAGGACCTATAGGAAATTTCCTAAGTTCTAAGGACCTAACCCTAATTATCCTGCATTCCCACTGTGCGTCCCATCCCCGACGACCCGGCCGACCACGTCGAGCCCCGCGTTTTCCGGCAACCCCACCGCCTCAAAGTCCTATAAATAGGACCCCTGGCCGACCTTCATCACCACACCGACCATCGATCACCACCCCAACCGCCGTAGCCGCGGTTCTTCCTCAATTTCCATCACCGAAAACCTAACTCCGGTGAAGCCTAGCCCGACGCCTACAGATCCTGTCGTCGTGAACCACCACCACCATCTCATCCACCTCGTCGAGCCGCATCCAGCGCCACCGCTCCGCCACGACCACGACGCCTCCCCCGCCTGATCGCCCTCTCGACAGCAAGTCGAGCTCGGACACGTACGTATCACTTCGTCCCCGTATCGAATCTCGACTCGTATATACGGACACAGACTCGCCCAGCCTAGACGAACCTAGTGGTAAGTGTGGACACGCGTAGATCGTGTCGTGCGTGTCGTACAGTGCATGGATACGCCGACACGGTGTCAGATTTCATATTCTCGTGTCCTAGACTGTATGGACACGAGCGAACTGTTATTTAGAGAACGGGTTTGGTTTTGTGCTAACGGGTTAAAACCCATTAACTTAAAATCTGACTTATAGTTAACCTAAACCCTAACTCTAACAAACCCAGTGGGCTGACCCCCTGGCCAGCCCAACCCGATTAAACCCCCCCCCCCCCCCCCCCCCCCCCCCGCTCGGTTAGCCCGAGTTCGAGCCCCCCCCCTTTTGCTGCTGTTTATTTTCTTTTTCTTTTCCTTTTCTTTTTTCTTTTTCTTTTGTTTTTATATATAATTATATATATATATATATGTATACATATAATTGTATATATGTGTATATGTATTATTATACATACTATATTTAGGTATATATAGTTGCTGTTTTTTTATATAAATATATATGTATGTATACTTCATTATTTATATGTATATATATATGTATTATGTATACATATATATTTATGTATATATATTTCTTTGTGTATATATATTATCATATATATACTATTATATGTATATGTATACATTAATTTTGTATATATATATATATATATTATATATTTAAGTATTTTCTTATATGTATGTATGTATACATATATTTGTATATATATATATATAATAATATAGTTAAGCATTTTCCTATATATATATATATATAAATATCCCTATATTTATATATATATATATTATTTCCTATACGTATTTTACTTAGCTTAGTGTAAATTATTTATATAAAGTAATGTTCATACTTTTATAGTTACTATGTAAAACTTTACCTTATTAAAATATTAATATTTATTTTGTATTTCTACCACTTAGTATTTTCTGTATATTTAAATTACTGCAACCATTTGGTGTCCAAGCCTAGCATGGGTATTTGGGCTCAAATGTGTTTTCACATATTCAAGACCTGTACAAGTCATATTGGACTTGATTCATGGCCTTGGGTCCTGTATTTGAACTTTGGTTCAAATTATGTACATGGACAAAATACGCAGATAATTAATTATTGTGTGCATTACTGTTTTTGATTTTCTAAAAATACTTAAAGTATTGCTAAAATTATGGAAAAATAGTTTTTAGATACTATGTTAAGTTAGCTAATTTAGTATAATTTTTGTAGTATTTAATTTACTGTTTTGCCCCTAGTTTGGCATATGAAACCAGAACTCACTTTCTGTATATTTATGAAAACTGATTTTTCTAAAATACTTCTGTTGGGTAATAAATCCCAGAAAAATTATAATAAATTTCTATAATTAACAAGGTTTCTGTCAGTATATTATTCTGCATTTATTGGAGATTTCTAGTATTTTCTAAAATTGTTAAAACACAGTGCACAGAATGTTTATTTTACCAATAATTATGACTAAGTCATGACTTGTGATTTTTGTGTATTTCTAGTATTTGGATTGCTAACCAGCCTTAATATGGGAGACCCATGTGTTAGTTTAGATGCCAAATCACTTCAATTTGAACCCCTAGGCTAAGTTCACCTAGCCAATGTCCAATTTGGCCTTCTCACATCACTAGTGTATTTATATTGTCTTGTAACTTAGAGTCTGAGTATATATATGCTTTCAGTGCCAGGACACTCTACATCTTAGCTTTATTGTCATTGCATTGCTTTGCTCCAGGCAAGTACATCTACAAACTCATTTACTGTCTTTTAATGTTAAGCACATGTGACAACCTTGTGAATTACCATTAATCCAGTTGCAAGTCTTTTGTTAATTGTACATGTTAAAACACTGTTATGTGATAAAAGAATGTTAATCAACCCATGTGAATGCTGATCCTTGGAGTAGCAAGTCAAATCATAACATGTTTCATACTATTGCCAGTTCCCACCATGCTTTATACTATTTTCCGTATCTTTTACATGATGATTACTGGGTTATGAGAGAGTTGATAGTATAGTTACTGGACTCGTGGAATGTACTCACTTATATTGCAGTATGCTAATTGTGTAGTTTCTGGACTTGTGGAATGTACTCCCGTACATTGCAGTAAACTAGCAGTGCGGTTTCTGGACTTGTGGAATGTACTTACGTACATTGCAGTAAACTAAGAATGTAGTTTCTGGACTTGTGGAATGTACATACGTACATTGCAGTAAACTAGCATAGCACCTATTGACCGATCTCATACCTGCTCCAGTTTTAATACATAATGTACAATATGCCACAATTGACAAGAGTGTCTTAAAATGATAATCAAGATATACCATGATTTTTCGCTTTATATGATTTACCATGATTCCAGTATGTCTATTTTTCAGTCTTATCATACCATGTTCCTGTTGTACATCTCTTGTATTATACATTCAGTACTTTAGTAGTAGAGGTTGTACTTGCTCCCGTCCTGACAGAATAACGTTGTAGGTATTTTGACCGAGGAAGAAATGCTTTGTGACCCGTACTATAGAGCTCCAGTTGAGGATATTCCTGCAGGGAATCCTGCTTAGCTGCTTAGTTTGACTTGGTGTTGGGTTATTATCACAGACGCTGTTTTGTACCTTTAAACTGGACCTTGTCTCCAGTACTACTTTTGGTTGTGTACTATTTATAACAAACTTAGTGGTTTTTCATCTATCTATATAGAAGCTGTGTTGTGATCATTCTTAAACTATCTTAATTATTAGCACATTTATCATTATTACCAGACTGTCTAGAACAGCTTACTACGCTCTAATCAAGCGTAGGCTGGACATGGCTCGGCCCGGCCCAACAATTTGGGTAGCGGGTCGTGACATGTTTTTTTGGTGGCCCATGCAGGTCCTGACTAAAGTTGTTTGGTTACGTTACTGTACCAAGCACGCCTGCAGAAATTAAGGATAACTAGATAACACTAGGAACAACATCTAGAACACCTAGAGGAATTTTAGGATTGCAACATAGGAAAACTCATCACAGCGTAGGACCGGTAGTGTAACTAAATTGTTTGCTTATGACTGCTTGCTTTATTCTTATAATTCCTTTGTCTTTTTTAAATAGATGGACCCTACACACTCTCCCGATTCCGCCACCACAGGTGACGGTACACCTTCATCACCTCCCCCTACCACCCGGATAGGTCCATTAGACTTTGTACCTCCACCACCTCCTACCCCGCAGACCCAGATGCCTCTACCCCCACCTCCTATCATACCTCCCCAGACTATTGTTTCCCTTGACGGAACCCAATTACTGGCTTTGATCCAGGGGCTCCTGAATACTCAGCATACCCCCGTCTCGTAACCTATAGAACATCAATTGAGGCTAGGTAGTATCAAGAGTTTTATGAACCTAAAACCGAAGGAGTTTCTTGGGACGGAAGGCATAGTTGTAGCTGATGATTGGTTAGATTTCGTAGAGAGGAAGCTCATAGGGGCTAGATTACCTGACGACCTTTGGGTCGAGGCAGCAGGATTTTTGTTAGCAGACCTGGCAGGGGTCTGGTTCAGAAATGAGACGATGTTCATTGGCGGCAGAGGAAACTGGGAGCAATTCAAGATCCAGTTCAAGAGGAAGTTCTTCTCCACCACCGCTAGAGTTGCCATGGGATTGCAATTCCAGAACCTGCAACAGGGGAGCCGTACAGTCGATGAGTACGCAGGTGAGTTTAGCAGACTCAGTCGTTTTGCCCCGAGCTTAGTAGCCGACCCGGAGGAGATGGCTCGCAGATTCTGCCATGGTCTTGTCCCGGACATTAGCATCTTACTAGTGGCCAACGGGATCACAGACTACTACCAGCTACTGGAGAGAGCCCGAGGTATCGAGGAGCGTCTTTTGTCTTGCAAGAGGCCAGCTACCACACATCATGACGGGCCGTCCAAGCGCCAGACTTTCCAGCAGAGGACGACTACCCAGCACCAGCAGGCCTATGCTCCACCAGCTCATCCTCAGCATCAGTTATCATTTGCCCGAGTTCCGGGGCAACAGCAGCAGAAGTGGGTCTCTTGTGCCTTCTGCAAAAAGCCAGGGCACGATGTCTCCATCTGTAGGAAGAAATTGAGCCAGTGTCTTGCTTGCGGGTCTTCCACCCATATGATTCGGGAGTGCCCGAAGGCGAAGCCATTTACCAGAGGACCTTTAGGGAGAGCATACCCTTTAGCCATCCAGGCAGCAGTACCAGTACAGGGCCCAGAGCCAGAGCTAGAATACTTGACAGATGGTGCCACAGGTTGGATTTATTTGCATATGACTGTTTGATTCTAGTGCCTCATTAAGTTACCTATCACTAGACTCATGCCAAACCATCATTTAGTAACTGCACCCATGAGACCAAGCCATTGAACAGTAAACCTGTTTCATAGACGTTCCATCATTAGGAGATAGCCTTAGTCATCGCTGTAATTATTTTAAAACGTTAGTTGCCTCGCGTGTCTTCAGTTCTTGTAAATTTCGAGGACGAAATTTTTCAAGGAGGAAAGACTTGTCAGCCCCTGTTTTTCAAATTTTTGTTTATTAGTGATAATTGGCCATTAATGATTATTTTGGCATTAAAATGTTTTATTATAATTATTAGGAATTTTTCCTGTATTTTTAAATGTTTTTAAATAGGTTTTAAATACTTAAAATATCACTTTACAATTTATTTGATTGTTTTTAAATAGGTTTGCAAATATTTAGATTGTTATAAATGCTATTTGCAATTACCCATTTAATGTTTGCAAATTAATATTTGCATAAACTAACTGCGGGAGGGCTTTTGCAATTAATATTTCCGTAACCCAATGGAAAGAACCTATAGGAAATTTTCTAAGTTCTAGGGACCTAACCCTAATTATCCTGCGTTCCCACTGTGCGTCCCATCCCCGACGACCCGGCCGACCACGTCGAGCCCCGCGTTTTCCGGCAACCCCACCGCCTCAAAGTCCTATAAATAGGACCCCTGGCCGACCTTCGTCACCACACCGACCATCGATCACCACCCCAACCGCCGTAGCCGCCGTTCTTCCTAGATTTCCATCACCGGAAACCTAACTCCGGTGAAGCCTAGCCCGACGCCTACAGATCCTGTCGCCGTGAACCACCACCACCATCTCATCCACCTCGTCGAGCCGCGTCCAGCGCCACCGCTCCGCCACGACCACGACGCCTCCCCCGCCTGATCGCCCTCTCGACAGCAAGTCGAGCTCGGACACGTACGTATCACTTCGTCCCCGTATCGAATCTCGACTCGTATACACGGACACAGACTCGCCCAGCCTAGACGAACCTAGTGGTAAGTGTGGACACGCGTAGATCGTGTCATGCGTGTCGTACAGTGCATGGACACGCCGACACGGTGTCAGATTTCATATTCTCGTGTCCTGGACTGTATGGACACGAGCGAACTATTATTTAGAGAACGGGTTTGGTTTTGTGCTAACGGGTTAAAACCCATTAACTTAAAATCTGACTTATAGTTAACCTAAACCCTAACTCTAACAAACCCAGTGGGCTGACCCCCTGGCCAGCCCAACCCGATTAAACCCCCCCCCCCCCCCCCCCCGCTCGGTTAGCCCGAGTTCGAGCCCCCCCTTTTGCTGCTGTTTATTTTCTTTTTCTTTTCCTTTTCTTTTTTCTTTTTCTTTTGTTTTTATATATAATTATATATATATATATGTATACATATAATTGTATATATGTGTATATGTATTATTATACATACTATATTTAGGTATATATAGTTGTTGTTTTTTTATATATATATATATGTATGTATACTTCATTATTTATATGTATATATATATGTATTATGTATACATATATATTTATGTATATATATTTCTTTGTGTATATATATTATCATATATATACTATTATATGTATATGTATACATTAATTTTGTATATATATATATATATATATATATATATTATATAGTTAAGTATTTTCTTATATGTATGTATGTATACATATATTTGTATATATATATAATAATATAGTTAAGCATTTTCCTATATATATATAAATATCCCTATATTTATATATATATATTATTTCCTATACGTATTTTACTTAGCTTAGTGTAAATTATTTATATAAAGTAATGTTTATACTTTTATAGTTACTATGTAAAACTTTACCTTATTAAAATATTAATATTTATTTTGCATTTCTACCACTTAGTATTTTCTGTATATTTAAATTACTGCAACCATTTGGTGTCCAAGTCTAGCATGGGTATTTGGGCTCAAATGTGTTTTCACATATTCAAGACCTGTACAAGTCATATTGGACTTGATTCATGGCCTTGGGTCCTGTATTTGAACTTTGGTTCAAATTATGTACATGGACAAAATACGCAGATAATTAATTATTGTGTGCATTACTGTTTTTGATTTTCTAAAAATACTTAAAGTATTGCTAAAATTATGGAAAAATAGTTTTTAGATACTATGTTAAGTTAGCTAATTTAGTATAATTTTGTAGTATTTAATTTACTGTTTTGCCCCTAGTTTGGCATATGAAACCAGAACTCACTTTCTGTATATTTATGAAAACTGATTTTTCTAAAATACTTCTGTTGGGTAATAAATCCCAGAAAAATTATAATAAATTTCTATAATTAACAAGGTTTCTGTCAGTATATTATTCTGCATTTATTGGAGATTTCTAGTATTTTCTAAAATTATTAAAACACAGTGCACAGAATGTTTATTTTACCAATAATTATGACTAAGTCATGACTTGTGATTTTTGTGTATTTCTAGTATTTGGATTGCTAACCAGCCTTAATATGGGAGACCCATGTGTTAGTTTAGATGCCAAATCACTTCAATTTGAACCCCTAGGCTAAGTTCACCTAGCCAATGTCCAATTTGGCCTTCTCACATCACTAGTGTATTTATATTGTTTTGTAACTTAGAGTCTGAGTATATATATGCTTTCAGTGCCAGGACACTCTACATCTTAGCTTTATTGTCATTGCATTGCTTTGCTCGAGGCAAGTACATCTACAAACTCATTTACTGTCTTTTAATGTTAAGCACATGTGACAACCTTGTGAATTACCATTAATCCAGTTGCAAGTCTTTTGTTAATTGTACATGTTAAAACACTGTTATGTGATAAAAGAATGTTAATCAACCCATGTGAATGCTGATCCTTGGAGTAGCAAGTCAAATCATAACATGTTTCATACTATTGCCAGTTCCCACCATGCTTTACACTATTTCCCGTATCTTTTACATGATGATTACTGGGTTATGAGAGAGTTGATAGTATAGTTACTGGACTCGTGGAATGTACTCACTTACATTGCAGTATGCTAATTGTGTAGTTTCTGGACTTGTGGAATGTACTCCCGTACATTGCAGTAAACTAGCAGTGCGGTTTCTGGACTTGTGGAATGTACTTACGTACATTGCAGTAAACTAAGAATGTAGTTTCTGGACTTGTGGAATGTACATACGTACATTGCAGTAAACTAGCATAGCACCTATTGACCGATCTCATACCTGCTCCAGTTTTAATACATAATGTACAATATGCCACAATTGACAAGAGTGTCTTAAAATGATAATCAAGATATACCATGATTTTTCGCTTTATATGATTTACCATGATTCCAGTATGTCTATTTTTCAGTCTTATCATACCATGTTCCTGTTGTACATCTCTTGCATTATACATTCAGTACTTTAGTAGTAGAGGTTGTACTTGCTCCCGTCCTGACAGGATAACGTTGTAGGTATTTTGACCGAGGAAGAAATGCTTTGTGACCCGTACTATGGAGCTCCAGTTGAGGATATTCCTGCAGGGAATCCTGCTTAGCTGCTTAGTTTGACTTGGTGTTGGGTTATTATCACAGACGCTATTTTGTACCTTTAAACTGGACCTTGTCTCCAGTACTACTTTTGTTTGTGTACTATTTATAACAAACTTAGTGGTTTTTCATCTATCTATATAGAAGCTGTGTTGTGATCATTCTTAAACTATCTTAATTATTAGCACATTTATCTTTATTACCTGACTGTCTAGAACAGCTTACTATGCTCTAATCAAGCGTAGGCTGGACATGGCTCGGCCCGGCCCAACAATTTGGGTAGCGGGTTGTGACAGTAGCCTCCATGTCGTATCCCTGCTTTTGCATGAAGTACTTGGCTTGAGGACTATATAAGTAGAGCGGTAGTCTTCCAGCTTCGGGTCTGAGGTCGGACTCTTGTGGCGTGGAAGATTGAGAACCTTCTTTTCGGCCAAAGATGATTGTGTGATCCCATCCTCTTCTGTCTGAGACCGGGAAGTAAGCACATTTTATGGGAGCAAGTCGATTCAGGGTATGGACGGTTGTCACCTGTGTGTGTAGGCTAACGTCTAGACAGTCCCATACCGCATGCGTTAGATTAGGCTTATCATACTCAGAGTAGTCTAACGGCAGCCTCTTATTGATAAAATAAAGAATTTTGTCCATCGGGATTACATCATCAGGAGAGGGGCTATCCGCCCGTGTAACCACATATTTGGTGAGTTCTCCGTCTTCATTGGCTACCCCCTGCGAGCTCAGAGTTTGGGCTGCTATTTTGGGTAACTTGACCACCAAGGGTTCTGCTTGAGGTATTGATCTGCCTGGGAGTATTGGATCAACACTTGGCTGCTGGCTCGTCTTGGGGAGACGGATGACCATCGGCTCGACAAGGGATTTTGTGTCTTCTTTTTACCTTGGAGCAGATTTTGGCAATCGAATTACCATCGGTGTTACCGAGGGCTTCGCATCTTCATGTTGTCTTTGATTGGACTTTGGCAGCCGGATCACCATTGGTCCTATAACAGGTTTTGGCATCTGACTGGATCTCGGGAGACGGATGACCATTGGTTCTGACTGCGCAGGTGTAACTGGAGAATCAAGCACCTCTTTATGTAAGGCTGCGACAAGGGGTACGGCCTTGCCCGGTTTGCGAGGTTGGAGACGGATTCTCAAGGATTCTTCTGGCCCTACGATGGCCTCCGGTTCGTCCGTTATATGTTTCCTGGATTCGTCATATAGACAAGCCTCTGACGAGTAATAAGATTCAACCCCTTTGAAGGGATCAATGTTGGCGAATTCGGTCTTCACAGAACCGTGTTTACTGACATACTTGAAGCACTGGTGGAGGGTGGATGGCACGATCATATAGTCATGTATCCACGGACGTCCCAGGAGGATGTTGTAGGAGGTGTCTGCATCTATGACGTAGCAGGTAACTTCCGTCCTCAGGTCTCCAATCTGGCACTTCAACCGGATCTTCCCTAGGGGATAGCTTCTCCCTGAGTTAAACCCGCTAATGGCAGTGTTGGTTGCTGCTAGCCGGTGCATAGGGATGCCGAGAAGTTGGAGCAGGCTTTTCGAGATGATGCTTATTGACGATCTCGGATCGATATGCATCCTATCCACCTTGATGTCGCCTATGTAACCAGTATAGTACAAGGGGCGATCATGTAAGTTGGTCTTAATCAACATGTCCTGCAGAGTAAATACGATGTTGGGCATTACATCTGTGCTACCGTCGTCCTGTAGATCTGCTGGCAGGTCTTCCCCTGGAGGCTTAACCTGAGCTAAGTAGGCATCAGCATTCTGGAGTGCTTCACTTAATGCGACGCGAAGATCCTTAGAGAGCCTTAGGAGCTCATATAGCGACAACTTTGCTGGCGTATTAGCCAATTGTGCTAATATGTCGAAGTTGTAAGGTCTCTCCAGTCCCTGAGGTACATTATTACGGAGTGGCCTATCGAAGCGAGTTTCCTTTGTCTTGGATTTGTCTGCCAGTGGAGGCTGAGATGGCCTTGGAACATCGGGGGGAGGCAACGTTTCTAGCTGAGGATCTTCGGCTGGACTATCCCGTGCAGGCTGGACTTGTGCTCTAGACCGGGTAACAACATCTGCAGCTTCTTCAGCTTCAGCTGAAATTGTTTGGCAGGCTCTAGACTTCCTGCCCTTCTTCTTGTTGGTAGTAGATGACACTCCCTGGGTAACTTCGGGCACCAAGTCTGGATGCACCCACATGATCTCTCCTCGCGATATGGTGAAGGGTACCAATCCAGATATCTGGCTCCATGCGGGTGTAAGATTAGTAACCTCCATCATTGTCCGGGGGACAGGTATTACCCCGTTTGGAGTACTTGTTGGAGGGAAGTCACCGAACAGAATAGATACCATGTTCGCCGCCACGGCAACCTCTTCAAAGTCTATCGACAGAGCTTTTGAGTCGATATGACTCTGAATGTACTGCTTCAATTGGAAACAATCCTGGGTGGCATGATGGACATAGCGGTGGAAGTGAGAGTACTTTGGGTCCTCCATTTCTGCTGCTTGGGGCTCGCACCTTGGTGGAGGGAGCTGGATCCTACCCCCTTGTAAGAGCATATCGAAGATAGGTTTGACATGACTATCTTCGAATGAGTAGTTGATCTTGGGCCATTAACCTTCCGCCTATTTTTGTTCGGGCTTCTGAGTCGCATCAGTGACCATGGCCTTTTGCCCTTATTATACCGATTGGTGGTGGCGCTACTGTTGTTGTTACTGGAGGTGGGACCAGGACATCTGCCCTTATCTTCTCCGTCTGGGATGTGTAACTGTGAAACCCGTAATTTCGATTTTATTATTTTAAATTGATTTCAATATCAGCTTGCTAATTTATTATTATTTCTGAAATTTTAGAGTTTAGTAAAACCCGTAAAAATCTTATTTAAAAATTATTGCTAATTAATTATTATTATTTTATGAAAAACCATAAATAATTATTAATCCTGGAATTTTGAATATTGGTCTTGACCTGTCCCGAGCCTGACTTGAACCCATCTTGAATCCATTTCGGAAAACTCAATTTAGGTTTTCCCGAAACAATTTTGGTATTTATGTATATCATATTCATTAGTTAAAGAAAATACTTTTATCATTTTGGAAAACTCATATTTATTATTATTAAAGAAAATACTTTTATTATTATTAAACTTTAATTATTTAAACACATTTAACTCTCTTAATACTCTTAACTCCCTTTCTCTTTCCTTAATCACCAGAGAAGGAAATTTTCTTTCCTTCTTCCAACCGACGCTCAGCCCCTTCCTCTTCGAAACTTCCCGAGCTCCCTCGGCTCCCAAACCGCCGGAGACTTCTCGGCTCCCGAAACCCCAAGAACAGATCCTATATAAACCCCTCTCCTCCATCCCTCTCTCTCACTCACCATTTTTTTCCAAAAATCCTCCACTTCACTCCAACCCCCAGAGCCCCGAGCCCGGACCCCGACGCCGGCTTCCCCAGCCGTTCGCCGCCCATCCAGCGGGCCCCCTCCCTGGCGCAGCGACCCCCGCGCCCCACTCTCGGTCGCCCGACCCTGCCAAGCCCCCGATCCAGCCTCTCCAGCAGCCGATCCAGCCGTCGTGCCCTAGCCCGACCCCCTGCGCCCTTCGCCGGAGCCTGCACCCTTCGCCGGAGCCCACTTCCGGCCGGCCGACCCCCTTCGGCTCCACCGACTCTCTGTCGCAGCGCCCCGATCCTTCGGTCGCCCTGTCCGCGTGCCCTAGCTCGCGGTTTCGGCGACCCCGGTTCCCAGCGCCTCTTCGACGTCCCCGCAGCGTCTTCCTGTGCTTTCGCGGCGCTGTTCAGCACTGCGGTTCTTTCCGACCTGCTGTTCGGATCTTTTCTTTCTATTATTTATCATCCGAGAGCTCTAGCCGAGCAACCCGAGGTATAACCCCTGTCCCGTTCTATTTGCATACAGTCTGTGATGAGAATGGTCCCCGATTCCCTTCCGGGAATTCGGTTTTTAGCGACGTCATATTTTTCGGAACCTTCGAAAAGGTTCTGTTGATTATTTTGGATTTTCGGAACTTTTCGAGAATTGGATTTTGGTATATTTTGGCTTCCGAATATTTCTGGTATTGTGCTGTGACGTTTTTGGGTTGGAATCGGACTTCCGAAATTATTTCGGGTCGTTCCGAGATAATCTGTGGATTGGTTGTGGATTATTATTATATATATATTCTGGGATATCCTGGTTTGGGATTTGCAGGAAAGATTATCGGCATATTTCCCAGTTTTTGGGTTGACCAAAAATAGAGGAATTGCTGTCGGATTTTTCCGTAAATTCTAGAATATTTTTAAAATAAATTTAAAATGGATTTTGGAATTATATTTAGATTTTGGGCGACGACCGTATCGGTCAATGGGCCCCGGCTAAGTGCAAACGAAACCGGCTTCGCCCGGACGTTGAGGCATTAGCTATAAAAATGACGATTGGACCAGTTCGAAGACTCAATAATATTTTATATTTTAATTAGAATTATTTATATTTAATTTTGTAGGCAGTTTACAGGACTAACGAATTTTCTCTTATTTTAATTCTTGGGAATGTAAGGACATAAGTCATTTATTATTTATTCTGGTTGTGAGAAAGTGTAATAGCTTAGGTTTTATTTGGTTTTCTTTTATTTTCTGGTTGATTTTTCTGTCATGAGAACGTAGTATAAAATAATAATTATTTATTTTATTTTTTTAAAAAAAAAGAATAATAATAAATGTTTTATCACTTAGCAGTTAAGTTGTAATTTTTAATAGAAATTCATGTATTTCTCATTAAAAAGAAAATCTTAGTTTATATTTATATAATTATAAAATGCCAAGCTTTGCCAATAAACTGATAAATACAAAGTTTTTCCAAAATTAAATATAAAATGATCTTTCCATCATAAGTAAAGGTAACGCATTAGATAATCGAGTTTCGTTTGTGTTAGTATAATAAAGATTAAACTTGATTAGGATCAATTCTAGAGATTGCAACTAGCACACCTAGATATGGTTCAACTTTGGTTCTAAGTCTGGAATCTTAAATGTAGGATTTCGAGGAAGTGTTTGACCTAGTTCCCCGGTACAGACTCTCGATCCAGTCACAATAACAAAGGCAAGTGCAGTTATGTCTATTGATAATTTATCTAGTAATTGTTTTATTGCAATTTTAAAACCACATTGCTACACGGAACTCTCTCCTAGAGTATTGATTGTGGAACTCTTTACTAGAGTTCGAATATTGACTCATTGATTGAATCTGATTGACTCGGGATATTGGGGGAGTAGTGTAACGTCTATGACCAATACCCCCATATTGCATTGATTGTGCGAGCTGATTCCTCCTATACACGAGGATAGGCCGAACCGTATCATTAGGATATAATTGAATCATCCCAAGCCGGTCATAGTTCGTTGCCTATTCAAATCACATTGTTTTGATTGTAGAATTGTTGGAAAATATTGTTAAAGTATTTCAAATTGTTTAACATTGCAAATTTTAAATTATTATTTGAATTATTGGATATTCGTAATTGTACTTTGCTCCCTCCTGACTGGATACCAACATTTTTAGGTGATTGCGTCGTCGAGGATCTGATGTCTGACTCTGGTTCCGCAGAACTTGGAACCCCAGAATCTTAAGAGCTGGATTAGTATTTATTTTTCTTTTGGAAAATAAGTGTAATAATTGAATGTTGTATTAATAGTTGTTGTATTTCAGGCTTTTCAAATTGAATAAAAGATTTTATATTCGTTAGAATTTTATCTGCATATGTTGCACTACTGAATACAGCTTACTGCCGCCGTCTCAACAACGGTGCAGGCTGGGCATGATCCGATTCGACCCAAGAAATTGGGACCGGGTCGTGACATGTTTTTAGTGGTGGCCCATGCAGGTCAGATCTGTAAATTGGTCTAGTCAACTTAGTCTAGACCATCGCGCAGTTCTGTAACTTGACCTAGGGATAGTTGAGACTGTAGGAAAACAGACTTTAGAAACAACTAGAACACTTAGATGATATACACCATGTTATATTATAGGGCCGAAAATTATTTACTTAAATATCTATTTTTGCCTGCTTATAGATTCGTAGGATACCTTGTTAGTGTTTTGTACCTAAACCTTGTCTAGATTAGGCTGATTGTACCTTTGAGTGTCCCGTGACTTTCGAGATTATTTTCTATCATAATTTTCAGGTTCTAGTATACCTTAGGATTCATATTCTTTTGGAATAAGATTGAAATCTTTGGTCTTCTTCTTCTTTATCAAACCTAAATTTTTAATTCTTTATTACTTCTCTACCTTTAATTGAAATCTTGATTCGTTCGCTATGTAAAATTTCGAATTCTCTTAGCGACCCTGATAAATTTTATCTACCCAATATATATTTACAACCATTATCCAACCTTTTGCCTTGATCTCCTTTCCAATTGACTAACTTTCTCGAAAATCAATCATGAATCAAATTCTTCTGGGACCATTTAAACCTCAAGGTCAATTATTACCAGAAGAATTAGTTTAGTTCATGATTCTCTTAAAGGGGTTACTTTTAATTTCAATTTTGATTGTTATCTCCTGAGTTATTCCAAAGACCGAGAATATTCTTATCTACTCTCTCTATGCAATTTCTTGATCAAATCAAAGGCCTAGAAAACTTCTATGATCATGAAGCAGGAGCGGTCAGAAAATTGATCACATTTTGAATCCATTCTATCTTTAAATTTCCTTTAGTCATGGAAAAATGATTATAATTGAGTTATCTCAAAGATATTTCATTCTTTGCTAGACAATCTCGACTTAACTTCTTTTCAATAAGACTTGCCTTCTCTCAATTATCCAGCAAATTTTCAATTTTCCTTAGTTGTGAAATTATTCTTAAAAATTATGTATTCCCTGAGTGATTTATCGGGAATATTTTAATTGGTCTTTCTTAATTAATCCGAAGCTGTGATGCTTCTATCTTACCTTGTGTCTAACTCAATTATTCAAATCAAGGTTGATCGTTTCATCTTTGAAATCGGAGAACAGATACTCTCTTAATTTTATCCCCAGGCTCTTGAATCTCAAACACATATTTTGATAAATCCCTTGATCTCAGAAGAACAGTTATCTACATTTTCTATCCTGTTTGGAACTTTAAACTCGTTTGAAATTTTTTAAATTCCTCTAAAATTCACATGGACAAAGCTGAAGAAATATTTAGCAACCTAACATGACTCCGCACAGTTACGTGATAGTCATTTATCTGAACTATGGAAAACTGCAAGTTTACTGCAGCTAGTTGTGCACTGGCGAGGCATAAACTCTAAGTTGAAATAATGACAGGTAATCGTTAGGTTTCCAAATATTATTGAGATTTTGTTCTAAGTTTGCTTAGCCATGAAATGGATAAAGTTGGAAGATTACTCGGTAAACTAAATTATTCAAGTTATGGAGTCAAAAATTTATTGCAGTCAGGTGCACACTGGCGAGGCAAGAATTTGAAACAAAGTGACTTCGAAAATAATTGGTTTTCGAATATTAATAAGACTATATTCATATCATGATTATCTCCAATCATTCTGAGGATTTGTATTCTAGCATTTGCTCCCACTTCAAGAAATATTCTATCGAATTATATTCTTGTCATGGCTATTTTAAATCACCCTCACTATCTTAAAATCGTACAACTTGTTGTTTCTTTTTGAGTCACAAACTCCTATACCTCATACCAGTTTAAATTGAAAATTGTCCCTCATTTCGGAAAATTACATTATCTTTTGTTTCTTAAATAAATTGATGTCGTATTTTATGACCTTTCTATTTTGATCTCATTTTAAAATTTTAAACTCGTTATGATTATTTAAATTATACTTCGATGTTTACTCATGATTTTGATCACAACAAATTATTCTAAACTCTATCTAGAAGATTATAAACATGTTCACAATTTTATCTTGATATTTAGCAATCATGTCTCGAATCTGATGAAGTAAACCGAGAACATTTTTATAGTTTGGATTTTTAGAGAGCATGATATATAAGATATATGAGTTAAAATGTACAATGGTAATTAGTATCGAGGAAAGTTTGTGAATAATTTGACATTGAAGATTAAAGGTTGTCAATGCTAAGTATAGAGATGCACTCTAGGAAGGTGCATGGTGAATTAACTATAAAGGATAATCGAAACAAGAAATATTGGACTTAAATGTAAATAATTGAGGATGACGAATTATATAAAAAAAATGGAAAGATTGGTTGGAAAGATTTAATAAGATTTTTACAGAGAAATGTTTAGTCAAATGATACATTAAAATCAAGATGAAGGATTCGAACTTAAGCATGATAATTAAATTTTGTTGAAGATTTCGGGATCAAATATGGAAAATGAGGATTTAGATATACACATGTTGATGAAGATGAACATCTAAATAAATTACAGAGTGATCACGTGTGGGTAAGGAATGATAATTTTTTTTTTAATCACGACAAATTGGAGTATAGAAGTATGATGTTGGATTCTAAAATATGATATTGGGTTACCGAGACTTGATACTAAAGTATTAAAGACAAAACAAAGTGTATAAAGTTGTAGAGTTAAGCTGAAGAAAGTATAGTATATATTGGAGGAAATATTATATGTGTTTAGTATAAAAAATGTGGAAGACAAAATTTTCAAGATCATGACGGTAATTGACAATTCAGGAATGAAAATAGAAATTCATAATTGTGGTTAGTGACTATGCTTCTAAGGAGGGAAGAAAATTATTTCAGAATAGTGGATAAAATTGATAAACATATTGTACTAGATTGATCTGCTATGAGATAGTAGTCCAGTTAGGTATGAGGCTACTGAAGAAGAATACTTAGACTGGTTGAGGCATGACTGCATGATTGTACCCCTAACCCTTCCTTAATTTCGAGGACGAAATTTTCTAAGGAGGGAAGGTTGTGAAACCCGTAATTTCGATTTTATTATTTTAAATTGATTTCAATGTCTGCTTGCTAATTTATTATTATTTCTAAAATTTTAGAGTTTAGTAAAACCCGTAAAAATCTTATTTAAAAATTGTTGCTAATTAATTATTATTATTTTATGAAAAACCATAAATAATTATTAATCCTGGAATTTTGAATATTGGTCTTGACCTGTCCCGAGCCTGACTTGAACCCATCTTGAATCCATTTCGGAAAACTCAATTTAGGTTTTCCCGAAACAATTTTGGTGTTTATGTATATCATATTCATTAGTTAAAGAAAATACTTTTATCATTTTGGAGAACTCATGTTTATTATTATTAAAGAAAATACTTTTATTATTATTAAACTTTCATTATTTAAACACATTTAACTCTCTTAATACTCTTAACTCCCTTTCCCTTTCCTTAATCACCAGAGAAGGAAATTTTCTTTCCTTCTTCCAACCGACGCTCAGCCCCTTCCTCTTCGAAACTTCCCGAGCTCCCTCGGCTCCCAAACCGCCGGAGACTTCTCGGCTCCCGAAACCCCAAGAACAGATCCTATATAAACCCCTCTCCTCCATCCCTCTCTCTCACTCACCATTTTTTTCCAAAAATCCTCCACTTCACTCCAACCCCCAGAGCCCCGAGCCCGGACCCCGACGCCGGCTTCCCCAGCCGTTCGCCGCCCATCCAGCGGGCCCCCTCCCTGGCGCAGCGACCCCTGCGCCCCACTCTAGGTCGCCCGACCCTGCCAAGCCCCCGATCCAGCCTCTCCAGCAGCCGATCCAGCCGCCGTGCCCTAGCCCGACCCCCTGCGCCCTTCGCCGGAGCCTGCACCCTTCGCCGGAGCCCACTTCCGGCCGGCCGACCCCCTTCGGCTCCGTCGACTCTCTGTCGCAGCGCACCGATCCTTCGGTCGCCCTGTCCGCGTGCCCTAGCTCGCGGTTTCGGCGACCCCGGTTCCCAGCGCCTCTTCGGCGTTCCCGCAGCGTCTTCCTGTGCTTTCGCGGTGCTGTTCAGCACTGCGGTTCTTTCCGACCTACTGTTCAGATCTTTTCTTTCTATTATTTATCATCCGAGAGCTCTAGCCGAGCAACCCGAGGTATAACCCCTGTCCCGTTCTATTTTCATACAGTCTGTGATGAGAATGGTCCCCGATTCCCTTCCGGGAATTCGGTTTTTAGCGACGTCATATTTTTCGGAACCTTCGGAATGGTTCTGTTGATTATTTTGGATTTTCGGAACTTTTCGGGAATTGGATTTTGGTATATTTTGGCTTCCGGATATTTTCGGTATTGTGCTGTGACGTTTTTGGGTTGGAATCGGACTTCCGAAATTATTTCAGGTCGTTCCGAGATAATCTGTGGATTGGTTGTGGATTATTATTATATATATATTCTGGGATTCCCTGGTTTGGGATTTGTAGGAAAGATTATCGGCATATTTCCCAGTTTTTGGGTTGACCAAAAATAGAGGAAATGCTGCCGGATTTTTCCGTAAATTCTAGAATATTTTAAAAATGAATTTAAAATGGATTTCGGAATTATATTTAGATTTTGGGCGACGACCGTATCGGTCAATGGGTCCCGGCTAAGTACAAACGAAACCGGCTTCGCCCGGACGTTGAGGCATTAGCTATAAAAATGACGATTGGACCAGTTCCGAGACTCAATAATATTTTATATTTTAATTAGAATTATTTATATTTAATTTTGTAGGCAGTTTACAGGACTAACGAATTTTCTCTTATTTTAATTCTTGGAAATGTAAGGGCATAAGCCATTTATTATTTATTCTGGTTGTGAGAAAGTGTAATAGCTTAGGTTTTATTTTGTTTTATTTTATTTTCTAGTTGATTTTTTCTATCATGAGAACGTAGTATAAAATGATAATTATTTATTTTATTTTTTTTTAAAAAAAAGAGAATAATAATAAATGTTTTATCACTTAGCAGTTAAGTTGTAATTTTTAATAGAAATTCATGTATTTCTCATTAAAAAGGAAAATCTTAGTTTATATTTATATAATTATAAAATGCCAAGCTTTGCCAATAAACTGATAAACACAAAGTTTTTCCAAATTTAAATATAAAATGATCTTTCCATCATAAGTAAAGGTAACGCATTAGATAATCGAGTTTCGTTTGTGTTAGTATAATAAAGATTAAACTTGATTAGGATCAATTCTAGAGATTGCAACTAACACACCTAGATATGGTTCAACTTTGGTTCTAAGTCTGGAATCTTAAGTGTAGGATTTCGAGGAAGTGTTTGACCTAGTTCCCCGGTACAGACTCTCGATCCAGTCACAATAACAAAGGCAAGTGCAGTTATGTCTATTTGATAATTTATCTAGTAATTATTTTATTGCAATTTTATAACCACATTGCTACACGGAACTCTCTCCTAGAGTATTGATTGTGGAACTCTTTACTAGAGTTCGAATATTGACTCATTGATTGAATCTGATTGACTCGGGATATTGGGGGAGTAGTGTAACGTCTCTGACCAATACCCCAATATTGCATTGATTGTGCGAGCTGATTCCTCCTATACACGAGGATAGGCCGGACCGTATCATTAGGATATAATTGAATCATCCCAAGCCGGTCATAGTTCGTTGCCTATTCAAATCACATTGTTTTGATTGTAGAATTGTTGGAAAATATTGTTAAAGTATTTCAAATTGTTTAACATTGCAAATTTCAAATTATTATTTGAATTATTGGATATTCGTAATTGTACTTTGCTCCCTCCTGACTGGAGACCAACATTTTTAGGTGATTGCGTCGTCGAGGATCTGATGTCTAACTCTGGTCCCACAGAACTTGGAACCCTAGAATCTTAAGAGCTGGATTAGTATTTATTTTTCTTTTGGAAAACAAGTGTAATAATTGAATGTTGTATTAATAGTTGTTGTATTTCAGGCTTTTCAAATTGAATAAAAGATTTTATATTCGTTAGAATTTTATCTGCATATGTTGCACTACTGAATACAGCTTACTGCCGCCGTCTCAACAACGGTACAGGCTGGGCATGATCCGATTCGACCCAAAAAATTGGGACCGGGTCGTGACATTAACCTTTCGTCTATTTTTGTTTGGGCTTCTGAGTCGCAACAGTGACCATGGCCTTTTGCCCTTATTATACCGATTGGTGGTGGCGCTACTGTTGTTGTTACTGGAGGTGGGACCAGGACATCTGCCCTTATCTTCTCCGTCTGGGATGTGTAACCCCAGCTGGCGAGTCTTCTTCAATTTTGCCTCCGCGTTGGTAGCACTTATGATGAAGGTCGTCCAATCTCTGAACTGGTCGTCTCCCATCCAGAGGCTAATTGCGGGGAGCAGCTTCTTCTGGCAGATTTCAATCAGGGAGCTCTCGGGATTGCCCTGAGGCAATCTCATCGCGGTTTGGAAGAACCGCTCGATATAGTTCCTTGTCAGCTCCCTCTCTCCCTGGACGACGTCCATGAGAGATGATATCGTCACATCATGCCTCACTTCTTAGAATCTCTCCAGGAATATGTGCTTGAAGCCGTCAAAAGAATGGATACAATTGTCGTGAAGGTTACGATACCAGTCGAACACGATCCCCTCCAATGTTCCGATGAATAGTCACGTGAGGATAGCGTCACTATGCGGCAAATGGTCGGTTGTGACTTCAAAGTAAGTCATGTACCGACTAGCAGAGGTCTTTCCATCATAAGAATCAATATGGAACGGCTTGTACAATGGTGGAAAAGGCACATCTCTCCATGCAACGGGATATGGCTGCCATATTCTGAGATCCCAAGAGGGGTCTCGGGCATTGAACGTCGCTCGAAGCTCCTTGACTTCCCTCCTAGCCTCCTTGGCTTCATCTACAACTGAAGGAACGGATGGTGCTACGGGATCATCACCCAAAGGAGGGGCGGTCGTGTTGGAGTCTGCATTGACTGCAGGCCCCAAGCTTGTTTGTCCGGGTGTCCTCGCTAGTTGAGCTGGCAAGGCGGCTTTGATCTCGTCCACCGACTTGACTAAGGATATGAGCATGGCTTCGAGCACTTCTAGCCGTTGTCGGTCGGAAGGCGCTTCATGATCGTCGTCAGTCATAAAGACTGTTCTTACGTGGGTAGAGGTGGAAGGGATTGTGGCAGAGGTACTCTCGGTACCGTACCCTTGTATAGAGAAATCGTCAGGAAATATTGGAATATCACCTTCGTCAGACTCGGAAGGGGTGCTACCCCCTGTGCAGGAAGCCGCATCGTCTTGGCGAGGGTGGTGGCCCTCAGGGAAATTCGATTATGTTACAGAGTTCTGGGGGATCTCTACCCCCTGCGTGTGCTCTTGGTACATCGGGTTATCGCATACATTGAGGGGGCTGCTACCCCCAGCTTCATCTACTCTCAAGGAGGCTGAAGATTTACCCCCAGGTGCCGGAAGCTTCTTCTTGGATCGAGTGCCTAAATAGACACCCCATGTGGTTGATGGGAACCCCCCAGATGAGGGTCTGCTTGCAATACTGGTCGAGATGGCCGGGCTGGAAGAGCCTGTCTTCTTTTCTCCCTGGCCAGGAGGAACTTTTTGAGTTGAATTACAGGAGGCGAAAGGAAACTCTTCGTCTCCTGGAATTTGCACCTGTCGGACAGGTGCTGGCTGCTGCAGTCGCTGGAAAACTGACTGCCGATCTTCAGGCGCTGTTGATTTGTTACAGCAGGAGTTGATGATGACTTGAGTACAACGACGCCCCGAGAGGGACTCATTGCATGCTGACGCTGCCATCTTGCGCTTGTGAGTAATCACGTCATGTAAGTCGGTAGGAAGCTGCTCTGCCTTTGTACCAAACTTGTGAACTCGGGGATCCCGAGCGCACGAGTGCTTATGCATCATATTTGCTCCCTGATCCGTGGCTAGTAAAAACACTTGCTCTGGATCTTTAGAGAGAGACTTTAAAGACCTACCCTGTCCGTTATCCCCATCAGAAGCCCGTATAACATTTAATGGGGCCCACTGACAGTCAGCAATTTGGACAGTTGACTGGGCTGGTTGAGCCCGTATTGCCCTAGACCTTTTTGACTTAGCGCCCAAAGGCGCATAGTAAAAACAGTCCAGACTGATACATCCCGCATCTTTAGTGGTCCGCATGGCATCGGGCCCGCATGAGAGGCGGTCGAACACGGAGCTTCTGGTAGGGCCGCATGAGACGTCCTGTCTGTGGGCAGGATTGGTCATCGCATGGACCATCTTCTTGCGGCTAGAGCTGGCTGCCGCATGGATCATCTTCCTGCGACAAGAGTTGGCTGTCGCATGAGTTGTCTGCCTGCGGCCAGAGTTGGCTGTTGCATGGGCAGACTGCCCATCTTCTCTCTGCGGCCTCCTCTTTGTCCGTATGGAGTTCCCTTGTGCCCCCAAAAACTCAGTATCGTAGTGTTTTCCTCTGCTGGATTTGGGGACAGTGGGGTTCTCTGCGGTCGAAAACAGAGCCACAGGAGAGTTCTGGTCACCGTCTTGGGCTGCAGAAGGAGCTTCTTCGAGAACTTGGTCGGGGGTAACAGTTTTGCGCACCGACGCCTTGCGAGTCCTCTTCGGGTTGGCTTGCTTCTGAGACGGGCTGGCGCTCCCTTCAGAGAGCAATTCTTCGAAGGCTTATTGGTCAAAGCGGACCACAAGCATCTGCTGTGTAGAGCCGAGCTTGGACGCGTCAGATTACGTCACCAACTTCTCATCGAAAGAGAAGGATGTCCCCAGCAGAGTCGCCATCATGTTTACCATAAAAATCAACAACAGGTATTACAGAACACTGGAATTGATTGCAAACTCGCTTGTACAAAGAAAGGGCCTAGAAAGAAAGCCTAGGAAACAATCTAAGTACAATTGTTTAGTTTTGATTCTGGGTGGTGACGGTGGAGGCTCGGGAAAGTGCTATCAACTCTGCCTTACTCCGTGTACTATCTGATGCAGTCTCTAGCTCGTAAAGATATTGCTTTTTTCTTGAAGGTTGCCAGCCTTTTGCAGGGGTGTGGCACCCTGCTATTTATAATATGATGGAATTTGAGCCGCATAGACGACTTGTGGCCACGTGGCTGATTAGCACGCGAAGACCCGCTCTTGGGGTGCCATCTGTCGGTTTGTTGGGATTTTGTTGTAGCAAATCTTGGTAGTTGAGGAATTGGTCAGATTGCCACGTGCCCCGTTGCGTATAATATTCTTAGTCTTCGATCATGCGGGGTCGCGTGAGACTCATGCACGCGGCCTGGATCACAATTACTCCCTGCTGCTTGTAGTTCTGGAATTTTTGGGGACACATAAGCTGGGCCGCAAGAGGTTCATGCGGCTTGGATGACGCTTTTTTTGCCGCATGGAGGCGCATGAACCCGGCTTTTAGGCGACGTCTTACGTCTTATCTTTCTTGTCGAAGTGTCAGAACTATCATGTCTTGCCAGGACTTGTCAGCTTTATCAGTTGAACTGCTCCTCCTTGGTCGCATATTTTCCTTCTACAGCTGTTCGTCAATGGGCCGCATATGTCTTTGAACAGTTATGCGGCTTTCCTTTATGTGGGCCTGTTTGGCCCAAAGTACCTATGCGGCAATTTGTAATCTGCATGAACTCTATATTTTTTATGTTTCTACAGGTAGCATTCCGGTCACTCTTAGTTAGTGACCGAACCTCCCTGATCAACCCTCGACGGAACTTCCTAGCCTTCGTCTTCTCCGTCATATCATCAATAAACCTGGCCAACCGGCAAAACTCTCCGGCATACACAGCAACTGTCTGGTTCCCATGAACCAGACTCTCAAACTGCGCCTCAATGCCTCCTAGTGCCACATCTGGGAAGAACTTTTCCTTGAACATCACCTTGAACTGCTCCCATGTCTGACCCTCTACTCCCACTCTGGGATCTGTCTGGTACCAGGTACGGGCTAAGTCCTGCATCTGACTGCCCGCTGCCTCAATATGAAGTCGGACTGGCATCTCTGCCAGCCGAAAAATCTCTTCGATATGCTCAATCCAATCATCCGCATAGTGAATGCTCTCGGTGCCCAGGAAGTCTCTAGGATGCATCTTCTAGAAGTCCTGGATATCCTTCTCCATCCGGTAAGGCTGCTGCTGCGGCCCCTAAGTAGCCACCATCTCCACAGTCGTACGGACCAGCTGGTGGGCCTCGTCGATCTCCTGACGGAAGTTGGCAATCTGACACTGCTGCTGCTGCTGCTGAGACTCCAGAATTCTCTCCAAAAAAGAAAACAGGTGGGCAGCATCAACCAATCCTGCAGGAGGCTGCGGGTGCTGCTGCTGAAATATCTCAGGAATGACTAGGGTCGTCCTCTGAACAGGTGGAGGCACACCTCCAAAGGCTACAGTCGTTCATGTTTGATCAGGAACAGAAGGTGCTACAGTCCCAGCATGCTGCTGCACTGGACGAGAGGTGACAGACCCCTCTCCAGCGGCTGCTGTACCAGAGCGATGTGATCGTGTCTCCACCATCCTGAAGATAGATTGAAAAAGGAAGTCAATACTGAGCAGGAATCGATAAAATCAAAGAAGGACAGTTTATTTCAAAGAAGGCAAATCAGTAAGATGTGTAGATGGCATGAATTGAAGCAAAAAATTTCCTAACTGTGATTGAGTACCTCTCCATTGAAGTCTATCGCTCAATCCTATCACAGGCTCGCATCAGTACAACTAAGTCGTCGTACTACCACAATATCGCACTAATACGACTATCGACCTGCATGGGCCACCACTAAAAACGTGTCACGACCCGCACCCAGTGTAGGGGCACGAGAAGTGGGTACGTCCAGCCTACGCCACAGTGTCGACGGTAGAACGCTGTCCTAGGTTACTATCTAATCAACAACTCATACAATTATATAATGTACTTGTCAATCTCAACTCCGAACGGAGGACAAGTATAGATATAGTGAAATCTCAAACATAGTCTAAGTACGATATGATAACACAGAAGATTATAACTAAGACTAAATAACAACAACAAACCAACTACTGAATAATAATAATCTCATAACAACAAGATCTCAACTTATTACAATTCAAGTTCTAAAACATGAAAGCTAAACCAAGTCAACTAGCTAGTCTCCCGATCACTCCTGAGTGTCGGGGCCAAAGGTAGCTAATCTTCTGGTCCATAGTAAGTAGGGCAAGTGTCCTCGGGGCGAGCATCTATAATATTTTCAACATGTCCAGTCAGGACAGGAACGAGTATAACTCATCAAGAAATCCCAAGTAAATGACAGAGAACTATAAACAGTTATAGATAGTTGTATTGATGAACATGGAAGTTTATATGAGTAATGATGTAGAGAACAGTTAAAGTACAAGAAAAGTAAGGTAACTAAACAAGAAGAGAAGCATGGCAATGAAGACTATAAAGTATAATCTAGCTGAACTAGAGTAACATGATATAAGTCCAGACAGTATAATATGAGTCAAGTGTAATCCCAGTATGAGTCCAGACAATATAAATCTAATACCAGATGATTCCAGTACAAGATGAGTCCAGTAAAAGGTGAGTCCATTCAGTAATCAAAGATTTTAGGGTGAGTCCAGACTATACTCTAACAGTGTATTTTAAAATATCGAGATCGACATGTGAACGACTGTAGGTAATACGACACATCGCACACTCGGCCAAGTGTGGGATGGCTATCATTCCAGTATAATTTTAAGGGAGTGGTTCCAGTATTTGGGAATGTTCACATGTCTACTCTAATATTTCCCCGCCCAATAAGTACAAGTGAATCTATAACCCGACACGAAAATAAGTACAAGTTCAGCCAGAACATGAATGATACCAGTAAGTGATTCCAGAGTGATTCCAGTAGATGATTCCAGTAGTGGTTCCAGAAATGGAGGCCAGACATGAATAAATGAGTGTCGTATGAAATGGATCCAGCAATATCAATCGTGTTTGTAACAGAGAATCAAATAGAACTAACTACAACTGAAGTATAGTAATCGACAAGTAAATGAAAGAAATATCAGAGAATGTACTCGCCTGGTATCCTAGATATCTGAAGAGAATACACTGTCCGAGGAGTGGTGTCTGTCTCCTATAGAACAGTACAAGTCACTACATGTCTAAAATAGTAAAATAGACTGCTACAATGCATTTACATGATGTTTGGGGTCAATATAGGCTAAAGTCAACCCTTGGTCAACTCTAGTCAACTACACTAGTCAAACTAGGTCAAGCCTAACCCAAACAAGTCTCACTAAGCCTAACCATGTCTATCCTAGCATCCACGCACAATACAAGGCCACACAAGTCATCAACACACATCATTGGTGTATACATGCCATACACAGGCTATATCACACCTATAGTCTATTTCACACATTCCCATACATTATATATATATACACTAATTTAATATAATACCATACACATACATATACCACATCAAGCATTTAGACAAAATATATATTTATGTATACATAGAGTGATAGAGAGAGAGGTACATGTGTATGTGTGTGTATAGGTGTATGTGGACATGTAATCATGTGTGTGTGTAGTGTCACAATATGTAACACCCAGTTTTCCAGAAGAGGGTAATTTTGAAATTTTATAATTATAATTATTATTTAATGATATTTATTTCATATTAAGATTTTTAGTGATTTTTAATTATTTTTAAACTATTTAAATTCATGACTTGTGATTTTTGGTGTTTTGCTAGTGAACAGTAGAGACTGCCTACCCTAGAGCCTAGCCATGTGATTAGGGTATTTTTGACATTTTAGGGTTATTTGGATTTATTATAATTTATTTGAATTTATGGGAATTTTTAGAATTTATTTTGGAATTGTTTGAATGAGGGTTAACTAGGTTGACTTTGACTAGCAATGACTATGGTAGACCAACCTAGGAGCTAACCCTAGTTGAGTTTGGACTTGGTTAGGTTATGTAACCCTAGTTAGAATAGAGTTAACATATGGTTTAGTCATTTAAACCCAAGTTAGAATAGAAGGCATTTAGACACAAGTCATGACTTGTGATTTGAACCATTGATTAATGACTAAGCCCAATCCTTTAGCCCTAACCTAACCCTAATCCATTAGTGGCCAGCCAATACCTAGCCTTGGGAATCCCTCTATAGATAATCTCCTCCATTAGGGCTAGCCTCCTTAGAATTTCTCAAGTTTTGGAAGAGGTGAGCCTCCATCTTCATAAATCCATAGTAATTCTATTTTATCTCCTTTTTCCCTCCAATCAATGGCATTAGATCCTAATTTTAGTTTTTTTGCTGTTTGTGGTGTTCAACCTCAAGTTTGGGGCAATTTGGAGAAGTTTGCTAGCAAGAGGAACCCCCCTCCCCCCTCCACATTTGAGGCTTTTCTTGCATTTTGACACCAATAGGTAAATCAATGTAAACACCATTAAAATTCTCGTTTCTTTGCATGTAGACCTAGCCCTAGGTGTCCTGGTTCTGTAGGTATGCCTAGACCTAGGTTTTGTGTCCATTTCGTGTCCTTAATGGACACGTATCAGCCTATAGACCTAGGTGTTTGATGAAATATCCCAAAGGACATTTCGACCTGATTTTAGGAAACTTTTTGAATAGAAATTTAGAGTTTGTTGTCGCTTGTCAATTTTGTTATCGCTTGTCAATTTCTGTTGGACTGAAGCGGCCATCGTGTGGTGTCGTGTCGGTTTGGACACGTGAACACGCACGTTCCCGGGCGGTAACAGTGCCCTGCTACTCGGGGGCTATAACTCCCTGTACATGACACATCTGGACACGAAATTTGGTGTGGACACTGTTTAGGTGACTGACACGAGGCTCAAAACTTTTCATGGGATTTTGTTCAGTGGTTTGGGAGAAATCCCACCCGCATCGATTTGACACTGCACGTCACACGGTTGAAAATGCGCACTGATACGCGCGTTTAATTTCGACACGGCGACACGCCGACACGGTTCAGGGTGACACACGTGTAGCCCTATGTTGGGTGAACACGTGGACATGTGCACGAGGTCATTGGTATCGCGTGTCGTGTTCACGAGAGCTTGGACACGCTGCACGAGCTTGCCTGTACACACTGGCTGATGCACACTGTTTAAACAATTTGGACACCTTCGTGTCCATTGTTTGGACACGTGGACACCTCTAACACGTGCACACATTGAAGACACAACCCTGACACCACTGTACACATATGTATTGGTTTTTGGATTGTTTTGATAATTGAATTTGGTTTGGAATGGATTGCAAATTTCTGATACATTGAAACTGGGACACTGTGTTCGAATGGGTTTTATGTTTTTTTTACTGAATTAGATTGTTAAATACATATGGTATTTGTTATAAATTCATTGATAGATGTATAAATAACTGGGAAGATAAAGGGAATGGATTGTATTCAAATTTCACTGGGGTTCGAAACTGTAAATGACTGATACATGGATTCTTTAAATGGTTAACTGATTCAATATTGTGATTCCACTGATAGGTTAGAAACTGAGATTTGTTTATTACAATCACTGAGTATTGGATTCATACTGGGTTCTCAACTAATTTTCGTATTATTAATCTGAGTTCAGTGTTAAAATTTATCCATGGTGTTCAGCCGTCTTCTTTACTGACATTGATGTTAGTTTATGTTTGTGAAGGAAATTGGATGACTTGGGTTCAAATTGTCCTTGGTTTTGAGCATTGAATCCCCATTTTTTTCCAGTTTCCTGATTATTGATTTACTGAGTTTCGAATGTAGGTATAACTGACAATTGATTCCTTAGAAATTCATGTCATATGTGGAATGCTTGACACACATGTGTTTTTCTGCCACTTGATACCTGATACACACACACACATAGGATTGACCCTCACTTTCCTGAACACAGGGACACATTCCAGTACACAGGAAAATTCCCACACACTTTTCCTTAAATGTACACTGTTTTCGTTTCCCTGTACACACACACATTCCCTTAGCCCATATATATCATTCACACACAACTACACTATAAAACTGGTTTCTAAATTGAGTTTGACACCCTATAGGTATAGCTACACACAATTTTCACACTGATTTTCCACACACAAACTTGTGCACTTCACACATTGTATTAGGTTGGTTTTCTCGAAATGTGCATTGACTGAAATGGTAGCTAACCTGGGAATAAAGTCCCTGTTTTTTTTCATTTCACTGAATTGGTTTCCCCTCCATTATTTAACTGAGATTACTTCTTTGCATTAAACTGAAATGGGGTCCCTTTCTTCTTATTGACAAACTGAGATTTTTGGGTGTTTGCACTGTTTGGGGTTGTTGTATGGGTTAGCTCACTCTTAAACTGTTGAACTGTTTCCTATGTTCATTGTTAGTACAATATTGGACTGATTTTTCAGTATATTAACCTAGGATTTAGTTAGGGCTGCCCTGTGATTTATGCATTGGTTTTTCAATGGGAACACCCACTGTTCCTACCTGTTACACACACAAGTGTCTCATGTCTCACATTCACTTGACACCTCACTGAACACAGGCCCTGTTATCTTGACACTGACACACACATGTATCACTCACTCCACTCACACACACATGTCCTTCCAACCCTCATGTCTCACTTGAACACACACAATTCTCATCACACACCCTCATCCTCATGACACACACGCACATACACTTGGACACATTTTATGAGCCTCCTCTCTATACATATGTATATATATATATGTATTGACACATAGTGTTGTATTGTATACACATAATAGCCTATAGGTTTATATATTCTAAGTTATATTATATAACATGTTCATCAATGTATGTGTATCTATATATATTGTCATATAATGTATGTATCTAATATGTATATAGATAGCCTATATGTGTATATTCTAAGTTAGATTATAATATATCTTTATGTGTATTACTCTAGATATAAATATTGTCATATAGTCATGTGTTATGGTATGGTTCATAGGAATGATAGCCTATAGCCTATGGATGTGTCTGTGTGTCAGTTTAGAGCCTAGAATAGACTGGTGTAGTCTTGTTAGACTTAGAATAGACTAGTTAGACTAGTATAGACTAGTTTGACTTAGGTTTGACTTGGTTGACCTAGTTTGACTTCTAGGGTTGACTAGAGTTGACCAAGAGTTGACTTGGGCCTAGATTGACCTAGAATCATGTAGAATGTATAGTAGGACTTCATTATATCATTTTAGACTTGTTGTGACCTGTGTTGTTCTGATTAGGAGCCAGACACCTCTCCTCGGACAGTACATTTCATCCGGACACTCAGATACAGGCGAGTACATTCTCTGATCATTTCATATCCTGCTTAGAATTATTTCCTGCATTAAATTACTTTACTTGATACTGTCACGTTGGTCACACAGATTAGTACAATATGGATCCCTCCCTGAGATGTTATCCCTTCAGGGAGCATCTGGGTACTCTATGTTCTGTGCGTTTCACTTACATGGCGTATCACTATGCTTCTTTGGTTCTTTGATCACTTGTGATATGTATTCTCATATCACAGAGTCTTCTTTGAATCCTTATCCTATTTATTGGGTTTCCCATAAATCCCATTTATGGGACTACTATGTACCACCCTTCGGGGGCTGTTACATAGAATCATAACATAACCTGGTTGGATCCTTGTGTATTAATTGGGGGTACGGGGGAGTATAAATAGCCATGTGAACAATTCCAAAGTAGAATAGCCATGTACGCCTCTTTAGTATAGCCATGTACAAATCAAGCCGTTCACATGTCGACTTTGTGCTCTAAATCACTAGTCACTGGTAGCTCTTTACTTATAGTAGATATTTCTATTACAGTTCTGTCTCTTTGTTTACATACTGCATTTCTTCAGTATCTATATCTTACTTTACTGCATGATTATATTTTCTAACCTGCTATGAACTGTTGAGATGTACTGTGCTCGCTCCTGTCCTGACTGGACCTGTTGAAAATATTACAGAGGACGAGGAGGAGGCCTGTGAGGATACCTTCTTCGGGACAGTTCTAGCTGACGGCTTTACCCTACTGCCTAGACTAGTTTAGTTAGGCCTTATCTTATTTTTATGTTGTCTTGAGACTTTTTAGCTAGACTTTACTTCTGTTCAGAGATGTTGAATTGTATATATTCTTTCATTTTCAGTAGCTGAGATATGTACTCTAGATATTTGCTGGGATATTATCTTAGACTATTCTATCTTCTGTATTTCCTTGAGTTCTATATCATATCGTGCTTTCTTCGTCCTTAGTTGTGATTGAGTTCATTTACTGCTATGTCACCCCCACTCGGGGAGTATAAACTGCTTAGTTTATTTTGTTAGATGTTGTGACCTAGGACAGCGTTCTACCGCCGACACTGCGGCGTAGGTTGGGCGTTGTTACGCTCTCGTACCCTCACAGTGGGTGCGGGTCGTGACACAATAGGAAACAGTGTTGTGTGCCTTAGCTATGAGAGTGTGTGTGTGATACATGGAAAACAGTGTAATGTGGATAATGTGAACTAGGTTAGTGTGTTCTCAGTTTTGTGTAGTGTAGTTAATAGGAAACCTGTGTGTGTAATGTGACAGGAATTACAGTGTGTTAACAGGGAATGAATTCAGTGAATGGGATGTTGTTCTCAGGAATTTAGTAAAGTGACAGTTTGTGTAAAATGAAACTGTTCTCAGGTTTTCCAATTTCAAAAACAGTTTACATATAGCAGTTAACAGTGGCAATTTACACATTAACAATCCCAAAGCCAAATTGAATCCTATAACCAATCACCCTCATGAACCTAACATGTAACCAAGATTCAGACATATGGAATTAAAATAACATTGCAATTATTCATCAAGAACAGTTTGAAATCTCATTAATCTCAGAATTCATTAAAATGTCAGTTTAATAACAGTTCAACATTCAGAATCCATTTCGAAATCCCAAAACCAATTGAATCTCAATTCCTTATGTTAACAACCAACCTAATCATGCATAAATGACTTAACCATGGTAATCAAATCATTAACAAATAGTTAAATATACAATTTAAAATTCAGAAAACCCAACAGTGAAACAAGTATCAGTCAAATAGGGAAAATCCCATTCGAAACCCAAATCATGGTTAATAACCAAAATTATTGGTTGATAAACCACGACACACATGTGCACGTGTCTCACAAGTCATCTCGTGTCTAGGGGAAGCAGGACACGACGTGTCCTAGCTCACGAACACCACAGACACGCTGCGTACAGAGCAGTCTCGTGCAGCGAGTCCACGAGTTCATGCACCCGACACAGGCCACGTAGAGACACGTGGCCGTGCACACGTGTAGCCCACGTGTAGGGCTATACGGTCGACACCCTGTTTAGTGTCCAAAGTGAGTGTCATGTCGTGTCCAGCCACGTATCAGTGGCTAAAAATGTGCGTGCAGTACAGTGCGTATGACCAGTGCGGGGAGGAGAACTCCTCGAATACCCAACAACTCGTGCCCAATTTTTGGGAGACCAATGTCAGTCATTGCCTCGACATTCTCCCCAAAAATGGCATGTCCTCGTGTCTCGTATAGCGCACACTAGGGCCCGAGTAGCAGGACAGTGCGCACGGGTCAGTCACAGCGTGTTCGTGTCCTCGTGTGGACACGACATGACTCCATAACTACAACCCAAGGACACAAATCAAAAAGCAAACCCTAGATCTAGGAATTCAATCAAAAACATTTGCAAAAACGGCAAAAGAAATCGGTTGTGGCATTTCAACAAACACCTAGACTAGGGATTTGATACGTATCCGATACGGACACGAAACCTAACGCAAACGACACCAAACTTTCACTATAGCTAGGGGACACCTAGATCTAGGCTACCATGCAATAAAATCAGAATTAAAATAGAATTAAAGGGGTTTACCTATAGGTTGCAAAGATCAAGAAAAAGCTCCAAATCAAACGGTTCCCGTTGCTATCCAAATCCTCCAATTTGCTCTAAAACTAAAATTATTCCTCACAATCAGCAAGTAGAGGTTGGTTAGAATCATATGCAAAAGATTTGGGTCAAAAAGGATAAAAAAATGGATTTACTAGGAATTTAGGAAAGTGGGGATTTACCTTTCCTTCTAAAAACTTGGTTGAGCACAAAAGAGGCAGGAACAAGGAAATGAGTGTTTATATAGGGTGGGGATCCCTATGTGGCTGGTCATAAAAGAAAGAATTAGGGTTAGGGTTTCACGAATAGGCTATGGGCCAAGTTCCATAAGTCATGAAATTAAAATCACAAGTCATAAGTCATGAACCCATTCATTATTCCTCCTATTTCAAACTAGATTCTAAATGAATAAACTAGGGTTGACTTAAGTTAGACTAGGGTCACACCATGCTATTCAAGTCACCATAACTAAGGTCAACATCTAGGTTGGTCTCTTAAGTCACAACTAGTAAAAGTCAAAATTAACAACCATCAATCCAATAATTAATCAAATAATTCTAATAACTCAAAATGACCAAATTATCCTTAGGCTAAAAATGATAAATAGATATTCCAAATCACATGGTTAGGCTCTAGGTCAGACAGTCTCTCGGGTTTCACTAGCAGCACATCAAAATCACAAGTCATGACTTAAAACAAATTTTAAATTGGTTAAAAAATCACCAAAAATCATAATGTGATATAAATATCAATAAATTAATATTATAATTACAAAGTTCAAAATTATCCTCATTTGGAAAACTGGGTGTTACAAGTGCCCACAGGGTTCTATGCGCCTACATGAAGGCTAACATATGCGAAGTCGTGCCAAGCCTTGCCGCGGCTCGCACAAATCGTGTCGCATTCTTATATTAGCCATACATAGAAAACCGTGCCATGACTAACCGAATCGTGCTAAGTCGGGCCAAGTCGCGCCGCGGCTTGCACAAGTCGTGTCATGCCTAGCCGTGGCACATACGTGTCGTGTCGTGTCATGCCAAGCTGTGGCACGCACGAGTTGTGTCGTGATCGTATGAGCAACCCATGGAAGTCATGAAACAACATGGCCAAAAGGGTGCAAAACCAAAAGATCTCAAACTGCCCAAAGGAAGGTGGCCCTGGCCACCATGCGCCCAAGGTGGGAGCTATATGCACCCACTAGGGCAGCCCCTATGCGCCCAAGAAGTGTGGTCTATGCGCCAAAGGAAGGGAAGCAAGACCCTTGTGGCCAAGTGCCCAGGGGAAAGCACGGTGCTGTGACATGCTTTAGAAAGCTATGCGCCAACACAAGGTTATGCGCCCACATAGGAACACACTTATGCGCCCAAGGGGGGCACACCTATGCGCCCACTAGGGAGGAAGGATTGCTTTGGGCGCATGGCAAGTTCATGTGCCCAATCACTGTTCTTCTTCCCGACAAGTCCTGGAAGAAAAATACGAAAAAGCCGTAGCTTCCGAACTCCGCCAAATCTCCGTCCGGAGTCCAAATTCGGACTTCCATAGGTCAAAATGGGGTAGAACAAAATTCTCTACAACATGGAACCAGCAAAACATACAAACAAAGAAGTTAAATAGATCAAAACTACAAAAATCCAAAAATGGCAATCTCCTAGATCTACAAAAATCTATGCACCAAAATAAAAATCTTCAAGTTCTAAAGTGGTTTACAATCATGCTAAGAAGCCATTGGAACCATCAAAATGGGTTCTCAAGTGGAAGCAAGATGCACTTGCCTATGGGTTTCCTTGGTTGTTGGAAGAGTAAAGGAAGAAGAAAGAAAGATTAAATGATAATAAAGGAGGAAAGAGAAAAGTAGGTGGGTTTATAAAGGAAAAGGGGGGGTTTAACATGTTGAACCAAAGGAAAAATAAACCAAGCCAAACCAAAATGAACCAAGTCAAACCATGATATGCCAGGATGAACCTAAGCAAGATTAAACCATAATTAGCTAGCCAGGCAAGATAAGTAAAAATACGTGTCAGGAATCCGTACACGTATATTGGAAATACGTATAACGGAAAACGGGGATGACAACTCTACCCACCTTAACAGAATTCCATCCTCAAAATTTTAATCAAGAGGCTAGAGATGTCGGGACAAGCTATACTAATCACAAGCAATATATGACTAAGCAATCAATCATATAATCATTCATGCAAGCAAGGAATTAAAGCATAAGGCATAAGAAAGACATTATACCTTATGAGTCAAACAGGTCGAGATATTCCGATCGGATATCATCCTCACGCTCCCACGTTGACTCACCCAAAGAGTGATGACCCCAAACAACACGGACTAAACTGATAGTCTTGTTCTTGAGTATCTTCTCTCTTCGGTCCAATATGGATACGGGTCTCTTCTCATACGAAAGGTTGGTACCAACAACCAATTCCGAATGATTAAGGACATGACTCGGATCCGGGATATACCGTCGTAATTGGGATACATGGAAGACATCATGTATCTCACGTAACGACGGCAGAAGAACGAGACGATAGGACACATCACCTACCCGCTCTAGAATATCATACGGCCCTATATACCTAGGACTGCACTTTCCCCGCACGCCAGAACGAATGACGCCACGGGTAGGCAAGATCCTAAGGAATACGTGGTCGCCGACAGAAAACTCAATGGGACGCCGATGGGAATCAGCCCAATGACGCTGGAGATCTTGTGCAACTCGAAGATGATCTCTAACTTGTCTGACCACCTCAATAGTCCGCGTTACCATCTCTGGTCCAAGCATTTGCCTCTCACCGATATCATCCCAAGCTAAAAGAGATCTATATTTTCTGTCGTACAAGGCTTCAAAGGGTGTCATCTGGATACTGGCCTCGAAACTGTTGTTATAGGAGAACTCCACGAGATACAGGTGATCTCCCTACGAACCACCGAAGTCGAGTGTACATGACCGCATCATATCTTCAAGAGTCTGGATCGTGCGTTCTGACTGACCATCTGTCTGCGGATGGTAGGCTGAACTAAACTTGAGACGAGTCCCCAAACTCTCTTGAAGACTCCGCCAAAAGTGCGATGTGAATCTCGAATCTCTGTCGGACACAATACTGACTGGTACTCCATACAATCTGACTATCTGCTTGAGGTACATCTCTGCAAGCTGATCCGTCTACTGACCGATTCTGAAAGGGATAAAATGAGCTACCATGGTGAGTCTGTCAACTATAACCCAGATAGCATCTCTTCCGGCTGGGGATCTAGGTAATCCAGTTACAAAATCCATGGTAATGTGCTTCCACTTCCATTCTGGGATCGGTAAAGGTTGAATAAGTCCAACTGGTCTCTGATGTTCGGCTTTAACTTGCTGACAAACCAAACAACGATGGACAAACCGGGCTATATCCCTCTTCATGCCATTCTACCAAAAATGCTGAGGGATATCACGATACATCTTCGTACCGTCGGGGTAAATCGAATACTGAGAACTGTGAGCTTCTGCCATGATCTTCTGCTAGATATCACTACTGGGTACACAAAGACGCCTTCCATGTCGGAGTGTACCATCTTCATGAATACATAACTCTGGTCTTCGTCCTGCTACACATTCTGCCCTAAGCCACCGAAGCTTAGAATCCGTTGACTGAGTTAACTTGATCCTATCAACTATACTGGACTGAACTTGCATACTGGCCATCAATGCCAAACTGGAAGGAAGAACAACTTCAATACCCATCTTGTGAAGATCTGCTAACAATTCTGGTTGTGCTGTTAGAAAATAAACTCCGGCTTTCCTGCTCAATGCATCTGCAATAACGTCGGCCTTCCTAGGATGATACTGCAAGTTGATGTCATAATCCACAAGTAGATCTAGCCATCTTCTCTGACGCATATTGAGATCCTTCTGGATACGTAAACACATACTTAAGACTCTTGTGGTCGGTGAAAATCTCCACCTGATCTCCATATAAATAATGCCTCCAAAGCTTCAATGCAAAAACTATTGCTGCTAATTCCAAGTCATGGGTAGGATAATTCCTATCATGGTCACGAAGCTGACGTGACGCATAAGCGACTACCTTACCATGCTGCATCAATACACATCCCAATCCTCTTCCTGAAGCATCACAATAAACTGAAAATCCTCTAGTCCCATCGAAAAGAGTGAGAATGGGGGCCGTCATTAATCTCTGCTTAACTTCTCGAATGAACTCTGACACTCTGATGTCCAAGTAAACTGCACATCCTTGCGGGTCAACTGCGTCAATGGCGCTGAAATTTGAGCAAAGTCTGACACAAATCGTCGGTAATAGCCGGCCAATCCAAGAAAACTCTGAACTTCCGCGACAGTGCTAGGTACTGGCCATGTCTTTATGGCAACTATCTTCTGGGGGTCCACTTCCACTCTACCTCTGGTGATGATGTGACCTAAGTACGAGATACGATCTAACCAAAACTTGCACTTACTGAACTTTGTGTACAACTGGTGCTCCCTGAAAATCTGAAGAACTACATGGAGATGCTGCTCATGCTCCGCTTGACTCTTGCTATAGACTAAGATTTCGTCTATAAACACTATCACGAATTGGTCCAAATAGGGCATGAAGATACAATTCATGAGGTCCATGAATACGACTGGCGTATTGGTCGCACCAAATGGCATAACAAGGAACTCCCAATGTCCATACCTCGATCTGAATGCTGTCTTCGGGATGTCTTGCTCTCTGACTCTAATCTGATGGTACCCTGACCGCAAGTCAATTTCAAGAATACAGCCGCTCCTTTGAGCTGATCAAATAAGTCATCTATCCTTGGTAGAGGGTATCTGTTCTTGATAGTTACAGAGTTCAAGGTACGATAATCAACACATAATCTTAACGTACCATCCTTCTTTTTCACAAGAAGCATCGGGGCTCCCCAAGGTGATCCGCTAGCATGAATGAATCCCTTGGTTCTAAATTCTTCAATCATCTTGTACAAGATCTCCAACTCTGAAGGCGCCATCCTATAGACACTCTCTGACACTGGTGCTGATCCGAGAATCAAATCAATGGTGAACTCGATCTCTCTCTCTCTGGGAGATGCCTGGAAGTTCTTCGAGAAATACGTCAGAAAACTCTTCTATAACTCTGGGAAACTAAACTGCTGCTGCTACTGCCATCCGCAACACTGGAAAGAAGGTTCTACTCCGTCTCGAAAAAATGAAAACTCTGGCTCACCAGGAATACTAAAAATAATCTTGTCGATATGGCAATCTATTCTAGCATACTGGTCCCTCAACCAATCTATTCCTAGGGCCACATCATAATCGGCCATCGGGAATTCTATCAACCTAGCGGGAAACTCTCTACCGCTAACTACGATTCGACACGAAGAAAACACTCTATCTACTCCCACAAGACCGTTACCAGTAAGTATATTGAGCCTTACTGATAATGACTCGGGCTCCAGTCCTATCCGTGTTGCGAATCGTGCAGACATAAATGAATGCGATACACCCGAATCAAATAATACTGATGCAGGAAAAGAGTTGACGAGAATGGTACCTGCCACCACCTCACCTGATGCCAACTCCTCCTCTACGGTCAAATCCATCGCTAGACCTTGCCCTCTGGGTGCTGGTCCCCTCTGCTGGAAACCTCTCTGGCGGTTCTGAATCTGAGCTTGGACCTGGGCATACTGCTGCATTCTCTGCTGCTGGAATGCTTGAGCCTGAGGTGGCAATGGCCTCGGAGGCTGGTATTGCTGCTGCTGCACTGGTGTTGGTCCCCTCACCGAGGGACTAGTCTGGGCCGATGAGGAGGAACCGGCCCTCTGTGGACAGGACCCTATCATGTGGTCCGATGCCCCGCAAGCCAAACACAATCCTTGTGCTCTGCGACATTCTGATACTACATGTCCTGGCTTCCCACAATGAGTGCAGCCCCATGTGGAAGACTGCCTCCGCTTTTGCTGTTGAGGGTACGTTGGAGTCGAATGCTGAACCGACGTAACTGATGCCGCCCTCCTCGGAGCTCCAATGGTCAAGGCCCTAGCTGCCGGGGCTGGGGCTGAGGACTGGGTCATCTGATCATGGGACCGCTTCCGTCCTCCAATTCTGTCCACTATTATCTGGGAGGTATACTCATGCCTCCTAGCTGCTCGCAAAACATCATCAAAAGTCTGATGCTCAAACTGCTCCACTGCTAGAATGATCTCTAGGTGGAGTTCCTGCTGGAACCGCTGTGCTCGGTCAAACTCGGTTGCCACCAAGGTGGGAGCGAATCGACTCAGTCTTGAAAACTCGGCCGCATATCCATCGACCGTCATGCTTATCTGCCTGAGATTGGTGAATCTCGTCTGTAGGTCATGCCGAGCTACAGCATCGAAGTACTTGATCTAAAACTTGTCACTGAATATTGCCCATGAGACAGGCGTCGCCAACCCAACTGCTAACATCGCCCACCAGGTGCGGGCTAGGTCCAATAACTGTAGGCGCACTACAGCTACCTTCTCTCCTTCTAGAGTCTTGGCTGCATCCAAGATAATCTTGATGTCCTGGAGCCACGCATCCGCTGCAATAGCGTCTTCACTACCATCGAAGAATGGAGGGTTAAGGCACTTAAAACTGTTAGCTATATTGTTCCCTTGAAAACCAATACGGCCCATGGCAACTTGTACTTCCTGGTACAGGGCATCGCCCCGACGATCTTGAGATGCAAGCAATTCCCTGATAAGACCCACCAGGGTTCCATTGTCAGGCTCTGCAGGCTGGACTGGCTGAACTGGTGGCTCTTGACCCCCAGTAGGTATGACTCTGGAGGCTACCCCTGAGTACTGGGCTTGGTCTCCAGGTTGCGGCTGGTCCACTGGAGGTGCTCTGCCTTGCTGATCGGTAGGACCAGGAACAATACCGCTGAAGAAACGACATGGAGAACAATAAGGAAGGACCATGATAGATCGAGGATATAAACATGTGATCAGGTCAAAATTTCAGAAAGATTAAAAGACACGAGTAGAGATCAAGGGCGAGTGCTGATTGAGACATCTATTCAGTGAAACCCTCACCCATCTTGATTTTATAAGACCTGCATGGGCCACCACTTAAACCGTGTCACGCCCCAGAATCAGAATACTGGAGAGCGGAGGACAGACACAGCCAGCTACGTACATTGAAGGGAATCCCACCTCCCAATACGGTCACGGCTGTCTAGATGCATGAGGGTTTACTACAAGCCATTAGTCTCTTAGGGTCAAGAACAAGCCTAGTGTCTCAATCTCAAGCAAGCAAGTAAGTGTAACAAGATGGTAGATCATCAGACATACAAGGTAAGGCATCCCAAATATTACATATTTAGATGATCATGAAGCTAGTCATACAAAATACGAAGACTAGCAAGAGTTTAAGTCATACATGATCAACCCTAGGATGTGTCAATCATGTTACAGCCATTAGACAGACTGGAATGTAAATTCAACACGAGCTAACACTTGCTCGGCGGCTAAACGCCTCAAAAGAATAATTTTACAAATAGAGTGGGAGAGCAAAATAAAACCCACTCGTTGCCAGGGTTCCTTCTAGTGGTCACCATCTGGCAGGAAGGCTGGGAGATCCTCGGAAGCTGCTCCGAAATCTGGCCATACAAAACCAGCTGGGTCAGACTCCAGAAAGAGTAAGTGCCACAAAGGAGGCTTCACTTAAGAACTAAAACCAGCATATTAGCACATAAGGTCATAGATGAAATAACAGAAGACATGAGTTAGAGAAAATAGGGTTATAAACGATAAGATAACTAAAGGACTATTTCGGTAGCCAAGTTACAACCCGTACACCAAAAAAGGACCGGGGTTGTAACCCTTCACCTGAACAGAACTTAGTCTCTAACCAATTATCGATAAGGTAAAGCATACACAAGCATGTCCTGAGATAGCCATGTACAGGGTCTAGGCAAGACTAGACAAGATGGGACTCCATCCAACATTCACGGCCAAGCAAGAGTACGACTTGATATTTAAACTAACTAGGGTTATCACAAGCCTAGTTACTAGCAAGATGCAATGAGGTATCCCTACGGCCACAAGCCCTGCAGACTATCCAGGTTATCCAGACGCAAGGTTCATGCTAGGAGTTATCATGACTTGTTAGGTGACTTGAGTGCAACACATGACAGTGGGTATAGTAATCATTTCATGAAGTGGCCCCACATGACAGTGAGCTGGAAATGTTCCCTACTCGTCGTTAGGCTACAAGTCCATCAGAGAAGGCGCCCAGATAACGAGATTGCTTGTAGTCGGAATACCTCTCTATATGAACTACTTGATCAATCTAGTCATTAACCTAGTCAGATTCAGTATGAATCCTTGACCGTGGTAACCAGGGATACAAGTCCTAGACATGATGCGGGACAAGACTGGTAGCTTATACAAGCACATTCAATACAATCACCCACAGTGTCAAGATGAGAATTTACTTAGCATGTCAAGTTAGCCGACGCAACAGCGTTCAAGGTTACATGTCAAAATTACTTGTCAGGGGTGCACCACAACGGGTCACCATCATGTCATGTTACTTGTACTTGTTACTTGTTAGGAGCGCGCTACGATGGGCCGTCGTCCTAGTTTACTACATATCTATCATCATATCGTGTTCACATATCATGGTTATGCAGCATATCATTATACCGGCTAATATGTAGGTAAAGAAGAGACATAATCCTGAGTGTACCCTAACGGGCTACTATTTAAGAAAGAAAACATGGCATAAAGTGTAAAGTACAATAAAGCCGAAAAGACATGACAACTTGCATCATAAAAGAAGGAAATGCATAAAAGAGAAAAATGCCAAAATATCGTGCGTCCAAGTGCTATGCACCTACAGGGTTCTATGCGCCTAATGAAGGCTAACATATGCCAAGTCGTGCCAAGCCTTGCCGCGGCTCGCACAAATCGTGTCGCATTCTTATATTAGCCATACATAGAAAACCGTGCCATGACTAACCGAATCGTGCTAAGTCGGGCCAAGTCACGCCGCGGCTTGCACGAGTTGTGTCATGCCTAGCCGTGGCACATACATGTCGTGTCGTGTCATGCCAAGCTGTGGCACGCATGAGTTGTGTCGTGATCGTGTGAGCAACCCATGGAAAAGTCATGAAACAACATGGCCAAAAGGGTACAAAACCAAAAGATCTCAAAATGCCCAAAGGAAGGTAGCCCTGGCCACCATGAGCCCAAGGTGGAAGCTATATGCGCCCACTAGGGCAGCCCCTATGCGCCCAAGGAGGGTGTTCTATGCGCCCAAGGAAGGGAAGCAAGACCCTTGTGGCCAAGTGCCCAGAGGAAAGCAAGGTGCTGTGACATGCTTTAGAAAGCTATGCGCCAACACAAGGTTATGCGCCCACATAGAAACACACTTATGCGCCCAAGGGGGGCACACCTATGCGCCCACTAGGGAGGAAGGATTGCTTTGGGCGCATGGCAAGTTCATGCGCCCAAGCACTGTTCTTCTTCCCGATAAGTCCGGGATTAAAAACACGAAAAAGCCGTAGCTTTCGAGCTCCGCCAAATCTCCGTCCGGAGTCCAAATTCGGACTTCCATAGGTCAAAATGGGGTAGAACAAAATTCTCTACGACAAGGAACCATCAAAACATGCAAATGAAGAAGTTAAATTGATCAAAACTACAAAAATCCAGAAATGACAATTTCTTAGATCTACAAAATCTATGCACCAAAATGAAAATCTTCAAGTTCTAAAGTGGTTTAGAATCATGCTAAGAAGCCATTGGAACCATCAAAATGGGTTCTCTAGTGGAAGCAAGATGCACTTGCCTATGGGTTTCCTTGGTTGTTGGAAGAGTAAAGGGAGAAGAAGGAAAGAGTAAATGATAATAAAAGAGGAAAGAGAAAAGTAGGTAGGTTTATAAAGGAAAAAAGGGGGGGTTAACATGTTGACCAAAAGAAAAAATAAACCAAGCCAAACCAAAATGAACCAAGTCAAACCATGATATGCCAGGATGAACCTAAGCAAGATTAAACCAAAATTAGCTAGCCAGGCAAGATAAGTAAAAATACGTGTCAGGATTCCGTACACGTATACTGGAAATACGTATAACGTAAAACGGGGGTGACGAACACAACATCTAATAGAGTACGCAGAGAAATTGAACAACGCATTTGAGACAGAAGAAGCTTTCATTTTATTAATAATGGACATCATTTACAAGACTCTATTATAATTCTTGCTACGCGGGCTTACGACATGACTAGATTACAAAATGAATGCTGATGAGATAGTCATTCCATACATTACATCCCTATTTACAAGCAAAATATTCAAAAGACCTGCTATCGTGGGGAGTCGAGACATCTTGCTTCTGGACTGAATGTGGAGTCTTCAGAGGATCAAAACAAACTTTTAGCACACGGACGAGGCTTCAAATGACTAGAGTCTCCTTGAGTTAAGTAGCACGCCTTTCTTGGTTCGGGGTACCTGTGGAAAGCGAGGATCAGTACATTACACTTGTACTGGTGCGTGGCAAATTAAGTTCTACGCTCTCATTTGGTTGAAGAAATTATATGACTTAATTTGTGATCTTTCTAGCCATCCTAATGAATTTCAGACAAGCATATGATAGGCAAAATATAAACTATGCTGTAACTTACCCACGGCAGAGCGTGCCATACAATGTGACACTTATCATGTTCTTTTCTGTCAATTGTTATCATTTATTAGTATATCGTGTGCAATTTCATATGTGAATGGTCACTAACACCACAAGCCATCTTGGACTTATAGCTTTGTTAGACGGGACCCTTTCAACGCAAGTAGCGAGCCTCGCTGAAATTTTTTGCATAAGCCATGCTATTATCCAACACAGCTATACCGTGTTTCTCCTTGGCCGAATTGGTCCCGTGGCCTCAGGGTGCCGTTCGAGAAAACATTTACGTTGTGCACAAGTTGTCCATGACCGTGCTAGACTAATTTAGTTACTCAAGCATGGTCCATATTAAGACTAACCATTTTCATCGTGTCCTGATTTGTTGTGGCATCATTTAATCAATGAGTATATCTTTTGTTTAATATAGTTCTATATCATTAATCGCATAAAAAGCTTATAGCAGTTTTATAGAATAAGTAGATGTGTCCGTGCCTTTGCATCTAACATTTCATTCGCAACGATGCTATTGATGAATTTAAGAAGTGAGGGGGTCAAGGAAAAGAAGGGCCAGCCACTCACCTTGATTTTGCTTGATGCGAGAGACTGGTTGGCTGCGCTAGACGGCGCCTACGCTATCACCTGAAATCGCATAAGTAGCTGATTAGAACATTGTACCATTCAAGAAGTTTGATATGAATACGAAGTTCGAAAATGCAAGCCATGAAAACCATCGAAAACATTCACGAAAACCAAAGCCAAAGGGCAATTGCGGCATGAAAAGCAGAGCAATAGGAGGTCTCTCCTGACTTAGCCGTAGAGTCAATCCTCGAGGCACAACCCGCTAAATATAGGACTTGATTCCGAAGAAGCCTTTCCATAACGAGAAAACGATCTTAATTCAATCGTTGTCGTTCGACCGATTCACTCGATCCTGATCTATCGGTTCCGACTGAATCGGTAATGACAGTGTTCCTTTCTCGCGCATCATGTAGACAAAAATATGGCACGATGTAGGGACGGGGCACTACACCATAACCAACTAAGAAAAAGTTTCATCATCTAAACTTAAGGATATAACCTACCTCTAAGAAAACAATAAAGGAAATTTCTCCTTCATCTATGATTCGAGTTTCCATGTCGATTCCTCGACCGTATGATTTCTCCAGAGTACGCGGACGAGTGGGATCGAGCGATTTTGAAGCAATTTATCCTTGCGCTCCAAGATCTGCACGGGTTCTTCTACATAGGATAAGGCGGTCTTCAGATCTTGTAAAACCTCCAAATTTTTGTGGATTTTTATTTTTATTTTGGCTTAAATTGAATTTTTACTATTTTAACATGATTTGTAAATTTATTTGTTTATATTTTTTTGGTTGTATAATATTAATGATGGATTCTTACCTAAAATCCCATCCTACAAATATTTGCGAGATATTCATTTATGTATATATATTATTAGGGTTAGGGATTATTTTTCAAAGGATTTTATTGATTAAATAAAAAGAATATTTCCTATATAATAAATACAAATTATTCCTTTGTATATAATATATATCTATAATCTTTTTTTATTATTTTAATATTTTTTTATACTAGAATGATTATGATTAATACTAATATAAAAGTGTATTAAATATTTTAATAGGAATAAATTTTCTTATATGCTAACTCATATTTTTTTATATATATAGATATATGCATAAATAAACATATATCAAATATAGTTAGTAAATGTAGATATTTTTATATATTTTTAAAATATTTTTTGGACATATTTTAAGCTACTTTATTCAATTTATAAGATTATATATATATATATATATATATATATATATATATATATATATATATATATATATATATATATATATATATATATAATAGCTAACGGAAAAAAGAAGAAGGAAAAGCCATTAACGGAACAGTGCTGGGAGCACTGTTCCTACTTATTCCAAACCCGAGCGATCTGCTCTAACATCCGCAGAGACTTAAGTCTCTTAAACCAAATTTAAACTCCTTCAAATTGAAATCCCAATCTCCCTCTATATTCAACCAAATCTTTTCCATTTAAAACCCCATTGTATTCTCTTCGGATTAGATCAAATATTTAGCCTAAATCCTGTCCAAATCCTCACAGGATTCGAATTGAAATCTCATATATACAAAGGTATTCAACGAAACACAAACCCTTCCTAAAATTCTTCACCAGATCACCCAAAAACCCACCCCTCTCGCGCTCATCCCCGACATCCCCCAGCCCTCTGCCTCGACTACGCAACCCCTGTAGGCCTTGTACCACCGCTGGGGCATCTCTGACCAACGAGCAGGGACCGTCGTTGCAACAGCAACAGCCGCACTAATAGCAATTGCAGCGGCAACAACAGCCGAAAAGCCGACTTCGTAGGTACTTTTCTCGACGACCACTTGATCGATTTTCGATCCAGTTGATTCATTAGAATCACAATATATACGTCTCTAGATCTGACCATTTATTTTTTTTAAACACAATAATTTTTGTGATAATCCTGTCCAAAATCAAGGAAAATAATTTGGTTTCCTGTGTATCAAAACAGGACAAACAGTCCTACACCCTGTTTTGGAAGGCAGCTAGCCGATATGATTTTTGGTATTTTTGAAATCTGATTAAAGAGTTTTATAGACCATTTAACCAGCATCAAAATGAAACTTTTACTTCTAATTATAACCAAGTATTTGCGGAGATAAATCGATTATAAAATCGACAAAAATTAGATTTCAAAACTCTAAAAATCTCCGATATGCGGTCCGTCCCGACAAACCGGACGACCCCGTCGCAAACTGAAGGTACCGAAAGGTGCGTATCGACTTTGTGTATGTGTGGGCTTTGACAGAATTCAAATTGGTCGCGTGTGCGCGTCGAATTTGACCCGTATCCGTTGAAGAATGCCGTATCAGCCATTTTTCAAAATTTCTAATTACTTTGTGCACACTTGTCAAATCGCGACGAAACTTGTGCCATTTGCCTCGAAATATTTTTCTGGTCCTATGAGCCAAGTTTGGCCCAATTATGAGACCGTAGACCGAATCGTCGTTTTGCGGGCCCCACGATCTGAGTCAATGGGCAATTTTGTGCACAGCTCATCGGAATACAAAATTGGACATACCGTTAAGTTCGTCTCAAAAAATTGGATTCGTAGACAAATAGTTTGACGACTTTAGAGACCGTAGCTTCTGGCACATGTTTCGGTACAAAGCAGGTCCAACGGCGGACATCGTTTTGACCTAAAACTAAGATTTTGCCTCTGTTTCAGAATTGGACTTTCGGACAGGCGTTTCCTAGATATATCTTTTACACCGGGAACGTTTTTGATGTTTGTTTCAACATCCGGGAACGTTTGCGGAGGTTCCACTCTTGTAGCATCTTCTCACTTGTCGATTTCATCCACTAGACGTCGTCAAAACACCTTCCAACCACCAGGCAAGTATACCTTGCTAATTTACTGCCGTATTATTTACTTTCAGTATTTATTTACTTTGTTTCATATTTGTTAGTTTTATTTGTTATAAACTGTGCGCCCAAGACATACTTGGGTGCAAGCGACTCTATTAGTCGTTTTTGTGTTATTTTACTTTATTTGATGCATGTTGACTTAGTTTTAGCAGACTACCTTCTTATTATGGGATATTCTTATATCTCCCTTGGCCATGACACTCACACTACACGGTTTAAGACATTTTGCTAAGGGTACGACTTATTGACTGGCCATCTCTATTGTCGTGTGACGGGTAGATCGTAACTGCTATGATTAAGGTATAGAGACTCAAGCAGTTACAAAACTGGGCGGGTCATGGACATGACTTGGTCAGTGTGGGGAATATTGGGAGAGGACAGTCACTAGTGCGTATGGGAAGCCAAACAGGTAAATCTTAGTTTTTGAAAGGAACTATGGCGAGATTATATTTGCAGATACCCTATGACGTTTTGGACGTTACGGCCAGATACGTATGACTGGATGCCAGTTACGTACTTATAGCCTAAATTCCACCCATGAGCATGAAAGTTGTTCTCTAAATTGCACATTAGACGGTTAGAATCCCCTTTGCATATTTCTGTCTAGGTTAGTCTTTTGTATATTATTTTATTATTTTGGCAGTTCATATTAGCATATTCTTCCTGTATCTTGTTACGTCCCTCTGAGGACCTGGTGATTTCTCCAGGTGTGTTTGTGATTTTTGCAGGTGCTCTAGCCAAGGACATATTTTACAATCTACCTTCGCGATGCTAGCCTTTGGATCGTCTTTCTCTTCGTTCGAATTATTTTTTTATTAATTATTTGATTTAAATAGTGATTTTAGAATTTTAAAAATTATTATTTAGTTAATTATTACGGTAGGTGATTTTAATCATGGATGAGAATTAGAGTACAAGATAACTAAGAATCATGGCACGAATAGTGCAGTGGCGTGCCTTGACTAGTGTATTAGCCATGCCAAGGAAGGCCGAGCCATAGTGATGTCCTAACTAAGAAAACCAGGCCAAGTTGCGACTTAACCCTATAGAACGTTTTAATTATTTATTAATTATATTATTGACCTGTAGGAGACCTGTTTGTGTCGATTTAGTCCGAGCTGGGCCCGAACCGAATCCAAGCCTTTGTAGGTATGTAGTGAGACCAAGACGACCATGTAGGCATATTTATGTGGGTACAAATAGTTCCTAAATTATTTTGGTATTAATGTACATTTTTTAATTATTTGGATATTTGTACAAAAGTTGGCATTTATTATTAAATATTGTTTTACAATATTTGTATAATTTTCTGGACTCGGATAAGGGTAAATAGTATGGATTCACCAGACCACCATTTAATTATTTTATTATTATTTTATTATTTTATGGTGATTAAATAAATATATTTTATTACTGGATCGATACTCTATCTTTAGAAATTGGATAAATACTTTTATATTATTATATTGACGCATTTTGGATAAATATATGTGTACACATTTATAATTCATTTTCACCTTTATACATGTACTAATTTTGTATATACGTGCATATTATATTTAGGAATATATATACGTATATAAAATACATAAATGTGTGTATGTATAAATGAGTATATATTACATATGTATGTATATATAAATATATTGTGTATGTATGTATATATAAATATATTATGTATGTATGTGTATGTATATACACATATATATCAAATATGTGCACTGGATTTATATATATAAATATATATATGATACATATATAGAGAGTTTTAGGAATAAAAGAAAAACAATTAACACTATACTAAGCCCCCAGGCCTGAGCCCCAACCCAGCAACAGTTGAGCTCCGGCCCAACCATCTCAACTCGAGCGGGCCCAACTCCCCCTGTTCGGTTACTGTTTTGCCGAGAATTTTATATACACTGGTATATGACGATAGAGGGAGATCGCGAGTAAACCCCAAACCCTAACCGGGAAAACTCACACCGCGCCACGCCGCCATCCCCCTACCATGGGCGACCTTCCCTGGCACCAACGCCGTCGCAGGCCACCACCGGACGGTCGTCGCGCGCACCGAGAAGACAGCAGCGCACAGACTGAACAAGAGCGACAGCAGCCCAAGCGCCCACCTTCGTGCAATATTTTCCGTCAACCCGAGCGTTCGTTTCACGAACGGGTTTCGCAGGTACGAAGCCAATCTAACCGAGTTTATATCCCAGTAGATAGACTCTGTCGTAAACGAACCTACTGCCCGAAAATTCGATGAACACTTCATCGAAAACATGCCCCGAAACAGGACCAATAATAGTCCATGAACCCATGTTGGAAGATCGATTCCGATCGATCCAGCGACCCTTTTGGTCAACCTTTTGAACAATATTTTAGACAACCTATAGACCTTCACAATCATCTTTATAGAGGCCAAAACCATCGACTATGTGTCGAGAAATCGAATCCCGAAATCGACCAAAAACCTGTTTTAAAATCAATAAAATTCATCGATATGACGTGCGTCCCGCCATTCCGGACGACGTGGTCGCGAACCGAAAGCATCGGACGGTGCGTAACAGCTTCGTGGTCGTGTAGGCTTTGACGGAATTCAAATTGGTCGCGTGTGCGCGACGAATTTGATGTGTATCTGTCGAAATTTACCGTATCGGCCTCTATGCAAATTTCCCAATTACTTTGTGTACGTTCGTCAGATCGAGACAAAACTTGCGCCATCAGGACCGTATCATTTTTTTGGTCCTATATACCAAGTTTGGTTCAATTGTGAGACAGTCGATTGGACCGCCGTTTTGTGGGCCCCACGGTCCCACTCAACGGGTGATTTTGTGCACGGCCCGCCGAAATCCAACTCTGGACATACGGTTGGGTTCGTATCGGAAAACTGGACCTGTTGACATATAGTTTGACGACTTTAGAGACCGTAGACTCTGGCACGAATTTCGGTGCAAAGCGGGTCCAATGACGGACATCGTTTTTGTCCAAAATTACCGTTTTGCCCCTGTGTCCAGAATTGGACTTAAGGACAGGCGATTCCAGCTAAGTTGACTATTCTGAGAACGTTGGTACTGTTTATTTCAGCATCTGGAGACTTCCGCATGTGTTGACTGATTGTGGCTCATTGAGTGGTATAGTATTATTGGTTTCACCAGCTAAGGACCTCAGACAAGTGCACTTTCTGATTGCTTTCGATTCATAGTAGTCTTTTTATTTCATGTTTATACATATATCTTGCTGCTTGTTGACACGCTCGTCACACGGAGTAGTCGGGAGAGGAAATATCTTAGTAGACATGTGGACTACCCAGAAATATCCCCAAAATGTCTATTCTTGAACGATAGCAGCTGCACACGACACGTGCAGTGAGCCGGATTTACCCCCTAGCCGTTCACATGTCGAAACAGATATTTCACACCACCTAGGTAGATGTCTTTTATTTTTCCTTTTCATCTCCACCGTGCCATGTCATCAGTTCTTTCCAGTTTTTATATCTCATATGTTATTTTCATGTCTTGTTAATTCTATTGTATTTTCGCATTGCCGTCGGTTTGTGTACTTGTTCCATTCCTGACTGGAAACCAATATTTTTCAGGTTTAGCCGCGATCACTCTTAGCATTGGGAAGGCTTGGGTATACTGAGGTCAACCTAGAAATAAAAAGCAGTTGTATCAATTTCATTAATTGTAGAATCTTATATTTTCTTTAAATATAAATATTGTAAATATTGTAATAAATTTAGAAATGTGAATGAGCAGCAAATGTTATACTTTGAGCATTTATTTCTTGTGGGCTTGACAGCGTTCTATCGCCGACTCTGCGGCGTAGGCTTGCTTGGACACGTCTCGTATCCAGAAAAGCGGGTGCTGGTCGTGACAAGTTTTTGTGGTGGCCCATGCAGGTCTGTTTTCGTAAGAGATTGCGAACTCGTGATGGTACTTAAGTTAGTCGTACCATTGCGAGCCTGCGCACAGGAAATGCTCATTCACAACTAGGATTGAAATGATTTAGGAGGATAACTAGGATCAGGGTCCCTATTAATTTGACTAATTGGGTAGTTAAGATTGTCTGATAAGTCATGCCACTTAAATACAGAATTGTTAAATTTAGGTAGCTTGTTAGATTTCTATAGATACACCATTACTTTTGATATGACAATGTGATCCAATGTGGATATACTATTCGCTTGATATGTTAGGATTGCCTAGAATTAAAGCTTTAATCTTGATGAACTGTTTAATTTTCTTTTGCTTTATTATATATAAATCTTATATCATGAGTTAGAATCGTCTATTTTTAATTCTCTTTCGCTGTAAGGAGTTAGTTTATAATTTCTGATTCTGCTATTCGTGTACGAATCTCGAGTTAGATTTGATTTAAAGTTTTTCCTCAGCCATTTGAAATATATATGAGATAAAGATTAGGATGTTTTTACTTCACTTGTCTTCAGATATTTTCTTTCGACCAGTCTTTTACTTTAAGGATTGATACTTATAGGCAGAGGTTACACTTTCTATCATAGCCAATTAGTTTAAACTCTAGCAGCTCCTTGAAGCCCTTAAGAGTATAGTTAGAGTAATTAAACGACTGCGATGGTTAGACAGCAGCGCACTGTCGTCAATTGTTTGAGAATGGATGGTATGGGTTCACTGCAGCCAGCAGCGTACTGGCGAGGCACAACCCATAAAAATGAAATCATTCTGAAGAATCATAGTCTATGGAACATTGCTAAAACTATGTTCTCATTGACCTCTTTAGATCTTAGATACTCTTGTGTCAATGTAAGGTAGAGTACCCGATAGCCTATCACAATTGAATCACGGAACCAAGGGTTTACCCCAGCCAGAGTATATAGGCGAGGCATAATTCTCGGTAAAATAATTTCAGACGTGGTTACAAGTTTAGGATACTATAGAGGATAGGGACTGCCATGTATGACCCTAAGATCCAAAACCAATACCAGTGTAAGTTCTGTAAGTTGAGTAGCATGTCTCCAAACCTAGCATTTCGTGGTCCTTGTGATCTATTAACAAGGTAATTGACTGACACAAATAGGTTTACCTAGAATATGGAATTTGTCACTCCCCGTTCCCAGAATACATATTTTTATACATGTACTACTTGAATGTATTTATTTAATATTTATCATGTATTATCATGTATTTAAATTCCTTTAATTCACGCTAATTAATTTTCTGTATTTTACTTTCTGCCTTTATTCTCTGCTTTAGCTTTGCCTTAGGTTCGGCCTAGGTTGGTTTATTTCGGGTTTATGGTGGTTCATCATGAACCGAACCCAATCCTCAACCCAACACCCCCATTTAAAGCCCCATCCCCTTTCTCTCTCTTCATTACTCTTCTTCACCATTACTCTTCTTCTTCTTCCTCATAACTCTCTCCACCTACCAAAACCCATAGGCAAGTACATCTTGCTTCTACATGAGGACCCATTTTTATGGTTCATTTATCTTCCTCTCGTGATCCTAAGAGAGTTTAGAACGTGGCATTTTGTATTTTGAAGTCTTATTTTTAGTAGATCTAGAAATTCCTTTTTTCAGATTTTACTGGTTTGGATCTATCAAACTTCCGTATTTCCAAGTTATGTTTGTTCCAGATTGTTGAGGGTGTGTTATACGCCATTCTGATCCATGGGAGTTTTATTGTCTGCTTGGGAATGAAAGTTCCATGGGATTTGGAGTAGTACTGAAGTCTACGCTCACGTTTTCATGTGCCCGTGTAGTACTGAAGTTTACGCTCACGTTCTCACGTGCCCGCGTAGTACTGAATTTTTACGCTCACGTTATACGTGCTCGCGTAGCATCAGCTTTTTTACGCCCACGATCACTCGTGTCAGCGTGAACATGTTTTTACGCAAGTCTACTTAACTTGGCGTATTCCTTTTTACGCGTATTCATTTAGACGTAAAACTTTACTTTTTACGCGCGTTACTTTTTACGCATGCCATGTTTTACGCGCGCAGTGTCTCAGGCGTTAACTCAAATCTTTTTACGCGTAACCCTGTTTTTACGCGTAGCTCTTTTTACGCGTGCTCCTTGGCTCGACGTAAAACGAGTTTTACGCGCAACTTGTTCCGTTACTTTTTACGCATACTTCCTTTACGCGTATTCATCCATGTATACACTTTGACCCTTACGCGTACAAGTTACGCGTAACGTTACTTTTTACGCGTACGTTCTTTGTGCGCGTATTTTGCCATAGCGTAAAGCTTGGCGTAACTTGTTGGCCTTAGCGTAAAACTTGGGCATTGACGAACCTTGGCGTAATCTAACCTTGGTGCTTCTATTGCTCTATAATTTATTCATTTAATGTTGGCATGATAATTCTCCTATTATATCCTTACGTCTTTTGGCATAAACTTGAAAATTTTTGGCATGTTAATATTTTAATACATATGGTTGTGTAGAACGTGCCCTGTGTCTCGATTGATTCATGGATACCCAGTATGACTGGAATTTAACCCTGAGAGTTGTAGACTCGACCATACTAAATAATAGTTTAACTTTCATGCCTTGTTACGAATTGATATTGATTGTTAACTTTACTAATAATTGATCATGCGTTCCTAGTTGGAACTAAGAGACTGGCTAGTCGTCTTATTAAATTGAATGAATGAGACACGTTCATATGAACTATGAACTATTGTAATCGACTGGTTGATCCCGAATATTGGCATACAAGCACATGCAGGCTTCAATTTAATTATTTTTCTACAAAAAAGCATGTGTACTCTATGTTCAAGGCATGATTATTCTGTGGTTAGTTTTGATTGTTGCATTACGCTATGTAAGACCTACAACCTAACCGCACGGGTATCGTTGTAGAGTTGTGCATATCGTACCCCGTACAAAGGTACTCATTCTGAATGACCATGATCCACGGCATAGGATTTTACTTAACATAGAGGCTATTAAGTTAAACAAAATAATGATTGCATAGAGAGAATGGATTCCCGAGTTCTTACATGGCATCCCTCTTTGGGATTATTAAGTGCCCGACAGGCCGGCTGGTCCCCACAGATACTGCAAATCTGCCACACGGGCAGGGAGCGGTATCTGCTTATATTATTTATTGTACATTGTATATTAACGACGGGCGTCCCGTCGGGACTCGTCTAAATACATGATTGGCGCAATTGATTGATTGGGTAAACTAGCCTTGTTTGTGCATAGTAAGAACTGAGGAATCCTTATTGCATATTTCCAGGATAACTTGGTAGCAAGCCGTAGTAGTTGAATGGCCGTTTGAATTGATTTGTTTGTTTACTGTACCTACTCTGTTCCCTAACTGAGATGATCAGAATGTCAGGACATGACGGGGCAACTTTTGTCCTTGTTTGGTTGGGAAGTTGGTTCGAAGTGTCGTGATGTTATGTGAATCCCAGTAGCAAGCAGAGATCTATTTATTCTTAACTCTTATCACTGGTTTTAGTTCTCATGTCGTGCTTCCTTGTGGTACTTGCTATTAGAGGTCTAACCTCTCTAGTTTTGCATGGCCAGATTTAGAGCCGGTTCCCGAGGACTCAGCTTACTTCTACCTCCAAGATGGTCAATACTAGAGGGATGATCGCAGGAGGACTCGAGTGGGTCCCTTACTTCCCTGCTCGTTTTGTTATTTACCTTATACTTTGTCGTTTGACACCGACATGTTAGTCGGATCGTCTTGTACTTACTTTTACATAATTGTAACTAAAGTCAGACTGCAACTGATAACAGTTGTGTATACCTTGCTACATCATCTGGCTATGTTTTGTAAAGCCAGATCTCAAGAACATTTTGACTAAGCGTTTGGGATGCTTTACTGCTTTATCTTACATGTTCTCTATTACTGTTTCTTGTTTGAATGATTGAGACAATAGATGTCGTGTAACCCTAGTGAGACTTTCATGTAGTATGCACCCCCTCGTCTTTTGGACAGCATTGATCGTATTATACGGTATTCATCTACCCGTAATACGTAGCTGGCTGAGTCATTCCCCCGCTCTCCAGTATTCTGGTTCTCGGGCGTGACAGAATTCAGAAGCCCATAACCCATTAGTCGACTAAGGCCTTATAGATAGAAGACAGTAGGATGATTGTATAAGCAAGAACACCAGGTAAGATTTTGATTCTCTCCAAACTCGAACCACTTGTGCCTCCTTTCCAAAATCTTACGTACCTGTATTTTGACTATCTTGACCAACGCTGCAATTACAGCCTATTTTTGCAAGCTTCCTCTTTTATCGAGCTTGATTCAAGACATATGTTTATTGGGGACGCCCGCTAATATATTGTCTAATCAGAATTATTGTATTACGGTCTGATCAACCATGATGTATTTGGTTCGCTCTTCATCTAATTACCCTACGTGGATTGAGATATAGATGTCTCTAGGATCTCATCCACGACTGCTTTGATAATTCCTCTTGAATTATACATTCGCCCTTGAATCATGTAATTGTGTTCAGTGACATCTCTCTTGAACTCTTTATTATTTTCGTCTTTCACTGATTGGAAAGACGAAAGCTCATAATTAATAGATAGATACAGAGTATTTCCATGGCTATGATATTTGTATACGCAAGTGTAGCTACCATCGGCCAGCCCTGTGAATGGAACCTTGCCTTGAGTTACTCGTCCTCCCTTCGACTGCCAACCTAGGAGACTACCTATTCTCAAGAGACCAAATGTTGTGAGCCTTAAATTAATTGTTTGAAGCTTGCTTTAACTAGAGCCCCGGTGACAATAGTCAGGCAGGTTTGACACAAATAGAAATACACGCCTTAGTTATTGGAAATCTTTTCGAATGATGTGCCTTAGAGTTGGTTACCCCGTAGATAACTCTTGTATACTATGGACGAGTAGATCATTCTATTTTATCGACCAGGTGTCATGGTACACACTCATTTTCCATTTATTGAGGAACGATCCTTGACTTGACTTATAACTACCGTATTCCGTAACGCCGTGCCTTATTCTCTATTAATAAGAGTCGAGGTACAATATCCGGACCTTGGAATTCTTCTGACCTCTTTTTCCTAAAACCATATCCTAGCTTCTAAGGTAGGTAGACTGTAAGTCTTCTAAAATTTTAGGATATACAAGGATTACCGAGTGATTAGAATAACTTCCATTAGGATGATGAATAGTGCCCATGGACTCTCACTTTCCATTTAGATCACTTTGTGTCCCCGACCGTGCCATTAATATTCGGAGCACGAGACCAGCGATTACCTTCCAACAAATTTCATATGCAAGATCTAGACGAGTCCACCTTCATCTAGGTATATCATGTCCCACTCAAAACCGTTCTCTTGTACTCTATTTTGTGCTACGACTTTCAGGTTAAAAGGACTATCTATAACCTTTACCATAGTATCTACCCGGCATACTTTCCGACTTCCTTTAGAGCCTTAACTTCGACACAATTCCTACGACCCAATATACGGTTGTGACCTACTCGAAGCCCACTACGCACATGCCACTAGCATGCCACCTAATTGAGGCCTCATGTGCTACTTAAACACAAAAGTCATTGAAGGCACATTTTTGGGCTTATGGACCTAGCTAACCAACCTGACTAGCAACTAGCTCAACCACTTGGAAGGAATCCTATTCTTGTTTACCCTAACCTAGTAGACATAGTTTTATCATTGGGATCTTGTCCAGTCCATATAGATTGAAATCCAAGGTTCATCCAACCAACGAGTGGTGTCCAAGTAGGGAACCCATTATGACCCAGTAAAACCCATCCATACATACCACCATATTTTATCTATAGAACCGAACTAGTTGAGATAAGTCCCTATACCCAGTATGTAGCCTCCACCTCTTAGACTGTAAAGACATTCGTAACCCTTACCTGGAAGTCGCGAGACGATCTTGTAGTGTACCTTTATCCCTTGCTCGTGTGTTTAGACAACCACGGAAAAGATCACAATCTCGATTTCTCAAATCCCGTTCCATTATGGAACCTTATTTAGAATTTCGAGAGCGGAACTTCTGTATTGCACGGATTGCAAGCTCCTCTAAGAAACGAAGGGTTCTTCGACGTAGCAAGTGACTGAACTAGAGTAGCCCAATCTAGCAAATAAGTCATGGTTCATAAACTTTCTTTCTGTCTACATCATTGGATACCCTCTACCGCTTTGGGAGCTTCATATTCGCTCGCAATTATTTTTCCTCAGCTTCATGTCCTTCCTATTGTAGAGTGACGAATGGTCATACTTATTAGAATTTACCAATATTTCTTAGCTACCTGCGTAAATTGCTGCTTGTTAAATTTTGGATTACTTGATAAATAGGAGAGGATTATAAATGCCAAATGTCCTAGATATCTGTTGGTAGGATTGTTAGCAACTAGTTAGAAGATTATAAAATTTTGGTTTGAGGAGTAGTGTGACCAAAGGTGGGTAGAAGTTCTAGAGTTTATGTAATTACAAAATAGCTAGGAGGAAGGTATAAACTATTTTTGAGGAATTAAAATTTAAGGAGATTAAAGTGCAGGTAGCTTCTCATTGAATCTTAAGGAATAGTTATGGATTAGAATTTCGAGGACGAAATTATTTTTAAGGTGGGTAGATTTGTAGCTCCCCTTCCCAAAAATTTTTGAATTATTTTTTATTAATTATTTGATTTAAATAGTGATTTTAGAATTTTAAAAATTATTATTTAGTTAATTATTACGGTAGGTGATTTAAATCATGGATGAGAATTAGAGTACAAGACAACAAGGAATCATGGCACGAATAGTGCAGTGGCGTGCCTTGACTAGTGTATTAGTCATGCCAAGGAAGGCCGAGCCATAGTGATGTCCTAACTAAGAAAACCAGGCCAAGTTGCGACTTAACCCTATAGAACGTTTTAATTATTTATTAATTATATTATTGACCTGTAGGAGACCCGTTTGTGTCGATTTAGCCCGAGCTGGGCCCGAACCGAATCCAAGCCTTTGTAGGTATGTAGTGAGACCAAGACGACCATGTAGGCATATTTATGTGGGTACAAATAGTTCCTAAATTATTTTGGTATTAATGTACATTTTTTAATTATTTGGATATTTGTACAAAAGTTGGCATTTATTATTAAATATTGTTTTACAATATTTGTATAATTTTTTGGACTCGGATAAGGATGAATAGTATGGATTCACCAGACCACCATTTAATTATTTTATTATTATTTTATTATTTTATGGTGATTAAATAAATATATTTTATTACTGGATCGATACTCTATCTTTAGAAATTGGATAAATACTTTTATATTATTATATGGACGCATTTTGGATAAATATATGTGTACACATTTATAATTCATTTTCACCTTTATACATGTACTAATTTTGTATATACGTGCATATTATATTTAGGAATATATACGTATATAAAATACATAAATGTGTGTATGTATAAATGAGTATATATTACATATGTATGTATATATAAATATATTGTGTATGTATGTATATATAAATATATTATGTATGTATGTGTATGTATATACACATATATATCAAATTTGTGTACTGGATTTATATATAAAAATATATATATGATACATATATAGAGAGTTTTTAGGAATAAAAGAAAAAAATTAACACTATACTAAGCCCCCAGGCCTCAGCCCCAACCCAGCAACAGTTGAGCTCCGGCCCAACCATCTCAACTCGAGCGGGCCCAACTCCCCCTGTTCGGTTACTGTTTTGCCGAGAATTTTATATACACTGGTATATAACGATAGAGGGAGATCGCGAGTAAACCCCAAACCATAACCGGGAAAACTCACGCCGCGCCACGCCGCCATCCCCCTACCATGGGCGACCTTCCTTGGCACCAGCGCCGCCGCAGGCCACCACCGGACGGTCGTCGCACGCACCGAGAAGACAGCAGCGCACGGATTGAACAAGAGCGACAACAGCCCATGCGCCCAACTTCGCGCAATGTTTCCCGTCAACCCGAGCGTTCGTTTTACGAACGGGTTTCACAGGTACGAAGCCAATCTAACCGAGTTTATATCCCAGTAGATAGACTCTGTCGTAAACGAACCTACTTCCCGAAAATTCGATGAAAACTTCATTGAAAACCTGTCCCGAAACAGGACCAATAACAGTCCATGAACCCATGTTGGGAGATCGATTCCGATCGATCCAGCGACCCTTTTGGTCAACCTTCTGAACAATGTTTTAGACAACCTATAGACCTTCACAATCATCTTTACAGAGGCCAAAACCATCGACTATGTGTCGAGAAATCGAATCCCGGAATGGACCAAAAACCTGTTTTAAAACCAATAAAATTCATCGATACGACGTGCGTCCCGCCATTCCGGGCGACGTGGTCGCGAACCGAAAGCATCGAAAGGTGCGTAACGGCTTCGTGGTCGTGTGGGCTTTGACGGAATTCAAATTGGTCGCGTGTGCGCGACGAATTTGATGCGTATCCGTCAAAATTTACCGTATCGGCCTCTGTGCAAATTTTCCAATTACTTTATGCACGTTCGTCAGATCGAGACGAAACTTACGCCATCAGGACCGTATCGTTTTTCTGGTCCTGTATGCCAAGTTTGGTCCGATTCTGAGACAGTCGATTGGACCGCCGTTTTGCGGGCCCCACGGTCCTACTCAACGGGCGATTTTGTGCACGGCCCGCCGGAATCTAACTCTGGACATATGGTTGGGTTCGTATCGGAAAACTGGACCTGTTGACATATAGTTTGACGACTTTAGAGATCGTAGACTCTGGCATGCATTTCGGTGCAAAGCGGGTCCAACGGCGGACATCGTTTTTGTCCGAAATTACCGTTTTGCCCATGTGTCCAGAATTGGACTTAAGGACAGGCGATTCTAGCTAAGTTGACTATTCTGAGAATGTTGGTACTGTTTATTTCAGCATCTGGAGACTTTCGCATGTGTTGACTGATTGTGGCTCATTGAGTGGTATAGTATTATTGGTTTCACCAGCTAAGGACCTCAGGCAAGTGCACTTTCTGATTGCTTTCGATTCATAGTAGTCTTTTTATTTCATGTTTATACATATATCTTGCTGCTTGTTGACACGCTCGTCACACGGAGTAGTCGGGAGGGGAAATATCTCAGTAGACATGTGGACTACCGAGAAATATCCCCAAAATGTCTATTCTTGAACGATAGCAGCTGCACACGACACGTGCAGTGAGCCGGATTTACCCCCTAGCCGTTCACATGTCGAAACAGATATTTCACACCACCTAGGTAGATGTCTTTTATTTTTCCTTTTCATCTCCACCGTGCCATGTTATCAGTTCTTTCCAGTTTTTATATCTCATATGTTATTTTCATGTCTTGTTAATTCTATTGTGTTTTCGCATTGCCGTCGGTTTGTGTACTTGTTCCATTCCTGGCTGGAAACCAATATTTTTCAGGTTTAGCCGCGATCACTCTTAGCATTGGGAAGGCTTGGGTATGCTGAGGTCAACCTAGAAATAGAAAGCAGTTGTATCAGTTTCATTAATTGTAGAATCTTGTATTTTCTTTAAATATAAATGTTGTAAATATTATAATAAATTTAGAAATGTGAATGAGCAGCAAATGTTATACTTTGAGCATTTATTTCTTGCGGGCTTGACAACGTTCTACCGCCAACTCTGCAGCGTAGGCTGGCTTGGACACGTCTCGTATCCGGAAAAGCGGGTGCGGGTCGTGACATTCCGGAATTGGACTTTCGGACATGCATTTCCTAGATATATCTTTTACACCGAGAACATTTTGATGTTTGTTTCAGCATCCGAGAACGTTTGCGGAGGTTCCACTCTTGTAACTTCTTCTGACTTGTCGATTTCATCTACTGGACGTCGTCAAAACACCTTCTAACCACCAGGCAAGTATACCTTGCTAATTTACTGTCGTATTATTTACTTTTAGCATTTATTTACTTTGTTTCATATTTGTTAGTTTTATTTGTTATAAACTGTGCATCTAAGTCATACTTGGGTGCAAGCAACTTTATTAATCATTTTTCGTTATTTTACTTTATTTGATGCATGTTGACTTAGTTTTAGCAGACTACCTTCTTATTGTGGGATATTCTTATATCTCTCTTGGCCATGACACTCACACTATACGGTTTGAGACATTTTGCTAGGGCACGACTTATTGACTGGCCATCTCTATTGTCGTGTGTGACGGATAGATCGTAACTGCTGTGATTAAGGTATAGAGACTCGAGCAGTTACAAAACTGGGTGGGTCATGGACATGACTTGGTTAGTGTAGGGAATATTGGGGAAGGACAGTCACTAGTGCGTATGGAAAGCCAAACATGTAAACCATAGTTTTCGAAAGAAACTATGGCGAGATTATATTTGCAGATACCCTCTGACATTTTGGACGTTACGGCCGGATACATATGACTGGATGCCAGTTACGTACTTATAGCCTAAATCCCACCCATGCACATAAAAATTGTCCTCTAAATTGCACATTAGACGGTTATAATCCCCTTTGCATATTTGTGTCTAGGTTAGTCTTTTGTATATTATTTTATTATTTTGACAGTTCATATTAGCATGTTCTTCATGTATCTTGTTACGTCCCTCTGAGGACCTGGTGATTTCTCCATGTGTGTTTGTGATTTTCGCAGGTGCTCTAGCCAAGGACATAGTTTACAATCTACCTTCGCGATGCTAGCCTTTGGATCGTCTTTCGCTTCGCTCGACTCTTCTATCTTTGCTATGTATTTCTCTCTCTTTTTGTTGGTAGTGGATTTGTCTCCGCCCAACGTTTTGTACAAATGACATTTATAAGTTGATTTTTTGATATATTGGTTGTGGATGAGATTAGTTTTATGGTTACTGCATTCTACAGCTTATGTATACATACGAGGTTTTCGTATATTGGAGTATGCTTCGTATGTATGCAGCTGGCATGTCTACGTACTTGGTCCTAAATATTTTGGGACTGGGGCGTTACATGATTTTAGCTGTCCCAAATCTACCACATGGCTCAGATCGTGCACATACTTCCGTAGTTGTGAGACATAGAAAATATTGTGCACATCTGACAATGCTGGCGGCAATACGATTTAATAAGCTACTGGGGGAACTCGCTTTAATATTTCGAAGGGACCGACAAATCTTGGACTCAGCTTCCCTTTTGCTCCAAATCTAGTGACTCCTCACATGGGCGTTACCTTCAGAAACACATGGTCGCCTTCCAGGAATTCAAGTGGCCATCAGTGGGTGTCGACGTAGCTCTTCTGCCGACTCTGTGCAGTCTTCAGTCTTTTCCGAATGAGCTTGACCTTCTCCACGGTCTGTTCCACCAGTTCTGGGCTAAGAATCTGACTCTCCTCGACATCGTCCCAGCAAATAGGTGATCTGCACTTTCGTCCGTACAAGGTTTCATACGACGCCATTTGAATGCTAGATTGATAGATGTTATTGTATGCAAATTTTGCCAGAGGTAGATGAACGTCCCGACTCGACCTGAAGTCAATTGCGCAGAGCCGTAGCATGCCTTCCATAATCTGATTCACCCGCTCCGTTTGGCCGTCGGTCTGGGGATGGTAAGCCGAGCCAAAGTTCAACTTAGTACCCAGAGCCGACTGAAGGCTAATTCAAAAGTGTGATAGAAACCTTCTATCCTGATCAAAGACGATGGATACTGGTACCCCGTGAAGTCGTACTATCTCGTCAAGATAAATCCGAGCCAGGCGATCGATGCTCCAAGTAACTTTAATGGAAATAAAATATGCTGACTTGGTTAGTTGGTCGACGATGACCCAAACGGCATCATTTCCTCGTGGCGTCTTCGGCAGACTAATAATAAAATCCATGCACATGTGCTGCCACTTCCATTATGGAATCGTCAGGTTCTGCATCTCCCCGTCCGGTCTCTGATGCTCAGATTTCACCTGCTGACAGACCATGCATTGCGACATGAAGAGCGCCACATCTCTCTTCATTCCGTGCCACCAGAAGGTCGTACGAAGGTCCTTGTACATCTTAGTGTTGCCCGGATGCAAGGTATATTTTGCATAGTATGCCTCCGTCAATATCTCATTTCTAAGTTCTGAGTCATCCAGAACGCATAGTCGGCCTTTCAATTGTAGCACGTCAGTGTCATCTTCCACAAAGTCGGTCGCCTTCCCTGTCAAAATCAGCTCTCGCATCTTTTTTGGGTACGGATCGTCATTCTGAGCAGTCTTGATCTTTTCCCGCAAGCTCGACTCTAACTGTAATTGCGCCAACTGTACCTCCCTGAATCGAACTCGGAGGTCGATGTCCATTTCTTGTAGGTCCCGTAGTATTCTGCTGTTGATGCATAGCGAGGCAAGATATGTTCGACTAGAGCATCTGCACAACATTTCTCTTGCTCGGCGTATAGTCGATCGTCAAGTCATAATCTTTGATCAGTTCAAGCCAACCCCTCCGTCGTAAGTTCAGCTCCTTCTGAGTGAAGAGATACTTGAGGCCCTTGTGATTGGTATAGATCGCGCACGCCATGCCATAAAGATAATGATGCCACAATTTTAATGCGAACACAATCGCCGCTAACTCCAAGTCGTCCGTAGGATAGTTCTTCTTGTGCAACTTCAATTGTCTGAAGGCAAAGGTGATCACCTTATCTCACTGCATGAGCACACATCCTAAGTCCTGACTTAAAGTATCGCTGAATATTTGGAAACCTTCTACCCCATCCAGAAGTGCGAGTATAGGGGCCAAAATGAGCCGCTGCTTTAGATCCTGGAAGGAAGCTTCACAGTCGTCCGACCACTCATACATGACTCCCTTTTGAGTGAGGCGAGTCAATGGCAATGCAATCTTCGCAAAATCTTTCACGAAGCGTCTGTAATATCCCGCCAAACAGAAAAAACTTTGAATCTTACTAGCCGACGTAGGCCGCTTCTAATCAGCAATGGCTTCAACTTTCTTCGGGTCGACTGCAATGCCTTCGGATGAAATGATGTGTCCGAGGAATGATACGCTGCTAAGCCAAAATTTGTACTTGCTCTGCTTCATATACAACTGATTCTCTCGAAGTGTCTGGAGCACGGTCTGCAGGTGTTATATATGTTGTGCCCTGTTCTTCGAGTAGACGAGAATATCGTCGATGAAGACCACTACGAATTTATCAAGAAAGGGTCAGAACACCCGATTCATCAGATCCATGAAGGCAGCGGGGCATTCGTTAAGCCGAATGGCATCACCAGGAACTCATAATGGCCGTATCGAGTGCGAAAGGCTGACTTGGCATGTCGTCTGGCTTGATCTTGAGTTGATGATAGCCTGAGCAGAAATCAATCTTCGAAATATTGAGGTACTTTGTAACTGATCGAATAAGTCGTCTATGCGAGGCGGTGGATACCAGACGGTAACTTTGTTCAGCTCGCGATAATCGACGTACATACACATTGACCCATCTTTTTTCTTCACGAACAACACAAACGCTCCCCATGACGAAATGCTAGGCCGAATGAATCCCTTGTCGAGCAACTCTTGCAACTGGATCTTGAGCTCCTTCAGCTCTGTAGGGCCATTCTGTACGGAGCTTTAGAAATAGGTCAGGTATTAGAGAATATGTCAATGTTGAACTCGATCGCTCGATCAAGTAGGATGCCGGACAGCTCGTCCGGAAACACGCCTGGAATTTTGCCACAACGTTGGTCTGACCCATGTTTGCACCATCCTATCGCATGTCTCGAACGGACGCCAAATAGCCTTCATATCTGGAATGCAGCATCCTTCGAGCAAATATTTTTGAGATCATCATGCAGGTCGATGATGGTTCACCACACGAGTAGCAAAATTCGGTCATTCCAGGTATGCGGAAGGTGACCTTCTTTCCTGTGCAGTCAATTGTGGAGTTGCAAGGGCCAAGCCAATCCATTTTCAGAATGATGTCGTAGTCCTTAATATCTAGAACTATCGCATCAAGATAGACCTTTTTACCTCATATACAGATGATTCCGTATCTACAGGATAAGTTTGCAAGTAGTGATGTGTCTGATGGTATATTAACGCTAAACTTAAGGCCTAACGGTGTCATGGAAATTTTGTGCTCGGCGGTAAAGTCTGTCGATATGAAACTATGTGTAGCACCTGAATCAAACAGTACACGAGCAGGTTTGTTATTGAAAAACAGTATACCTATCACTAATGTGTCTGATGCCAATGCTTCATCCTGCGTCATGGTATAGACTCGTCCCTAGGCATTAGGACGACGATCTTGGCCATTGGGTTGCGCGGCTTGAGGAGGTCGAGGCGTCTGTCCTTGATTTTCTTGACAATTTTTCTATGATGGGACATTCTGATCCTTTCTTCGGGCTATGCAGTTTCGAGATTGGTGACCCCTTTTTGCAAAAGAAACATCCTCGTCGAAGACAGAACAGTTGTGGGCTTAGTTTTCGAGGTGGTTACACTTGGTACAACGAGGTAATGGGTTCTATCCTTTGTAGCCGCCATTATTTGGATGCTATGATGCATGATTGTTGCCTCCCGTATAGCTAGGACATTTGTGGTTGGAATGGTGCACAACTTCGACAACGACGGGAGGGTATTGGCTCTCAAGGCAGAGAGCATGATTTAGAGCATCGCCTGTGGTCTTGTATTCCGGCACCGCCACATGAGCAGTGATAGAGGGCCATAGACCCACTTTGAATCGCCGTACGCGACACTCCTCTGTAGGTAGAAATGCGCTAGCAAATTTGGACAATTTGTTGAATTCCGCTGCGTACTGTTGCACCGTTCTGTTCCCCTGCCTCAACTGTATGAATTCATTCTCCTTCTCTTGACGAATGGCTGAGGGAAGGTACTCGACTTCGAAAGCTTTGTGGAACATGGCCCAAGAGATCGGTGTTGAGTTGTTGTCGCGTCAGATCGCTCATTTGTGCGTGGCCCACCAGTCGTGCACGTTCAAACGTAGTTGAAGTTGTGCGCAGACGACTTGCTTGGATTCTTCATGCCTTAAAGTGGTCTTCCAGCTCTTCCAACCAGTCGAACGCCATAGAAGGGCCTTCGGTACCGCTGAAGTAAGTGCAGCACGCTTTCTTGAACTCTGACACTTCAAAGTTGTAACTTATCGGTGTTGCAGGTTGACGCACAGGCTCCTCTAGGCCGACTTTGGTGGGTCAGACCATAGGCTCGGGATAGTAGGCACGGTTGCAAAGTTGCCATTGGTCACAATTGTCTGGACAATCTGTTACAGAGTATCAATGTCACGCCCCGATCCCGCTAGGGTCGTCCGTCTTGCCTGGATCCCTGCGGGATCGATCGTCCTCGCTAAGGCGTGATGTCGTGCAAGCCTAAGTTGCGCTTGCACAAGGCCATGTACCTGCACAAAACAACTAGTCAAGCAAAAACACACGCACGCACCCATTAGTTAAGCAAAACACACGCACGCACCCATTCATTGCAGAAAACTAAATATTGGACACAGAGATTTGAAATGGAAATACTCATTTTATTGATAACTTGATAGGAATACAAGTACAAAGCTTTGCAACTCAGATTTGCCTTATAATTGGCTACATGATTTCTCTTTGAAACTCTCTTTGAAAATAGCCACAATGTCCATACATGATATCCCTTTATTAAAAGCTGGAATTGAAAGACACCTTCAAAAGGAAAAGAAACTTGAAACTTGACTGGAATTGAAAAGTAGCTTCGAGGCGATCCACAGCTCTACTGGGCTAGACGAGCTTCGGTGCCTCACTTGAAATTCCCCTGTCTCCTTTTGCTTTCTGAAAAGGATGCCCACAACGTAGGTCAGCACACATCATGTACTGGCGAGCGACTTTTGGCCGAACTCGCAAATCACTGCACTAAATCAACATGTTGAGCTAACATTTACTAGTGATCTTTCTACTTGTCTAGGTTCTTTTTAACAATTCATAAGAACATGATAATAGAAATATATCATAAGAAACTTACCAACGCCGGCAGTCATCCCTGCACAAAACATGTTAGCACAATTTGCATAACGAGTAATTCATGTTCATTCTTGCAGATATTGAAGTTGTCATTCGGGTCATACAGGTGGACTATTCTACATGTTGGTCCATGGGTTATCCCCATGATTAGCCGCTGTGACTCTTTGGTTCATCTCGTCGCTAAGGACTCAGATCGACTCCCATTTTCACATGGAGGCCCTAATCTTTCCTAGGCCGAGCGGTTCCAGGTGCCCCCAGATACCACCCGAGAGACAAATATTTCCTTGTATACAAGTTTTCCGAGACCAAATGCATGCTCTAGCCGTTCTATCAGATGAGACACATTTGGACTTATGCACAGATATACGACATGTTTGATTCGTGCCTTCAGGTTCTTCTCAACACATACAAGTTCGTCTGTACATGTCTACATTTTCAAGCATACTAGTAACAAGCAGATGATCATTCTTATTGAGCAGATCGAGTAGCAACACATATTCTTGCATTTGATTCAATTCAATTATCTTCTTTTATCTTTTGTTGGGGTATCGTTGATCATTGGGACAAGGCAACAGAGTGGACTAGAGATCATTTTATTAGGCGTACAGATCAATGTTTGTTCGGTTGAAGCAACTCACCGAGATGAATCTTAGTAGAGAGAAGGAGGGACTTCACGCGCCGTTCACAAACAATTCACGCGGCCTACAATGGCACCAACAGTTGATTAGCATACTTCATCTCTTTCTCTCAAGATTCGGAATGAATGCGAAATGCGATGAAAGCGAACAATGAAAACCAATCATCGAAAACCAACACGAAAACGCATTCATCAAAACCAAGCAGCGAGAGAAAACATTCAGCAAAACTCTTGGATTCATTTCAATAGAAGCCAATCCATCAATTGGAAAGGTTCATTGCATTTCATCCGTGATCAATCGATACCGGCAAAGATTTCACCAAATACTCAGTTCATGACTGAGTCAACAAGCCATAGGTATTACATAGTGGACCGCAAGGAGCGGGGCACTACAATCAAGTTGCTTTTGTTGCATCTATTGTGCATCAAAGCGAGCTTTGAATTGGGCATGTCGTGCCTTTGCTTGTCGGTGTCGGCTTTTTGATTGTTTCTACTGCACCTCCATCATGCGTAGCATCCTCTCGATGGCATCGTTAGAAGGTCCGGCCCGCGAGCTGCTCGAGCCACTCGAAGCACTTTGTTCATGCTCGGCCATGGGTTTCGCTACTTCTAAAATACACAGACAACTCACATTAGTCTCAAGATATTACGTACTCATTGTATGGAATAACTTATCTCATCGACATGAGGTTAAAGGTTTGAGACTTTAGACAAGAAGCCAAAGGATGTAAAGCCGTGCTCTGATACCATTATGTCACGCTCCGATTTCATAGAATCGATAGTCGTCCCCCGGGTGTGATGTCGTACGAACCTAATTTGCGCTCGCACAAGGGATAGTCATAAGGTTATCTGAAACACAACATATAATAGAGTACGCAGAGAAATTGAACAACGCATTTGAGACAGAAGAAACTTTCATTTTATTGATAATAGACATCATTTATAAGACTCTATTACAATCCTTGTCGCGCGGGCTTACAATTTGACTCGATTACAAAATGAATGCCGATGAGATAGTTGTTCCATACATTACATCGCCATTTACAAGCAAAACATTCAAAAGACCTTCTATCGTGGGGAGTCGAGAGATCTTGCTTCTGGACTAAATGTGGAGTCTTAAGAGAATCAAAACAAGCCTTTAGCACACAGACGAGACTTCAAAATGACCAGCATCGGCTTGAGTTAAGTGGCACGCCCTTCTTGGTTTGGGGTACCTGTGGAGAGCGAGGGTCAGTACATTACACTTGTACTGGTGCATGGCAAATTAAGTTCCATGCTCTCATTTGGTTGAAGAAATTATATGACTTAATTTGTGATCTTTCTAGCCATCCTAATGAATTTCAGACAAGCATATGATAGACAAAATATAAATTACGCTGGAACTTACCAACGGCAGAGCGTGCCGTGTAATGTGACACTTACCATGTTCTTCCTGTCAATTGTTATCATTTACTAGCATATCGTGTGCAATTTCATATGTGAATGGTCACTGACACCACAAGCCATCCTGGACTTATAGCTTTGTTAGATGGGACCCTTTTAACACAAGTAGCGACCAAACAAAAAGATCCCGCATAACCCGTGCTATTATCCAGCACAGCTATACCGTGTTTTCCCCTAGGCTGAATCGGTCCCGTGGCCCCGGGGTACCGTTCGAGGAAACTTTTACCTTGTGTACAAGTTGTCCATGACCGTGCTAGACTAATTTAGTTACTCAAGCATGGTCTATATTAAGACTTAACCATTTTTATCGTGTCCTGGCTTGTTGCGGCATCATTTAATCAATGAGTCTATCTTTTGTTTAATACAGTTCTATATCAATAATCGCATAACAAGCTTATAGCAGTTTTATGGGATAAGCAGATGTGTCTGTGCCTTTGCATCTAACATTTCATTCGCAACGATGTTATTGATGGATTTAAGAAGTAAGGGGGTCAAGGGGGAAGAAGGGTTAGCTACTCACCTTGATTTTGCTTGAGGCGAGAGACTGGTTGGCAGCGCTAGACGGCGCTTAGGCGATCACCTAAAATCGCATAAGTAACTGATTAGAACATTGTGCCATTCAAGAAGTTCGATACGAATGCGAAGTTCGAAAATGCAAGCCATAAAAACCATCGAAAACATCCACGAAAATGCATTCATGAAAACCAAAGCCAAAGAGCAAGTGCGGTATGAAAAGCAGATCAACGAGAGGTCTCTCCCGACTCAGCCGCAGAGTCTATCCTCGAGGTGCAACCTACTGAATATGGGACTTGATTCCGAAGAAGTCTTTCCATAACAAGAAAATGATTTAATTCAATCGTTCCCGTTCGACCGATTCACTTGATCCCGATCTATCGTTTCTGAATGAATCGGTAGCGACAATGTTCCTTTCTCGCATATCCCGTGGACGAAAACGGGGCACGATGTAGGGACAGGGGGCACTACATAATGTCCAATAATTTAAACAAAACATATATTTCCTTCATAAGTAGTTTATTTAGAATAGTTTACTCATGAAGAAGAATAGCTTTGCTTATGAAGTGTTGGCAACATACAAATATGTAAACCCCTAGGATTTTTCTATTAGAATAATTAATGTGTATTGAGTATATATACAACATACCATTTGAATACTTAGTATATACAGTAATTTTATTTTATAATAAGTAAAATCTCTGAGCTATATATATACATAATCTATAAATATATATGGGATATATGTTATAATAAAAAATGTGTTAAAAATAATAATATTTGTATAAAGAAGTACTTGGAGTTTTTAGAAATCTTAGAATTTACTAGAAAAGAATTAGAAAAGGAAAAAAAATTAAAAAGTCGGATGTACAGTACAGTACCGCACTATTCATTCAGTTTCCAACCCGAGCATAATCTGTATAGAGAAACCCAGTTTTTTCTATCACTCAAACAACTCAAAATCCGAACCAAATCGAATCAAACCAAATCCTATTTGAATCCACATTCAGTTCTCGTCTGGTTGGATTGAATCAATATCAAAATCAAACATAAATTCGATCAAAAAATTAATTCAAATTCACACACACACACACATATTGCATTTTTTTGTTTTTTGTTTTTTTTGTTTTTTTGTTTTTTTGTTTTTTTGTTTTTTTTTTTGTTTCCAAAACCAAAGCTTTTTATTCAAGAACCAAAGACTGAGTACAATAGTGCATATAGGAACTACTTGTGCACACATTTGATAGAAGCCTTCTTGATTTGCCTGAGAACTTCCCCGATCAACCTGTCCGTGGATAATAGGTAACCTTCATATCGCCATTTATTGCAATTTTTCCACAGTACCCACATCACCGCTCCGGCTGCGATCTGCTTCTTGTGCAGATTCTTTCTTCGCCACCATCCTTTGAGTCTAAGTAATAGAGTTCTATCTCCTGTCCGCACCTGATACTTTAGCTGCAAGGAACCCCAAACAATCCGAGCCATCTCACCCGAGTTTAGGATGTGATCTAGAGTTTCAGTGTCACCGTTACTGCAACAATGACATTTTGATGCTATGCTAAAACCTAGCTGTGCGATGTTGTCATCCATGGGCAGCTTGTTGTGCTTCAAATTCACACACACACACACACACATATATATATACACAAATATATATATATATATATATATATATATATATATATATATATATATATATATATATATATATATGCAAACGACCGTGTCATATATTCATGTAAAAAGGCGCAAAATGCTACATGCCTGAACAGGAAAGCTCAAGACAAAAAAGAAGATGGACGGAGAAGCAAAAAGGGACGCCCACACCGAGACCGAACACCTCAAACTAACTAACCCAAAACGACCTCAGGACCAAACGTCACAAAGAGAGCTAGAATTCCATATCGGCGTGCTTGCACCGTCTAGTAGCCTTGTAAATCTGCCTCCTAACCTCAGTAATCAATCGAGCGTTGTTGTACCGATATCCTTCGTATCCGTGTTTGTTGCGGTTTTCCAAATAACCCATGTGATGGCCGCATCAACGATCTGGTGGCCGTGAGAAGCGTTGTCGATAAACTTCGTATCTGTGTTTGTTGCGGTTTTCCAAATAACCCATGTGATGGCCGCAACAACGATATGGTGGCCGTGAGAAGCGTTGCCTCAAATGGATAAAAGGTCAGCGAACCATCCGTTGTCCGAGTTCAGAAGGCAGGAAGCCTTGAACCGATACCACACCTCGGTCGCAATATCGCCCGTCGAGAGGATGTGGTCCGTTGTTTCATGCTGGTGCTCCATGCAATAATGGCAAGCCGACGCTAAATTGAAGCCGATGGTGGAAAGGATGTCGTCGGTGGGAAGTTTCTGGTGGTATGCTCTCCAAATCAAAATGGACCACTTCTTCGGGATACAAGAATGCCAGAATAGAGCGATGATGGGGGATGATGGACCGTACGCATGAGCCACTCGCCACACCGACGCGAGGGTAAAGCTACCGTTGGCATTCGGAGTCCACCATAGGGAGTCGGGATCCGTCCCAACCACCATACCGGAGGCATTTAAATCAACAGTTGCCTCCTCGCTGAGCCACGCTCGCACTCGTCCCCAGTTCTATGTCCCGTCGGAGTCGTACAGGTCCCTGATGGAGCTGAACGTGGGCACTTCCGAGGAAGGAAGAAGGAGGTTGTCTCCCGTCCACCGCTCAAATAGAAGAGAGGACTCGCCCGAGCCCAGGCAAAGACGTATCAGGGGTTCGACAAGCCGCTGACAATTGAGTATGCAACGCCGGGAGGCGGAGGATCGGCTGTTGTGAGTGGCGACCGAAGGATGGGTATGCTTGAAATACCTGGCCTTCATGAAGTGAGCCTATATGGTACAGTTCTCTCAAAGTTTCTACTACATCTTCATCGAATAGGCATCGATAATGTAAGCCAACTTGCAGAACCCCAGGCCCCCCTCGGAAGTGGGTTGCGCCATGGAATCCCAGCTGGCCCAATGCTGCTTATCCTTGCCGACGCAGTAGACCCAAAAGAAGTTGGCAAAGAGTTGTTCTATGTTAGAGAGGACCTTCTTAGGGGGTGAGCAGGCGGCCAAGGTGTAAATTGGAATGGAGGAAAGCACATGCTTGATAGGGATCGCCTTCCCGCTAGGAGAGAGAGTAGCATTGTGCTAACCCTCAACCTTCTTCCTGATCTTACCCAGAAGATCGTTGAAAAGCCCCAAATTGGATTTGTCGTACACCAACGAGGACCCTAAGTAGGTGAGAGGGGGGCTCGAAACAGAGAAGGATGTGATATTGGTTAACAGAGCCATGTGGTCCCCATCTACGGAGTCGTGAGCATAGATGGTTCTTTTGTTAGGGTTGATGCACTGACCGGAGCATCGGGTATATCTCCTCAACGTGTTGTTAACCACCTCAACTGACTCGACGTCGTCCGAAGAGAAGATAAGGATGTCGTCGGCGTAGGCTAGTTGAGTGATAATCGGGCAACCACTTGCAGTGTGGAAGTACTGAAAACGGGGGGGTGCGGGCCATTTGTATGAGATTCCTGCTCAGTGCTTCTGTCGCAATGATGAAGATAGTGGACGAGAGTGGGTCTCCTTGTCTGACACCGTGTGTCAATTTGAAGAAGCCATCTTCTTGTCTGTTGACTACGGTGGAGAACCACGAGTTACTAATCGATCTCCAGACGATGTCGATCCAAGTCTCTGAAAACCCGAAAGCCTTGAACACCTAGATCATGAAATGCCAATCTAGCCTGTCATAGGCCTTCTCCATGTCCAATTTGATAGCAATGTTGCCCCCTCTAGCCAGAAATTTCATGCAACTGGTCATCTCTTGCGCCAGCAGAATGTTGTCTAATATATTGCGACCGCGAAAGAAACCGCTTTGCTCTTCAGATATAATTTTGGGGAGTAAACCTGTCATGTGGTTAGCAATAATCTTCGAGGTGATTTTGTTAGTGAAAGTACACATACTCAGGGGGCGAAAATCTTTGAAAGTCTTTGGATTGTTCTTCTTGGGGATCAAGGTCAGGTTGGCACTAAATATCGATTTGGGATACCTAACTCCTTGAAAGAAGGCGAGCACCGCCTCATGGATGTCCGTCTTGATGATGTCCCAGCAAGATCTGAAGAAGACACCGGTAAAGCCGTCCAGACACGGGGCGTTGTTATAATTGAGCGACCAAACGACGTCTTTAATCTCGAAATCATAAGGCTATAGCAGCAAAAGTAAATTGTCGTCGTCCTCGATCAAGCAAGGGATGGCCGTTAGTAGCGCCTCATCCTTGTGAATGGCCTATTTAGTAAACAACTTGGAGTAAAAGGAGGAAGCTGCCATATATATATATATATATATATATATATATATATATATATATATATATATATATATATATATATATATATATATATATATATATATAATATAATATTATATATATATATATAATATAATATAATATATATATATATAATATTATATTATATTATATTATATATATATATATATATATATATATATATATATATAATATATAAAAAATATATATATATATATATATACATATATATATATATATATATATATATATATATATATATCGATAAAAATTATTAAAAGAAAACCCTAAAAATACCATCACCATAAGTCCCATGAAGATCCTACAGCCTCGCCGTGATCCCATGACCTACCCGGGCCACCTGACGTTGTCGGAGCGCCGCCACAATCGCCGAAAATCTGCCAACAACAGAGGCCCTGTTCTGACAGTAAACAACGAGGTACTCCCCTTCGAACACCAATTTCTTTCTCATCGTTTAATAAAATTTTGATCTATCGATTCGTGTATGTAGTCTATATAACCGTATACATATCCCTTCAATTATTTTTAGTTTAGTCGAATTACATCAGTCAAAAATAAATGCAAACTTTTAAGAAAACTGTCTAAATTTAAGAATAAAACTCGTCTAAAATTCTATTTTGGAAGGGACCTTGCTGTCAGAATAATAGGTATTTCAAAACTCTAATTAAACAATTTTGTAGCCAACATAACAAGCATCGAAACGATGTTTTTACCTTTTAAAATTATCTATTATCACGCCCCAGTCCTAAAATATATAGGACTAGAAACACAAGTATGCCAGTTAATACGATCTAGAATAAGTACCCAATTTAATGAACTTTCTCTAGATGTACTACACTGTAAAATTATACTAAGCATATGCTAATTAAACTATATCTCAATCCACATGTAGAAAAATAAAGCAAGGATGAACAATATGTAAAATATTTGACCGTTCTATAATATACATGTTCGAGCAAATTAACTCGAGAATGAAATAAGTTTGCAAAACTAAGATATAACAACAAGTAATAGAAAAATAAAAAGGTACTAGAGGAAATGAAAGATAACCTCTAACACAAATAATTGAATATCCGAGAATACCCATCACAATCATACCATGCATATATTTTATAAGCGCTCAGCCACAACCTGGAGAAATCGCCAGGGCCTCAGAGGAACGTAATAAGATACATAAAACATGTCGATGTAAAAATGAATAAATATAGGAGAATAATCCAAAATCACAACATGATTTAATAGCCCATCATCGAAACACTGAAACCACACATACAACAAGACAAGGACAAGGGTGACACACTATTCCTTGGCAAGACAATATCCCATGGCTATGTGAGTTCACATTGAAGACGAATTTGGACGTATGGGTGGGTGATAAGGATATAGCACCGAATCACAGGCCGACGCCGGATCATGTACCGATGAATGTACATATACTAGCATACCTTTTGACCGTACTTAGTGCACAACTAGTGGCCACTGTCGAATATATCCTCTAGTATATATGCCCATAACCGGGTAACTAGGAACTATGAGCCAAACAAGCAACTATTAACTATGAGGATCATGACCCCGCAATCTCCTCCTAAGATTATGAAGTCTAGTAAGGTGATCCCATACGTCTTCTGGTAGTCTTTCCCCGCCCATAGGCTAGCACAAGTCATATCCATGACTGAGACAACCCATATTTCAAATACAAGTCATCCTTCCTAGACACGATCTAACTATCGAATGAGGCAACACACCAATGGTCAGTCAATGCGCAACTCATGAATATGAAACCTCACTCATATGTGCTATATAATAAAATGTGTCACGCCATGGAAGTTACATCGATAACTTCACCACTAATGCTAAGTCCACTAACTCTAAGTCAACACACACACCCAAGTCATCGATGACTACATCGATGGCACCCAAGTCAAAATTGGACACACACAACTATAACTGTAACCAACAGAAGCACAGAAAACATAATTTAAACAAAGAACAGATGCAAGGGATCTTGCATGTAATATCGAAAACAATATAAAGCAAAGGTCCGGGTCCAACAACTGCAGGCAAACAATTACAAACTCCTAGAATATGAATAACTAAATCAATACTTACTCCAAAACAACACATTGCTATATATATACATACTATATATATACTCGATCACATATCCTAACTAACTAATATACAAATACATATATACCATCTATATATAGTATCATGATAACATAAAATAATACTCCAAAATATAAAAACAATCATTTTAAATTTTGAAATAATTAGATAAATATTTCTAGACAATTATTAAATATATATTTTTAAGAAAATAAATTATCAAAGTATCAATCTTAACTAGCCACACAAGTCGCCAACTTGCCGAATAGTTTCGGAATAAAATAACCATATAAAATACGTGTTTTATATTCTGAAATAAATCTGAATAATCTGAGAAATAGTAGGATTTGATGTCAAAAATATACAACAAAGATTACATACTATATATAATCTCAATCTAGTCATAAACTAGCTAACTAGATCTTAATAGTATATGCAACCAAATCTACTATACATGGCACTATATTAGCATATAAAAATAATATTTCTATATCATAAAATATATTGTTATATTTTTGGAAAAATAAATAAATAATTTCTAGACACACACACACACACACACACACACACACACACACACACACACACACACACACACACACATACATACATACATACATACATATATATATGAATATGAATAACTAAATCAATACTTACTCCAAAACAACACATTGCTATATATATACATACTATATATATACTCGATCACATATCCTAACTAACTAATATACAAATACATATATACCATCTACATATAGTATCATGATAACATAAAATAATACTCCAAAATATAAAAACAATCATTTTAAATTTTGAAATAATTAGATAAATATTTCTAGACAATTATTAAATATATATTTTTAAGAAAATAAATTATCAAAGTATCAATCTTAACTAGCCACACAAGTCGCCAACTTGTCGAATAGTTTCGGAATAAAATAACCATATAAAATACGTGTTTTATATTCTGAAATAAATCTGAATAATCTGAGAAATAGTAGGATTTGATGTCAAAAATATACAACAAAGATTACATACTATATATAATCTCAATCTAGTCATAAACTAGCTAATTAGATCTTAATAGTATATGCAACCAAATCTACTATACATGGCACTATATTAGCATATAAAAATAATATTTCTATATCATAAAATATATTGTTATATTTTTGGAAAAATAAATAAATAATTTCTAGACACACACACACATACATACATACATACATACATATATATATATATATATATATATATATATATATATATATATATATATATATATATATATATATATATAATATATATAATATATATATATATATATATATATATATATATATATAATGAAGAAAAACAGTCATCAAATCAACATATTCAACTAGTACACAATTATGCCATATGTTAAACCAATTGGAATCGAACGACATAGAAAAATATATGAATTTAATATTTTGGAAATAATCAGAATTAATTAGAATATAATATATTTTTGCATTATAAATTACTTGACAAAAATTAAAGTAAAGTTTCACGAAGTTTAGAGATCAAATAGTCAAGTTTCGAAAAACTTTCTGGTGTTCGAAAAACTAGCATCCTGGAAATGATAGCACAAACACATGAAATATTTGCAAGTCAAAAGTATTACCAATGGGTTGTTTGAAGTGAAAAGTATTTTGCAATATAAATTAAAGGACGTTATTAATGCTAAAGGAGGATGTTAGATCATTACCAATGGGTTGTTTGAAGTGAAAAGTATTTACAAGTCGTCGAAAACTTTCGCACTCTGAAATTGGTTCAGCCCAGACGAATTTTAGTGCAACGGATGCCACAGACAACCGTTGAGAACCATGTGAGGTGGCAATTGAAGATAAAAGAGGAAACATAGGGGTACATGCTAGAATTGGTTTGCGGCTAACGTATTATCAAAAGTAGATGAAATCCATGTGAAAAGATGACAAATTTGGGTTGAGAATTTTTATTACGGCTAGAAATAACCTTTAAGTTCAGCTTTCAAATGACCAAATAAGTGGACGAGACTCCTATGGGGCTTGATAGGGTTGAAGAGGGGTCTCTTGGAGTCGTTGTGGAGGTGGTGGGGTGAGGAACGAATGTCGAAAAGGGGTGTTTAGAGGTGGTTGAACAAAGGGGGTTGTGCGCGCATCTTGGGAGAATTGGGCTCGGGTTTGGAGGATGTAAGGAGAGGGGCGACTGATTTATGAGCACATATATATAAAGTTTTGAGGGTTTATGAGTTACGGTTTGATAGGAATTGATTTGAAGAGATTTGGTTGACTTTTCGTAATCCAATCAAAAGATATTGTGAGATGTATATATAGATTTAATTAGGTTTCCTAATATGAAAATGTAAATATTGAGTAAATATTTGGTAGATCCAAATGAATATGGCTGCTATTTAATTGATAAAAATCAACCAAATATGGGTCTATTAGATTATGGAAACTTAGGATAGGCTCCACTAAGCTAGTTGGACTAGGGTTGGGAGCAAATAATTTATCGGGTCAAAATAAGCTCCAAAAATGCAATAATTGGGTCTTATGTGTCACGTCCCGACCCGGAAAATCGCTCATCCTTATATTGATTTTACCGAATCATCGTCCTCGCTGGGACGTGATGTCGTACGAGTCTGAAGTTGCACTCGTACAAGGCAAGATGACAAGTTTTTAAATGGTTGTCTCGATTGATTATTAACTGCAGAAGAAAACAGAGTCACAATTGAGTTTTACAGAGTATACGAAACAATTCTCTTTATTCGATGAACAGCACAACATTACAAAGGCTTTCAATAGCCCAAATGAATCATGACAGATTGGCTTACAACACTCAAGTTCTCTCTTTCCCATAAAGGATTTTATCGTTCCATACATCATGTCTTCTATATCTCGACCACATCATTTTGTTGCAAGTCTGAGCGTCAATGCGGTCACACGCCTCAAAATGCTACAGTATTCCATGCCTCAGCGTTCAAGCGAAGCTCCACCGCGAGCATATTATTTCCTGAACCTGCAAGCAATCTGGTGGGAGATTAGTATTAATCCTCTCGTGTACTGATCAGAGACCCACTTTACTAAACCGATATTAAGTAGATATATGAATCATGCAGCTTAAGTGTGATCTTTCTATATTTGTCTTAGGGTCGATTTTATGGCCTATTCGAAAGCAGTAAAGCATGTTATCATGACAAGCATGTTATGTTTGATTTATGTAAACAAGCAAGCAGGCAACATATAGTAATCTCATGTTTGTCTCGTGGCGTGACTTCTTACCAACATTGACGCACTCACCCTTGCACCGTTGCAAGGTGCATACGCCTACCATCCTTTCATGTCAGGTTATAAGTGACCTCTTTGCAGGATCTTTGTGTGCCTGCACTTTCAGCCCACCGCTCTTTAACTATATAAAGGTCATTGGCGTATTTGTACCAAAATGGATTAAATGTTACTATTCTCAAATTGGATAACCTGGTGGCCTTCCCGTACGGGTTGCTAGCCTCTGTATCCGAAGAAAGTAGAACTTACCATCAATTGTGGCTTATCACATCAATACCAGATTGTAAGTCATACCCAAAAGATGTGCACCAATAATGATTAACATCCCTCCTAGGCCGAACGGTTCCGGTGCCCCAGCATTTAACTCATTCGAGGGAAAACACCACACCCGTGCATAGGAAATATCTCAAGTCCATTCGACCATGCAACGCGTGTCTTACTCAAACAACCAAACATAGTCTTGAGTCTGAAACTCATACTTCACGTCGTCTTACATTTCTCTTTCTTTCAATGTTCTCACTCTTTTTTTCTCTTTCTTTCTATGTTCTCACATTCTTTGTACAATTTTATTCTTCGTTTCAATGTTTTATGGCACCATGCCCCAATTCAATGTTCGACAAACGAACGACCCGAAGGCCCCGAACATTTCGAGATACCATGCCACATTCGACAGTTCCGTCTTATTCATGCCACAACTGTTCTCTTCATAACGAAGCTATCTTTTATGATTCTTGTGCACGTACACATGCTTTCACACAATTGTTCTTTACACTTCGAGTCGTGCATTCGATGCACGCCTCGATGCCGTATTTCCATGTTCTATGCCTTAGTGTTCAATGGCTCATGCACTAGGGCAGTCGCCTCAATAGTCTTTCAATGTGCTAGCCTTCTAACTTGTGCACGGGAGCACGAACGACTCGTGCACTGAGGCACTCGCCAATACAGTTATCCCATGTTCATATGGATTATGCACCAAGGCGCTCGCCTTTGCGATATCTCATTGTTCAATAGCGACTCTTACATTTGATGTACGTTTTATTTCAATTATTCTATCTAGTGTTCGACATGTACTATGATTTCTCTCATTCGAACCACGCCTGTGGATTTGGTAGGTTAATTAGCATACATTGATACATTTTACTTAGGCATGAAGGAGCAGGAAAGAAGTGTCAAAGTCCTCCCACCTTAAGCCGATATACCTTGTCATTTTGTTGATTCGATGCGGCTCGATTACATAACTTTGTTGCACGACCAACTCTTCTGATTTAGCCATTCGAGCACTTCGTACTTCATTGAAGAATCCGACCGATTTGGCTTACTGTGCCTATGCCTCAGTCCATTGCGAGGCGATGATTTGGTTTTGCGGACTCCATTGCAAACAAGATAAAATATCGACCTCTTATATTTTAGCGTAAAAGTATAGCCTGCACATAAAACCAACTAAAATCAATATTTAACCGAATCGGACTTATGTGTTGCATCGATTTGATTTCTTAGAATCTTCAAACCGATTCAATACTTTCTCTCGGGCCAACTTAACACTTGCATCGATCTTACTCGGTGCATTCCTCGGGTCGACGTAACTCTTTGCATCGATTCGCATCGATACGTATTTTGGGTCAACGTAACTTTTTGAGTCAACGACTCAGTATAATGCATTGTGTGGAGCGGGACATTACATAATATACCACTCAAAATAAGATTCATCCTCGAACCGAAACCAACACTTGGTTTAAGTGTTTTCTAGATCGTTTCACGATCTCGTCACACTATCGTAGTTCTGTCTCAACATTTGTGCAAGGTTTCATTAACATCTCATAGTCCTTCCTGCAACTCAATTTGAATTCAGTATATAACTTAATTTGGATCATACACATATTCAAGGCGTCCGAAAAATATATGTATTTCAGCCAAGCCCAGTGGTAGAAAATTGGAACAAAGTTGACATATAAATTTTAATCCTAAATGTTTGCCATCCCGTACTCTCGATCGAACTTGGTCTCTAGTGTTTCTTCTCACAATTCTATCGCACGTGTATATTCGATGCATACGTGATCATCTAACAAAAGTCACGGCACACGATGTGATTCAAAAATTGCATTTCTTATTTTGTAAGTTTTCACACTGACCATCAATTCTATACGTTGCGTCAAGATGTTGCGCATTCGATCGCAATGAGTCTTCGCAACGCCTTGCGTTCGAAGTCTCTGCCCAACTATTTTCGAAGCCAAACTCATCTCGATATGATTTTTCCTTTGTTGACTTGCAAAAGCATCAACATCCAGGGCCACACCCGCTATGTGACTTACCTAGACACCGTGCTTAAATTCTTACGATGCAACTTTTAAATTGACGTCGCACAAAGGCCGTGGTCTTTTCTGAAACTACTGTTTAACTCAAGTCGGCAATGCTCAAAGGCAACAATCGCTTCGACACAAAGGTCATCACGATGCATTTTACGTTCGATTCCTATCTCGTTGGAATTTTCTAGCCAAATTCTCAACTTATCCGTCTCGCAACATCGAATATAAGTTTGATTCACGCAAGCTCAATTGCTAGGTAAATCCAAATCCGACAACACAATTTGAAAGTCAATTCTTTTACCGTTTGCTCTCGTGCATGGCACAATTCACGAAATCTCCTATCCGTATCACCAAGTTTGTTTGTGAAATTTTTATTTCGATCGACCAACATAATCATTCAAGCATTCATCCGACAAATTCTCAAAATTCGACTATAAAATTTTCAGCAGAAGCTGTTCCATCAATTCTCGAAACAATTATTCGATCACTTTGACTTATCATTAACATGACCACACTGTATTTGTTTTCGACGACATTCCATATGCGACATCATATGGGTCATCTTATGGGTCTGCAACATTCACTTTGATTTGGCGGTCAAGTCTTCTACTGTCAACTGTCCTGAAGCTACGCTCGAGAATTGTGGATCATTAACGAAGGATAGTTACTACGAACTATGCTATATCTTATTTCAAAGCCAAATCACGTTCCGATAAAATTTCTATGGGACTCTTACCAAATTTAGATAAAATTATTTCTATTTGCGTAACCGAGGTGCAACTATCCTCTAAATAAATTCATGCACTACCGTCGATGATTCCGTAATTCACAAAACATCTACTCTTATTAAATTCGAGTGTATCTACCCACGGTCGACACACGAGATGCTATACGCATCGAAACTATTGTCGATGACTTTATAGTCTCGCCCTGATCAATCATAAAGTTTATGATCAACCAGTTCGACACTTTCGTATTATTATTTTCGAAAATCTTGATATCGTAGGCTTCTCCCATTTTATGTTCCCACATCGTGCTTACGTTTCCTTGCGTATCGATTTTGATAGGTCATATCAATTTTGAATCTGCATCAACGTCGACTTAGCTCGCATTGCATACATTCAAGTTCTCGACAAACATTTCCATACGCATCAAATCGCTTCCCGATTCGCCGCATCCATTATACTTTGATAACAAAATCGAGTTACCGATTATCTAACATCGAACCCTCGAGTTATACGATCGTGTCCTTTAAGTTTCACGCGACTCAATCGTACTCAAATATGTTTCGTCGCAATATAACCAACTTTTTCTAAGGCACAATTTATCCGCATCAACCAACTTTTTCATCGAGTTTGCAATTTGTGCGATTCGGTTACAATTCGTATCGCCAATATTTTCATCGAGTTGCAGTTCGTGCGATCCGATTTCAATTCACATAGACCAACATTTCATCATGTTCGTAAGTCGTGCGATTCGATTACAATTCGTATCGACCAACATTTCTATCGAGATCGTAAGTCATGCGATCCGATTATAATTTGCATCGACTAGTATTTTTATTAAGCTCGCAAGTCGTGTGACTCGTCATAACTTCTAGTTTCCAATCCGACCGATCCGACTATTGCCTCAAGACATAAACGTTTTGTTAGTCTCTGTCATTCGACTGACTTATAAATTTTCGTCCAACGTATCATTCATTGATACGACTCTCCGCCCTATCGTTCCGACCGATTATTGAAGAACATTTGCATCAACATACCGTCATACAAATTTTCAATCGAGTCTCGGTACTCTCCCGTCCATTGCGGACAAACCTTTCGCAATTCTCACAATGCGTCGATGCAATCTATTGCACAAGTGGTATAGTATATACCACTCAGAATCGAGTCATTTATCACATAGGTGGTATGGCATATACCACTCGAAAATTGAGTCATTTCCTTCGCATCATACTCGGTATGAACCGACTATCTTTTCTGAATCACGATTTCTGCAATGATCATTCCGATCACAACCGTAACTTTTGATTAATCAAAATCTGACATAATTTGGCCAATATATTCATTTGCCAACACAAGTTCGGTGCACAACCGTACCGATTCGCTTCTATCGATTTATGATTTTAGTTTCCTCCGTTGCATCTTGTGTAACATTTTATTTCAGTTTCATTTGTTGCATCTTGTGCAACGTTTTATTTTAGTTCTCTCCGTCTATTACATCTCGTGCAATATTTTATTTATGATATTCGAAGCCAATACTCGAATCCGTTCAACACATTCGATATCAACTTTTACGTTCATTGTAATGCAATATTTACAATAAACTCATTGCAAATCATGCAATAAACGTTTTACGACTTTATCAGCAAACATCATGTAATTTCCAAAACACATGCGGCAAAATTACATGACTTGTATTAGACATATTGTATGGAACATCCAATGTGGCATCAAGTAGTGTCAAGAGTGATTTGATTGTGGTGGACAACTTTTAGAATTAAAACGAAGCAAGCGTCCTGTCACGCCCCAGAACCAGAATACTGGAGAGCGGGGGCGTACATAGCCAGCTACGTATATTGAAATGGAATCCACCTCGCTATACGGTCACGGCTGTCTAGATATGAAGGTTTACTACAAGCCAACGGTCTCTTAAGGTCAAGCCTATTGTCTCAATCTCAAACAAGTAATATAATTACAAGATGTTAGACCACCAAATATACAATAAAAGGCGTCCCAAATATTACATATTCAGTTGATCATGAAGCTAGTCATACAAAATGCGAGGACTAGCAAGAGTTAAGTCATACATGATCAACCCTAGGATCTGTTAATCATGTTTACAGCCCGTAGGCCGACAGTAAGTAAATGTGCATCGAGCTAACAGGTGCTCGTCGGCTAAACGCCTCAAAAGAATAATTTACAAAGGAGTGAGTGAAACAAAATGAAAACCCACTCGTAGCCCGGGTTCCTTCTAGTCGTCACCATTGGGCTGGAAGTTCGGAAGATCCTCGGGTACAGCTCCGAAATCTGGCCACACAAAACCAGCTGGGTCAAACCCCAGAAAGAGCAAGTGCCACAAAGGAGGCCACAAAATAAGAACAAAAGCCAGCATATCAGAACATAAGAAATGGAAGAAAAGTACAAGTAATAAAGAGTACAACAGGACAATAAACGACTAGGGATATGGAACCATTCCGGGAGCCAGATTACAACCCTTAAACCAAACAAGGACCGGGGTCGTAACCCTTCGCCTGAATAGCACTTTGTCTATACCCATTTATTGTTAAGATAAGTAAAACAATCATGTTCAGGAGTACCAGGTATTGGGACTAGACGAGACTTAGACAATGCTGGACACCATCCATTCACAAGCGGCCAAGCAAATACTACGGCTTACTACTTAACTAACTAGGGTTATCACAAGCCTAGTTACTAGCAAGATGCAGATGAGAAATTTCCAGTCCCAAGCCCTGCAGACTATCCAGTTATCCTTCCGCAGGTTGAGAGTATGGTTGGGTACATCGCCCAGGAGACGATATACCCTTAGGTGACTTAGAGGGTGCAACACATGACAGTGTGCTGGAAATGTGCCCTACTCGTCGGCAGGCTACAAGTCCATTTAAAGCGCCCAGATAACAAGATCGCCTGTGACTGAAAATTCTCCATGAACTATAGTTTGATCTAGTCATTAGCCTAATCCATATTCAGTGTGAATCCCTGACCGTGGTAACCAGGGAGTCACGTCCTAGACATGATGCAAGACAAGACAAGTGGATTGCACGAAGCAACAAGAATGAACACTCACGGAGTCAGAGTTGATTATAAGAGTCAAGTTAGTCATCGCAACAGCATCAAGTCAAGTCAAGTTATAAGTTACAAGTTACAAGTTACAAGTCAGGAGTGCGCCGCCACGGGCCACTATCAAGAAGATCAGAGAGTACTAGAATCATACTTCACAGAAATCACGAAAATCGTACTAGTCATAAGCAAAACACCAAAAACCGTGCCGGGTCGTGTTGAGTCGAGACAGTCGTGTTGTGTGGAACAAGATCTCAAAACTCCAATCCACAAAAGAGAAGCCAAGTCCAAGAAAATAAAACCAAATCACCATGGGTAACAGGCTGCGCAGGGGATCAGATTGCGCTGGGGGGAAATAGACTGCGCAGGGGTTGGGTTGCGCTGAAGTTGGGTTGCGCTGAAGATGGGTTGCGCTGAGAGCGGGTTGCGCTAGGTTGAACTGCGCTAGATTGAACTGCGCAGGAGCCGAGCCGAGCGGAGAACGAGCCGCGCAGCAGTCAAGTGCGCTAGGGGATGGAAGGCACTGGAGCTAAAGAGCACCAGCGCAAGTCAGCTCAGCGCAATGCGCTGGCCGAGGAGTTGCGCAGTTCGGCCATGCGCTAAAGAGCGCAGGCCGAGGAAGGAGTTGCGCGGTTCAGCCCAGCGCTAAAGAGCGCTGGCTGGGTCTTCTTCTCCACCAGGCCGAGAGGAAGACCCCAAGAACTCCAAACTTCAAATCTTCATATCTTGGCCAAATCAAAACGAAATTTGGATTTTCAAAGTTCTAACTTGTGTAAAATTGAATTCTCTTCCACATGGAAGCCTCAAAACAAGGAAAAATCTAAGTTTAATAGATCAAAACCAAGAAAAACCCAAAATGTTTGAAACTTAGATGTAGAAAAATGGAAGCTCCAAATCACAAAATACCAAATTCTAATGTTGTTCACCATGGCCTAATCTAGCTAATGGACAAATAAAATGGGATCCTTATGTGGTGGCAAGGTGCACTTGCCTATGGTGTTGTGTGGAAGAAGGAAGAAGAAGGAGTTAGAAATTTAATGAGGGAAGTAATGAGGAGAGAGAATGGTTGGTGGAGATTTTCATGAGGGTGGGTTGTGGTGGAATGAGGGTGGAGTATAGGTTAAGGTGTTCCAATGCATACTAAACCAAACCAATTCCTTCTCCACAAAATAAAACCAAGCCAGGTCCAAAAATCCGTTTTACGAGAAAACCAAAATCCGCAAGTTAAGCCAAAACACAATTACAGGCTATAATCTGAGAAAATAAAATACAGGTCCAAAATACATATACGCCTAATCAAAATACGTATTCCGAAATACGGACATTACAACTCTACCCACCTTAAAAGAATTCCGTCCTCGGAATTTAAATCAAGATGCTTAGAGATGTAAGAGCCAGCTATGTTATCCACAATTAAGTTACACTAAGCAAACAATCAAATAATCATACATGCAAGCAAGGGATGGAAAGCATAAGGCATAAGGGAAGACATTATACCTTATGAGTCAAACAAGTCGGGATATCGCGATCGGATGTCGTCCTCACGCTCCCACGTTGACTCACCTAGAGAGTGATGACCCCAAGCAACACGGACTAAGCTAATAGTCTTGTTTTTGAGTATCTTCTCTCTCCGGTCCAATATAGACACGGGCCTCTCCTCATACGAAAGGTTGGTGCCAACAATCAATTCCGAATGTTCCAAGATATGGCTCGGGTCCGGGATGTACCGTCGTAATTGGGACACATGGAATACATCATGCACCTCACTTAGCGACGGCGGAAGAGCGAGACGATAGGATACATCTCCTACTCGCTCCAGGATATCGAACGGCCCTATATACCTAGGACTAAGCTTTCCCCGTACGCCAAAACGAATGACGCCGCGGTTAGGTGAGATCCTAAGGAATACATGGTCGCCGATAGCAAACTCTAAGGGACGTCGATGAGCATCGGCCCAATGGCGCTGGCGATCTTGGGCCACTCGAAGGCAATCTCTGATCCTTCTGACCACTTCAACTGTCTGGGCACCATGGTTAAAAATCTTTAGAAGACACAAATTATTTTCTACGTGGCTATTGTTTATCTTTAAGACATGGGGAATCAGTTAAACTATGGCGATAAATTCGTTATAGACACACAAGTTTGCTTCCGTGTGGCTATTGTTTACCTTAACGCCACATGGTTTTGTTTTAACCATGGCCTTAGCTATCATTTAGACACGCAAAAACTAAATTAACATGACCAATTCATGACTTACAGCTACGCAACATTGATAGCAACATGGTTAAAAACTATCTAAAGGCACGCAAATATTTTTTCACATGGAAATTGATCACCTTTTACACACATAAAATCAGTGAAATCATGGCGATAAATTCGTTATAGGCACACAATTGTTTTTCAGAGTGACTATTGTTTACCCTAAAGCCACATGGATGTATTTTAACCGTGGCCTTAGCTATCATTCAGACACGCAAAAAATAATTTAACATAGCCAATTTATGACTTTCAGCTACGCAAAATTTGTAGCACCATGGTTAAAAATGTTTTGAAGACACGCAAATATTTTTTCACGTGGCTATTGATCACCTTTTAGACACAGGAAATCAGTTAAACCATGACAATAAATTCCTTATAGACACACAATTATTTTTTAGAGTGGTTATTGTTTACCCTAAAGCCACATGACTTTGTTTTAACCATGGCCTTAGCTATCATTCAGACACACAAAAAATAATTTAACATGGCCAATTTATGACTTTCTGCTATGCATAATTTCTAGCACCATGGTTAAAAACTTTCTGAAGACACAAATATTTTTCAACGTGGCTATTGATCTACTTTTAGACACAGAAAATAAGTTAAACCATGGTGATAAATTCATTATAGACACACAATTGTTTTTCAGCATGACTAGTTGTATCATTTAGCCACATGTATTTAATTCCACCATGGCCAATTAATGACTTTTAGTTACTAGTATTTTTTATGACCATGGCTAATAGTTATCTTTAAGCCACAAGTAATTAATTATTCTGTGGCCATCGTTGTCATTTAGCCACTTGAAAATGGTAAGCTCCGTGACTACAATTAACCTTTGGCCATGGTTAAACATCTGTATGTTGGTTGTATTTGATGTGCAGCCACGAAAATACAATTTTTGGCCACGGTTAAACATCTATCCTCGTGGCTGTATTTAATTGACATATTGGCCACATTTTTTATCATGTCTAACAAAATTTAAATCACACCATTTAAATTAATCAAAATTTTATATTATTAATCATATGAGAAACATTAGATATCAATATTCTAGGTAATAATTGAGCAAAACTCTATAAGAACACCAATTCTATTAAACGTGCAAAAGAAAATATTACAAACTATTTATCTAAAAATTAGTTATACATTTTTTATAGCTACTCCTCGTATGCTTTGGTTTCCCATATGTTGTTGTATAATCATTCTTTCTCTTCTTATGCTTTGGCTTCTCATTCAGTTGATCAACTTTTGGTTGGTTCTCATTATGTTGATCAGAAGTTGGATCAAGTACCTACAACAAGAGGGTAATATTTAGGATTAATGTATTTTCTGTCTCATATCCTTGTTAATAAACTAGATAGACCAATTTATGTAAAAAAAAAAATATTCAATGAATAAAGCAAACAAGCTAAACAACTAACCTTAGATTCAATGATGACAAGTTTTTTGGCCAAACCACGGAACTCTTATTGGCATCTCCTACCGTTTTATGCTCACCAGCTTGGATGGGTAAAAAGGAAGCTGGCTTTATTGCTTCATCAATCGAAACTTTGTAGCAATCACCTTTAAGTGGAACTCCATGAACAATATTTTTCCGATGAGTAGTAAATTGTACCGCGTGCAACAATGTTTCTCACTTTCGGATGCGACAGTTTGCATTTTATAGTCTGCAAAAATATATGACATATGAACATCATAAAGTTCAACTCTTAAACAATATAGACTTGAATACCTGTAAAAAAAATACTATTGCACCACCAGTTGGGACTACTTGAGATGTCGTAGTCTGAAATTCCTGCATAAATGGAGGAGACTTCTGTTGAGATATTGGAGACTTCAGGAAATTAATAGGAGAGTGCATCATAGCATTAGGAGGGCCCTGCCTACCTATTGGCTACTTGTAGAAGTTAGTTGTGAAGATTGCCGGATTATTTTTGAAGATTTCTAAAGAAGGTGATCATGTCTAAATCCGTTAGAGTGGTTGCTAGTCGTAGGAGTTCCTTGTGAAGATGGCAGACCACTTTTCAAATTATTCTGAAGCATGCAGTTGAACATTGTAAGAAAACATTAGATACCATGCGCTAATTTATTAAAAAAGTAAATCTAGTCTCTTAAATATACTTTTATTCAACACAGGTCTTAGTCAATTTAGTTACTTGTCTTTCAGACTTACTGTTTGTAGTAGTTGTCAGTCCTGGTATAATTATTCCTTGCGAGGTCAATTGAGATATTATTGCATTCATCATTTCTCATTGTTCTTGCATCTTTTTGTGCAAATCCTTAACTTCTGCATCCTTCCATTCACGCTCTCGTATTTCAACATCCAGTTGTTTCTGAAGTTGAGAAAAGGATTCTTTTAACGATCCTCTGCGTGGAGGAAGGTGCCAGTATTTGGTTGGAGTGACTCCCTTGCCAGCCCCTCTTACACGCACACCATGATCTTTGCCAAACACGAGTGTGAGGGCATCATTGCCTTGATCAACCTTTACAGTTCCATCTTTAATCTCCTTTTCACGATCAGTCTGTACGCAAAATTGGGTAAAAAATGTGCTAAATTCTGATTTAAACTTTTCGCATTTACTTTAGGAAAAAACAGAGTACTAGGAAGTTTCAATTTTCTTACAATTTTATTTGCCACATCCCTAAGATCATCATCTTCGTATTCTCCGTCTTTGTTTACACGTTCCTTCCTCCACATAAAAGACCGCGCAAGAAATTCATCTTCGACAAGTTCTTTATTTTTGACCTGGTAATTATGAAATACACATAGGTATGTACATCCAAACACAGAGAATATTAACTTAATTGTAAAACAGAAAATCAATTCCAAATTATCTTGAAAGTGATTTGTCAGATTAAGGAAATTACCTAGCAGTTGAACATAGAGAAATTAACTAGGATAAAAAACTTCTCAATCTATACATAATGCAATAAATGATTTATTAGATTAAGAAAATTTCTGTTGAAGGCAAGTCATCTGGTCTACTAAGCTCTTGAAATTAGAAATTTGGTAGCACACCGACATAGATGGTGTCAACAACTCTTCACCTTGTACTAATCCATAATATTATATTGAAAGTGCTTATAACAGCTGAATAACTACACAAACTAAATAACTACTTTTAAATATACTGAATAATTGCGTCTGAAATCTGTCACTGTACACTACACACACCGAATAACTACTTTTGAATATACATACTATTTGATATAGCAACATTACCGTGTAGTATACAATAAGATAATGGACTTACTAGTTTTTCTCTTAGTCCCAAGTATCCTGATCATCCTAACCGATGTGGGTACTTGGACTTTGCACGCGCTTTTATTGCCGCTTCGGATTTACCCTTGCAACAAAGATAAAAACAATTTTATCAATATTTTAGACTAAACAATAAACATAAAACGACGATCAATTTAACAATATGTATTCTATTACCTTGAATTCATCCGAAAGTCTCTATTTTATGAACTTGTCCCACTATTCTTGGTCCACTATCGAACGATATTGTTTAGGAATAACTTTAAGTTTCACAGGTTTACCCATATTTGGATGTACATACTTTACGTACAGTTTTCTTCTAAAATCGCACAAATGACTACCAAGATGAGACATCATGACTTTTCTCTTCGACTCGTCGATTTCATAATAATGCTACCATAATATTTAGTTGCATGTTAGTCACAGGTACTCAATAGAAATAATGAATAAAGATAACATTAACCTTAAATATAAAAATCAGTAGATGCATACCGTTATTGCCTTCGATAACTTATCTTTCACCTCTTTTGTCACCTTCTTCCATTGCCTAAGTCCAACTACTCGTCGTACCAAGTCACCCATATAACTAGCGATTTCTGCTCTAAATTTTCCAGTAAATCTACCCCACTCATCAAAGTCTACTACGCGTTTCTGACCGTTAGAATCTTCAAAATCTCTATACAACTTTACCAATCTTGTCAAACCCCTAATCCTTTTATTTTTAGACTTTTTTTTCCTATTTCTTCTTGTGGATTTCCTGTGTCTTCTTCCATGTCTTGCTCAGGATTCTCTGTATATGAAAATAGCATAAACAACTTATGTAACTTATGTTATTTTAGCAAAAACAAACTAGTAGAAACAAGTACAAGATTTCAAACATTACCAGGTGGCTATTCATCATGATCAGTACTTCTATCAGATTCATCATAACTACTACTAGAGGACTCTCTATTGTTTTCTTCACCCCCAGACTCTTCAACGTCAAATTCTGTCTCCTCACGATTGTAATTCCCTTGTTCGTCCATAACATAAACTGTACATCTAAATATGTAAGAATATAAGCTTATATTGGAAAAAAATAACCCATGATTATCTGTTACTAGGAAAAAACATAAATCCTTGTGGTCCTTTTCTATTTTCTACACTACAAGAAAAGTGACATTTTACGACATTAAAATTAAGACATGCATAAATAGTTGTCGTAAATAATTGTTTTACGACATGCCTTTTAGTGAACGTCGTAAAAGAACTCAAAATATAACTTATTACATTTTTTACGACGTGCATTAAATATGCCATAAATTTTTAAACAAAAGCAGGCATACAATAAATGCCTTAAATTCTAAAGAAGAAGAAAAAGAGCAGCGCCAATTTTTTCATAACTCCCTCCTACTTCACCCTAAAAAACTCTCCAGCATCCTCAAAATCTCACCCCCCCCCCCCCAATATTTTTGGGTAAAAACTTCTTCCCCCTCCCGTCTACTATTTCACCCTCGGGGGGCGTTTGGTATGCGGAATACTATATAGCCGAGAATTTTATATTCCCGGGAATCAAATTCCAAGGAATTAAATTCCCGAAAAAATTACATTCCCATGTTTGTTGACAATATAAATATTCCTGGGGGAAAAATAAAAATAATAATAACGAAAAAAATGAACAAATATAAAAAAAATCGGTAAAAATGACAAAAAATCGGTAAAAAACGAAAAAATGGTAAAAACGAAAAAAAAAATCGATAAAAACGACAAAATAACAAAAAAACGACGAAAAATCAATCAAAACGACAAAAATGACAAAAAAGCGACAAAAAATGTATAAATGACAAAAAATAACAAAAAAATGGTAAAAACGACAAAATAACCAAAACACGACAAAAACGACATAAAATCGGTAAAAACGACAAAAAAATCAAAATGCAGCAAAAACGACAAAAAACAAAAAAAAAAACGGTTTAAAACGACAAAAACGATAAAAAAATCGGTTAAAAACGACAAAAAAATCGGTTAAAATAACAAAAAATCGGTTAAAACGACAAAAAATAACCAAAAAAGCGACAAAAACGAAAATAATCGATAAAACGACAAAAATGGACACAAAATCGGTTTAAACGACAAAAAAATCGGTTAAAACAACAAAAAATAACCAAAAAGCGACAAAAACGAAAATAATCGATAAAAACGACAATAAATAATCAAAAAGTGACAAAAAGGACAAAAAAAATGGATAAAAACGACAAAAAATTGCTTAAAACGACAAAAAATTGGTAAAAACAACAAAAAACGACAAAAAAAGAAAAAAAATTTGTTCAAAACTAATCAAAATTGATCAAAAAAAAAGAAAAAATTTAGACAATTTTTTTTTTGCCCGGGCAAAAATAAATACCCACCTATTCTCAAGGGATATAATTCCCATGTTTTGTGGGTAAACTATTTACCCGGATATTTATAATTCTCGGGAATAAATTTTTATAAGCCAAACAAACGTGGTAATAGATTCTCATCTTAAATTTTTCCTAAAATTAAAAAAAATACCGCGAACCAAACGCCCCCTCAAAGTTCTCCCTCCACCCCTGATCATCTTCACTCTCTTGCCTCTTCCTCTCTCTAAATAGGTTCAGCTTCTTCTTCCTTCTGTTCTTATTTTTTGCTTTATTATTTTTAATTGTGATCAGATCAAGCAAGAGAAGGGTAGGGGAATACAAATTTGTGAGCACATCTATGGAGATTCGGGTTCGAATGCCATCTTAGCTTTGGTTTCTTCTTCTTCCCCAATTTTACCTAAGAAATTTGTGAGACCCTTCCCTTTTTATTTTTGTTAGGGTTTTATTCTTACTCCATTTTTTCGTTTTTATAGCACCTCTATCCACGCATCTACAGCTACGGTGACCCACGACTAAACCACTCGACTCAGCTTCAATTTCTTCTTCTTTTCCCAATTTTACCTAAGAAGATTGATTTTAGTTTGACATATGAGTTCTTAGTTAATTTTGATATTAATTTGTGTATATATTAATATTTAATAAACTGTCATGATACTGTAATTTAGGATTTATACTAATTTGAGTTTTTATAATTTGTGTCTTCTTATTGGTATCTTCCTGTATTCTTTTTGTTGGAGTTTGGTCCTTTTCTATGTGAATTTTAGTCCCACATCGGCTAGACCAAAGGAGTTGTATCTCTATATAATAGGTTTCCTATTTTAGAGATGCACATGTGGTGTAGAGGTGCACATGGGTGTGCCATGTGGGGTTATTTTTCTAATGGAAAAAGGGCTAAATCAACAATAAAAGCATTCATGCTTTTTGCTCTTGGGAAATTCATTTCCATGGGAGCTAAGCCCCGTAGGGGCTTAGCGACTCGGACTCGGACTCGAACTCGGACACGGACTCGGACTCGGACTCGGACTCGGGCTCATGGGCTCATGAGGCGTAATATGACGTTTTGTTGGCGCTCGCTAGGCGCATAGTGCGCTTTAGTTGCGCTCGTTGCGCGAGCCACTTGCGCTGCCACGTTGCGCAAGCCCAGGTGTGCGCCCAGGTTGCGCTCAGGTTGCACTTGGGTGCGCTGGGTTGCGCTGGGTTGCTCGAGTTGCGCAGTGTGCGCAGTTCAGTGCGCGTTCTGTCGCGCAGAGTGCAAGGAGCGCTGGGTGTGCGCAGTTGGCAGAAGAACGTGCGTTTGCATGTTCTGGGCGGTTGCTACATGTTCGGGGTGGTTATTACTACGTCCCTAACTTTGTGGCAACCGACCAGTTGCTGCAGGGCCTATATAAGGCATCCTCGCTCTCAAGGCTCATTACAGAAGAGAAAGAGAAGCCACCAGAAAGTTTACGAAGTGTTCTTTAGCACAAGTAAACAGAGAATTCAGACGTGTTCTTTAACACAGTTCTGATCTACAGCCTTCGCGAGAGAGAGGAAAGGCGCCGCACCAGCGTTGCTCTTACACGGGAGTTCGTGTCCATCCGAGGAGTCAGAAGAGCAGGAGTGTTCCAAGTTCTCCGACGAACTTGCTGGTTCCTGGAAGCTGTTCGTGTAGGGCGAATAAAGCTTTGAGCAACGGTGATCATTCACCCCAGCGGGCCATCTTCCATCTTTCGCCTGTCATCTTCTTCGCTGCTGTGATTACGAAATCTTTTTAGATTCTCGTAATATCATAACGATATCTTTTTAGATCTTCGTTATACTCGTGCAACCTTCCTAGAAGTGTTGCGTTGGAACATTGTTTTTACAATTGTTTCATATTCTCAGTTTTCCATCGAAAAAAATTGTGCCCCGACAATAACAATCTCAAAGCTTTATTGCTACGATGGAAAACATTAATGCTTCACTCCTCCATACTGACTTTTGCAAGTTAGAAAAGTTTGATGGAGAGCATTATCAAGTCTGGAAGAGAAAGGTTTTTCTCACTCTTCAACTCAGAGACGTGGATCACGTGCTTCTTGAAGAGGAACCTACCGTTCCAGATACTGGGTCTGCTGCCGCGATCTCTGCGGCTACTAAACTTCAGGCCAAGTGGAGAAGGAAGAATAGCATTTGCAGGCTGCTTATCCTGAATGCTATGGAGGATTCCCTTGCAGAATCCTATTCTAAGAAGAATATCGCTAGAGACATATGGGAGTCTCTAGAAAAACTCTACGAAGAAGACAAGAACAGGAGCAAGATATTTGTGGTTGAAAAATATCACAAATGGCTCTTTGAGGACGAGAAGTCCATGCTGCCGCAGGTAAAAGAATTTCTGAAGCTGCGACAGAAGTTGGAAGACGAGACGATGTCCCTCCCTGACAAGTTCGTTGTTGGAGGGATTGTCTCAAACCTCCCCGCTGGATGGAGCAAGTTCTATGCAAACATGCATAGGAAGAAGCTTGAGATCAGCCTTGAAGATCTCTTGCAGGAAATATATGTTGAGGACCAGATGCGGGCTCAACTGAAGGTGGACACACTGTCCAAGCAATTGGCTAACGCCAATCTGGTTCAGTCAAAGGAACCAAGGGGAAAGCAGGCGGCTTTCCACAGCAAGAAGAAGGACCCTGACAATTTGAAGGTTAAGGGAACTTCTATCAAAAAAAATAAGCCAAAGTCTCAGATGCCTTGCTTCAAGTGTGGCAAGAAGGGCCACTTTAAGAATGAGTGCAAAGCAAAGACCAAGCAATCAGAGCAAGGAGAGCCTAGTAAGGTATCCATGATCACTGACGTAGTTGCTATGATTGCACAGGTTGATGCAGTAAGGACTGACTCTGACTGGTGGGTAGACACTGGAGCCTCCTGCCATGTCTGCTCCAGTAAGGAGTGGTTCACCACCTATATACCTACTTCTGAAGTGGTTATGATGGCGAACCAGGCACAAGCTGAAGTGCTCGGGATCGGGACGGTGGTGTTGAAGCTGACTTCGGGGAAGTCTCTGACGCTTCAAGGCGTGAAGCACGTACCTGCTATCGCCAAGAACCTGATCTCAGGAGGCCTACTCTGCAACGCAGGCCTCAGGATGGACATCAATGCTGGCCAGATGGTAATGTCTATCAAGGGAACATATTTCGGGAAAGCTTTTTATACCGAAGGAATGTTCAAGATTCAGCTTGTAAATCAGTCCAATGTAATTAATGTAATTAATGAAGTCACTCATTCTGCTTATACTCTTGAGTTGTGGCATAATAGGCTATGACATGTTCATTGTAAACGAATAAACAGAATGTCTAGTCTAGGACTTATCTCCAAGTGTGGGGGTAAGGTAGAGAAATGTGAAGTTTGTGCTCAAACAAAGATCACAAGGAAACCCTTTCCTCGGGTTAATCGAAGTACAGATCTTCTGGAGTTGGTACACTCCGATATCTGTGACTTCAAACAGTTCTCTACAAAGGCCGGGATGAAGTATTTCATAACCTTCATCGATGACTTCTCAAAGTATGCGTTCGTCTACTTGCTGAAGGCTAAAGATGAAGCATTCAAAAAGTTCAAGGAGTTCAGAGCCGAAGCTGAGCAGCAGACTGGACAACAACTCAAAAGGATAAGAAGTGATCGAGGTGGGGAGTACAGGTCTCATGAATTCGCATCGTTCTGCAAAGAACATGGAATTGTCAATGAGACTACGGCTCCGTACTCTCCTCAATCAAATGGAGTAGCAGAGAGAAAGAACAGAACGTTAACAGAAATGATTAACTCAATGTTGTTGACTGTTGGTCTTCCTAAGTGCTACTGGGGAGAAGCTGCATTGACGGCCACTTTTATTCTAAATAGAGTGCCTCATGCAACTTCAGACGTTACTTCTCATGAACTCTGGTTCAAGGTCAGACCTAACTTGAATGTCATTCGAGTGTGGGGGTGTCTGGCATATGTCAAGCTTCCAGATCTGAAGATTCAGAAGCTTGGGACAAGGACTACTAAGATGATCTTCTTGGGGTATGCCGAGAAGAGTGATGCTCGAAGATTTCTTGATATTGAGTCAAATCATATCATTGAATCTCGCGACGCAAAATATTTTGAAGACAAATTTGCAAGGCACAAGAATATTGTTCTTGCGAATGTTCCGGAGAACAATGAGGGTGCGCAGGTCTTCAATGAAGATGTGGTCCAAGAAGATGTTGTTGTTGAAACAACGGTTGAACCAGAACAAGTTGAGCCGTCAGCTAAGCGTGTGAGGAGGCCGAAGGACTTCGGAAGTGACTTTGTCACCTATCATGTGGAAGCAGATCCGCTTACCTATGATGAGGCGATGAAGACCAGAGACGCGGTTTTCTGGAAGGAGACGATTGACAATGAAATTGATTCCATCATCTCAAATAACACTTGGGTGTTGGTTGATCTTCCTGAAGGAGCGAAACCCATCGGATGCAAATGGATCTTCAAGAAGAAGATGAAAGCAGACGGAACTATTGAAAAGTTCAAGGCTAGGTTGGTAGCCAAGGGATTTTCTCAGAAGCAGGGGATTGACTATTTTGACACATATGCTCCAGTAGCCCGGATGACCACCATCAGAATGTTGATTGCTCTCGCAGCAATACATAAGATGGTGATACATCAGATGGATGTGAATACGGCTTTCCTAAATGGCGAGCTGACCGAAGAGATTTACATGCAACAGCCAGAGGAATTTGTCATCAGGGGTCTTGAAGACAAAGTCTGCAAGTTGGTGAAATCCTTGTACGATCTTAAACAGGCTCCCAAGATGTGGCATGAAAAATTTGACAAAGTTATAAGGTCAAATGGCTACATGGTCAGCGATACGGACAAGTGTGTTTACATGAAGTTCGCTGATGGAAGAGGTGTGATCGTTTGTCTGTACGTGGACGACATGCTTATCCTAGGTACGGATATTAGCTGTGTCACGAAGACAAAGAAGTTCATCTCAAGCAAGTTCAGTATGAAGGACTTGGGGGAAGCTGATGTGATCTTAGGGATCAAGATCATCCGGACAGACACTGGACTAGCGCTGTCACAGTCTCATTATATTGAGAAAATGATCACTCGTTATGGGTATCGGGATCTTCCAGGGATCGATACGCCGTACAGGTGTGATCTGAAGCTGAAGCCTAATTCAGGGGAAAGCGTCAGGCAGCTGGAGTATGCAAGAGTAATCGAAAGTTTGATGTATGCTATTAATGTCACAAGGCCTAACATAGCTTTCGTAGTGGGAATGCTGAGTCGTTTCACGAGCAACCCAGATGCTGAACACTGAAAAGCTGTGAAAAGGGTTATGAGATATCTCAAGAAGACTCAGACATATGCACTGTACTACAGCGGAGATCCGCCAGTAGTGGAAGGCTTCAGTGATGTCAGCTGGTGCTCAGAGGTGGAGAGCGAGAGGTCCACAGGTGGATTCATTTTCACAATGGGTGGAGCTGCTATATCGTGGAAGTCGAAGAAGCAGACTATGCTCTCGCGATCATCCATGGAATCTGAGTTCTTTGCACTTGATACCGCAGCCGAGGAAGCAGAATGGCTTCGGGAGCTCATGTATGATCTTCCAGTGGTTGAGGCGCAAATACCGGCGATACCGATATACTGCGACAACCAGGCGACTGCGGCGGTGGCATCAAATGACCTCTTCAACGGGAAGAAAAGGACTGTGCGGTTGAAGCACAGGGCAGTACACGATCTTATCAAGAGAGGTGTTATTGCAGTGATTGATGTTCGAAGTCAGGAGAACCTGGCGGATCCGTTCACCAAGGGCCTCAAGCGCCAGCTGGTCAATGACACAGCTTGTAAAATGGGCTTGAAGGCATTCTGATATTGTATTATTGTATTCCTACCATAAAGTTTTATGCTATTAGTTCAAAGATTTATCTACTAGGCATCTAGCTTTTGGTTCAAGGGAGGACTACTAATCGGAAGAATATCAGGAACGGTGGGTACATGTTCTATTGGACATGGAGAGGTTACGGACCTATAACCACTGTTGTCTACTGTTGTTTTCTGCAGAAAACGGTTCCTGTGGGAAGGTTGGCTTAATTGCCTTAATGAGTTCTCAGGCAGAGTGAATGCCTGGTGTGCTTTACAGAAAGCACGGTAGAGCAGCACTACAAGGAGTGAAACTCCATGCTACAGTGGGGTGACTCCACGATGAGGTTCCTATATGTGGGGTGCTGTCCAGGAATAGGATAAAGCCTCGGCTTTGCAAGCCAAGTCACAGCGGCGTAGCACCGCAAATAGGCAGTTAGCCTAATGTTGTATGTTAAAAATAAAGAGGGGTGTAGTCAGCACTACAAAGAGGAGGAGTTCCTCATGTTACAGTGGCACGACACCACCATGAGGTACCCGGTTAGGGATAAAGCCTCGGCCTTGCAAGCCATGTCGTTGCGACGTAACACCGCAAGGGAGCCTAAGGCTTCATGCTGGGTAGTTTGGCACTACAAAGAGGCGGTTGCCTCATGCTACAGTAGTATGACAGTACGATGAGGTTCCCGGTACGGGGTAAGGCCTCGACTTTAAGCCATGTCATAGCGGCGTAGCACCGCAAGGGAAGCGCAAAGCGCTTCATGCCATGTCTCTTTATAATGAACTCACCTATAGTGTATGGACAAAGAGATATCAGGCCGTCTCTTGAGGGTAAACTTGTAGACGCCCAAAATTATACACTGAAACCAGGCTGGCACAGGGCCTTTAATGTGTAGCCAGAAGCACATGTAACTACATTATGTGAGTGGAAAGAATTTCTGCTATGATGCAGAATTCAAGGCTTAGTCCATTCTTGTATTATAGTTTAATTTTTGACCCATGCGGGAAGATTCAAGTCGTCAAGCGACATCTCTCCTAATGCATGATGGACGGTTACTGTGGGGAACACTTATACCCATATATATAGAGATATGTGGGGGATTGTTGGAGTTTGGTCCTTTTCTATGTGAATTTTAGTCCCACATCGGCTAGACCAAAGGAGTTGTATCTCTATATAATAGGTTTCCTATTTTAGAGATGCACATGTGGTGTAGAGGTGCACATGGGTGTGCCATGTGAGGTTATTTTTTTAATGGGAAAAGGGCTAAATCAACAATAAAAGCAATCATGCTTTTTGCTCTTGGAAAATTCATTTCCATGGGAGCTAAGCCCCGTAGGGGCTTAGCGACTCGGACTCGGACTCGGACACGGACTCGGACTCGGGCTCATGGGCTCATGAGGCGTAATGTGGCGTTTTGTTGGCGCACTTTGCACTTAGCACGTCAGCATCGTCGCTAGGCGCATAGTGCGCTTTAGTTGCGCTCATTGCGCGAGCCACTTGCACTGCCACGTTGCGCAAACCCAGTTGCGCTGCCCAGTTGCGCATGCCCAGTTGCGCAAGCCCAGTGGCGCTGCCCAGGTGTGCGCCTAGGTTGCGCTCAAGTTGCACTTGGGTGCGCTGGGTTGCGCGGGTTGCTCGAGTTGCGCAGTGTGCGCAGTGCGTGCAGTGCGCGCAGTGTGCGCAGTTCAGTGCGCGCTCTGTCGCGCAGAGTGCAAGGAGCGTTGGGTGTGCGCAGTTGGCAGAAGAACGTGCATTTGCATGTTCTGGACGGTTGCTACATGTTCGGGGTGGTTATTACCACGTCCCTAACTTTGTGGCAACCGATCAGTTGTTGCAAGGCCTATATAAGGCATCCTCGCTCTCAAGGCTCATTACAGAAGAGAAAGAGAAGCCACCAGAAAGTTTACGAAGTGTTCTTTAGCACAAGTAAACAGAGAATTCAGACGTGTTCTTTAACACAGTTCTGATCTACAGCCTTCGCGAGAGAGAGAGAGGAAAGGCGCCGCACCAGCGTTGCTCTTGCACGGGAGTTCGTGTCCATCCGAGGAGTCAGAAGAGCAGGAGTGTTCCAAGTTCTCCGACGAACTTGCTGATTCCTGAAAGCTGTTCGTGTAGGGCGAATAAAGCTTTGAGCAACGGTGATCATTCACCCCAGCAGGCCATCTTCCATCTTTCGCCTGTCATCTTTTTCGATGCTGTGATTACGAAATCTTTTTAGATTCTCGTAATATCATAACGATATCTTTTTAGATCTTCGTTATACTTGCGCAACCTTCCTAGAAGTGTTGCGTTGGAACATTGTTTTTACAATTGTTTCATATTCTCAGTTTTCTATCGAAAAAAAATTGTGCCCCGGCAATAACACTTTTTATGGTTCTTCATTTATTCCAAAAGATGGTAATTAGTTTGGCTTTGTTTAATCTTCTAAATTCTGACCACAACAATATTAACTGCATGTAGTTTCTATTATTTAGCATGTCCATCTGTAGAAGATGTTTGCTTGTATGTATTGTCTGTGTTTGAAGAAGTTTTCTCCGCAATATAAAGTTAATCACAAGCCACAAACATACCAATCCTAGTTCAGTGAACACACCAAAGGTCTCAAGTCTCAACCGTTGGAACTTATATTCCTTTGAAAATGGTGTCGGAATTATTTGGGGTTTTGTTCTTGTGCATTATATAGGAGAAGTTGTACTTGACATAGATAAGTATTAATATGCTTTTAGCAAACATAACCCTCTCAGAATTATTCCAATACATGCCACAGCCTTGTTCAATTGGTTACCAAAGAAAAATGATGCTGACAGATATTGTGTATTATTTGTTTATACACATATTATTCAAGAATTACCTACTGTACTATTTTTCTTGTCTTGTTATCTTCTTTTTTAGGATCCTATGGTACTTCTTTCTACTTCAATTCTCTATTTATGTAGTATTTTGTGATTCAAGAAGAATTTCTTTCAACATATAACATGAAACCATCAGCCATAAACCATCTGGGATGCATCTAGCCAGAAACTGCCACTAGCAAAACCCATTATCCAGAAACATTTTCTTTATCAATCTATCAACCAGAAACACCCACTAGCAATAACTTATCAGCCCAAAAACCATCTGGGTTTCTTGATTAGCAAATACTAATGTAACATGACTAACATTGTGTTGGATATTATTATATATTATATTCCAAGTTTCCTTTACATTGTGTTGCATATAGAGTTACATTGTCAGATTCTCCAAGTTCCCCTTACATTGTGAATGAACCTATTTTCCAGTGGTGAGTGATAGATAAGTTGATACCTATTCTTTGTGCTATGTGCGTCTGGATATAAAGTGGTAAGAAAATAGAAACCTGTAGGAAGAATAAACAAGATATGCAATTTGGTCCCTTCATGGCTGCTACTGTGGCTGCAAGTGGTCATCGGTCGCTGTATAAAGTGATTTCCTTTATTAAGTAGGATTTAGTCTCATTTACATGATATATGAGCTATGTTGTGGTGGTTTGGCACATTATTCAAATATCTTTATGCATCATAGCTCTTTAGTGATCATAGAAATTTTATCCAATTATAGTCTTCTAAAAGGTTGTGTTTTAACATTTTGGAGTGTATTTACATATTTGAGTTTAGCTTAAATCTTGAGGTGTTTTGGAAACCAAAATAATAGTTTGTTTGTTTTTCCCGGAGAATGAAGTAGATTAAAAGGATTTATTTTGCTTTACAAAATTTTAGTACTTTGAAGTTTATTAACTTTTAAAATTCTAGCTTTTCTCTAACTGTCAATATAAGAAATCTTTATAGCAGTTTAGCTTCCTTTCTTATAGTATTAGTATCATTACTAACAACATTTGTAATTATCCTGATTCCTGAACATTATCGCACTTGGTTTGCTCTAGTTGCTATCTCAGGTTGTTTTGTCCTGCCTTTGATATCTGTAAAAGCTTTATTTTACATATGCTCTCTGATGATAAGCATCGAACTATTATTGTGTAGAACCAGAAGGTGGACACAGGACACCGAAACTAAGTTTACAAAATTTTAGTACTTTGAAGTTTATTTACTTTTAAAATTCTAGCTTTTCTCTAACTGTCAATATAAGAAATCTTTATAGCAGTTTTAGCTTCCTTTCTTATGGTATCATTACTAACAACATTTGTAATTATCTTGATTCCTGAACATTATCGCACTTGGTTTGCTCTAGTTGCTATCTCAGGTTGTTTTGTCCTGCCTTTGATATCTGTAAAAGCTTTATTTTACATATGCTCTCTGATGATAAGCATCGAACTATTATTGTGTAGAACCAGAAGGTGGACACAGGACACCGAAACTAAGTTCACTAGGGAAGTTTTAATAATGTTCAACAGAAAGGCAGCATGCCCACCTCTTCCTTGCAGAATGAGTAATCAGAAACAGTAATCATGAAGAGGAAGGGGGAGAGTTTACATGAGAAGTTTTTTGCATATGCATCTGCAAAATGAAAAAAATGTGACAAAAATATTATACTCTGTTATACATGGCATGGAATCTGTTTCTAGCATAAAAGTTCCACCTATTTAGGAGAGATTTTACTGGTTGTGTTTCATAAAAAAAGTACTTTGTTATCAAAATCCAACATTGTTCAATTTGTTCTAAACTTTTAATACCATCACATTCACTAAGCTAATATTTAAACTTAAAAGGTTCTTGTAGCTGAGAAAATAAGGCCACTGTTAAATAAATTTGCTCTAAGAAATCATTTATCGACATCTAACTGTTCCTTGCAAAAATTGCAAATTACAGGATAAGGGTGAAGAGTGAACAACGCACAGCCATGAACTGGGGAGCAGCACTACCGGGAGTACTTACTCCGGTGCACCACCCAACAAGTATTACAGCCGTGATCCTGGGCAGCAGAACTGTCGGTAGTACCTCCTCCGATGCACCACCAAATAACTACCATGTAAAGTGCCAACTACTTGGCCATTTTGGAGCAAGGGAAGTTAGAAAAATGTGTTATAGAGATCATTAGGGTGGTGTCTTTCGAGTATGAGAAGAATTTTTTTTGTTAAAACTTAATTTCCCTTGAGGTGCTTGACTTCTATAGTGTTTGCAAGGTGTCTTCAGACTAGTGTAAGTTGACAATTGCTTCTTATGAGAAAGATGATTGTTTTCATGAGAATCCGTCAATGTAAATCATTTTAGCACATTTTCATGTCTGCAAGGGAGATATATATATAAATTTTTCTTCAGCACATTTTTTGTTAAATCAAATCCATCTATATGTTCTATGTTCTGTATGGAGAATTCATCTATATAAACAACAAAGAGATGAAGATGATTGTTTTCATGAGAATTCATCTATATGTTCTATGTTCTGTATGGAGAATTCATCTATATAAACAATAAAGAGATGAAGATGATTGTTTTCATGAGAATTCATCTATATGTTCTATGTTCTGTATGGAGAATTCATTTATATAAACAACAAAGAGATGAAGATGATTGTTTTCATGAGAATTCATCTATATGTTCTATGTTCTGTATGGAGAATTCATCTATATGTTCTATGCTCTGTATGGAAAAGATCCGCAAACAACAAAGAGATGAAGATGAGGAGAGCAAAGAGAGATTGAAAAAAACTTACAAAAAAAAATAAATAAACAAATAAATTGGAGAATCACCTGGGGAGGGTTTCACGGAGAAGCACTTCTCTTCCACGGGTGCTCCGTCCTTCCTCTGAAGAGTCACCTGGGGATGGCTCCGTGGGAAAGAGAGAAAGAGGATTTTTTGGAGAAAGAATTGTAGAGAGGAACATATAAAGAAAGAGAGGGTTTTATTTTCCACGTACGGATGGCTCTGCGGGAAGCCAAAAACATGGGAGGGAAATTTTCGGGGAATAGGCACCCCGCTTGATATTTCATTTGGACCAAAAAATAAAATATTTGAACTTAATCTAATTCATAAATAAAATTAAATAAGCTAATTAATATTCTCCTATCAACTTAGATTTTATTAAAAGTAGATCTTAAATTATAAGTAACAAATATTTGAAATTTAATTTAAATTCCAAAAAAATCTTTTTTGTTCAATAAGATTAAATTTTATTTATTTTTCAAATTTGATACGAAAAAATTATATTACACTTAATATCTATAATAGTTAAATGTTAATTTGTGATCATCATATCAAGATCTAATGTATTTCTAAAAAAATAAATTGTGATCAATTTCGATAGTATCAAATCTACTTAATAAATGTCAAGAAAATTAAATTTGAATAATTCAAATGATATTTGAATATATTATAGATCTAATTTTTAACATATCATCTTCTGTTTAAATTAGTACCAAGATAACTATTTCAGATAGCTTATATCATTGTCAATTAATCATTTTAATTTATAATTTAATATAGTGATTGATAAATAGATGTTTAATTTGTATCTCAAATATAGTGAAAAAATGACTATTTTTTAGCCAAAGCAAAATAAAATCGTTTATTTTATTTAAACTCTATAATAAAATAAAATATTATATTATATTTTGTTTAAACTCTATTTTTTTAGAAAATCAAAATATAATATTTAAATATAACTTGATTTTTTTAAAAATCAAAATATGTATGATAAGTTGTTAAATTCTCGACAGTATCGGCAACACAAGGTGGACGACTCCCTAGGGTTACTTTGACTCTTCTTTCCTATTCCGTCATGCTTAATTAAAATGTACCGTGTATGCTAAGTTAACCTATCGATGCAACGGACGTGGCTCGATCGAGAGATAAACATACTGCATGTCGAACACTAGATAGAACAATTGAAATGAAGCATGCATCAAATGTACGAGTCGCTATGGAACATTGGAACATCGCAACGGCGAGCGTCTCGACGCGCAAGCTATATGAATATTGGGATAACTGTATCGGCAAGTGCCTCAGTGCACGAGTCATTCCGTGCCACCGTGCATGAGTTAGAGACTAGAACATTGAAAGACTATTGAGACGAGTGCCCTAGTGCACATGCCGTGAACATTGAACACTAAGGCATATAACATGGAAATACGACTTCGATGCGTGCATTGAATGCACGACTCGAAGGAAAAATATTAAATGTGTCAAAGCTTGCGATGCACGATAATCATAAAAGATGCATGGCTTCGTTACGAGAGAACAGTTGCGACACAAATGTTGTGACGAGACTGTCAAAGGTGGCATGGTGCCTTTGAAATGTTGTCAGCCCTTGGGGCGTTCATTGATAAACATTGAGTTGGAGCATTGTGCCAATTGAAATAGATGTATGCAACTTGTTTGGTTGTATGATGCTTGCATGGTCACGAACAACTTGTGCGCATAAGGTATGTGAGAATATATCCCTCGAACGTGGCAGATCGGTTGTCGGATTATTTGAGATATGTATTTGTAGGGCATTTCAATCTGTTAGGCTTGCAACCTACCATTGAAATGGGGTGCCACAGATACCGGTATCGTTCGGGAGTACTTCAAATCATGGGATTAGCACCCCAGGCTGAAGTAGTCACCGTCGTACCGTTGAGAAATGTCCACTATGGGCTTGCGGAGCCAGTGATAACCATGCATTGATCTCGCAATAGTTTATTTATAACGGTTACAAGTTCAATATCAAATTTAAATTAATTCTACATATATTTTGATTAATAATAGAGGAAAGGTTTGATCAAAATTGTATCTCGATTTTTCTTGAGTTTTGGAGGGGCATTGAACCCCATATAGTCATTGTCTTTTTTTATGTCGTTAGGTCATCGAGAGGGGTGAGGCCCTCCCTCGATCTCATAACGTTTTGTATGTTTATATATATATACATACGCAAGAGGTCGACTACTATATATTTTTAGATATATATTTAGTTAGAAAATACAATGTAGTTAATTAAAATGTAATTTAAATAAAAAATATTTTAGAATTTGTTATATGTTCATATAGTTAGATTTTTTTTTTCCTATAAGATATGTGATAGTTATTTTGTGATATAAATCTTAGAGTAATTCTTCTTAAAACTATGTGAACTAAAATGAACCTAAAGAATTATATGAGAATGAAATAACCCATATCACAAAAACTGTTTTCTTTCCGATAAACTAGAAAATATATAGAGTAAATTGGCATGTCATACACTAAAGAATCTTAAAAGGTATTTTTTTTTTTCATAGAATCTTGTAAGAAACTAATGATCCATATCACAGCAAATTGTTATGTCATAATTTGTTAAAAAGGTATGCTACAAAATCTAATAATTATTAAGAAAAAAAAATCATGTATGCGTTTGGTTTGGTTCTTGTTAATTCGATTTTTTGAAGATCAAACCGTGACCAAACCAAACTGGTTAGTTGTAATTAATAAAATTCCGTTGAATCAATCTGATCGGACCATTGGTTCCGTTAAACTGATCGGTTCCGTTTGGTCCGGATCGGTTTAGTTGGTTCGTCTCAAATGTGCACACCCTACCTTCACGTGCGTTGCACATTTTTTCAGATTAAAATTTAAAAATTAGAATATTTTAAATATAATTTGGATACATTTTAATTATAATTTGTTATAAATATAAATTTTTAATTTTGATGTGTGTTAATTAGATAATATTATACAGTTGGTTTAAATATAATTTAAATTTAAGTTTTGAATATATTTTTTAGATTTGTTATATGTTCAAGTGGTTTTTAATTTTTTCCGAGATGAAAATATATTAATTCGATAGGTCAATTTTTATATATTAATACATACGGCTTAGACGGCAACATATCTAAATATATATCAAATATATCTACATATATATATACATATCTAAATACTATCAAATATATTTATTTATATCAAAAGATTTTCATATCTAAATATATATAAAATATATCTTATATGTATCAAATAATTGATCCAAATATATACATTTCTAAATATATAACACCTTTTATATATATATATATATATATATATATATATATACAGCTATTGGGGGGTCGGAAGAGAGGCGGGAAAAAATTGGGGAAAGAGAGCAGGAGGGAAAGAAAGGCGGGAAATAATTGGAGATCTATCTATTTTTGCTTTTGGTTATTTCCCACGTGAGAAGGATTTCGCCGAAGAAGGATTTCACCGACGAAAAATGGGGGATTTCACCGGCCTAACCCATTCTAAGGTTTGGGTTTTTTTTTACCGAGGTAGGAGGGGTGACCTATTCTCAAGGTGGTCTCTAACCGAAGATCTTCATTTAAATTTTCTTTCAATATTTGTCTAATTATTTAGGGTTTAGGATTTTTAGAATTTGTGAAACTATTTGAGTTTTCAGAATTATTAACTTTATTTGTGAAAATACTTGTGAATTCGCAGACCTCCGACGACCTCTACTCGGTCATCCCCGCCACGAAGATGACGAGTCACCTCCGTTGGTAGTCATTCCCTGTAAGTTATCTCTAAAATGTTAACATTAGATCCTATTTGAAGTTCTATTTTCAACTTAACGTGATTTTGATTTTTTAGTGAAATACGTAGGTTTGGAGGTTTGTTTTGAGTCTTATATGTTTGAGAAAATTACTCAATGAAATGATTATTTCTACTTTAGCCATTAAGTTTGAATATAAATTCCATCATTACATATTTCATTATTCTATTTTGACGAGGACATCGATCTGAACACGGGCACAGACACGACCTGCCAGTAATCACGTCCATCCTGTTACCTATCAGCACTTGCTGAATTATATCTCTAAGCAGCTGCCCTACCCGCCTTTTAGTTATATCCCAGTGCCATTGACGAACATCATCTTTATGGGCTCTCATCTGCCCATATGTTCAAAAGCATGCCATCCCAGACGATCAATGCAACTTTGTTGCAGTACCCATGGGTTAAACACAACTGAAAATTATTATCAATGTCCAAAATTCAGAAATTAGACTTGTCTATATACCTTCTATTCTTCCATTGGGTCCACAAGGATTTACCTTTTAGAAATCGCCAACCCTGTTTATTAAGCATAACTTCCTTGAGAGAAGATAACGAGCAAAGTCCGACACCCCCTTCGCCTTTAGGTCTGCATAATACCTGCTTAGATGCGTTTAATATTACTTTTCTGAATTAAATATATCTGCAGGCCCTCCGAAAAGCTTGACTCGTTCATCCCCGCCACCGCCACGAAGTTTAAGTGGGTCAACGAGTCACCACTATTGGCAGTCCGTCCTGTAAGTTCTCTCTAAAATTTCAAGGTCATATCCTATTTAAAGTTTCATTTTCAACTAATTTTTTTTGGTTTGGGAGTAAAATATGTGGGTATGGTGGTTTGGTTTGAGGTTTATATGTTTGATAAAATTCCTGAATGAAAATGATGATCGCTACATTGTCCCGGTAAACGAATCTAATCAAGTAATATAGAAAGTTGAGTTTAATTAGAGCTTACCCATTCCAAAGAGATTTCTCCATTTCAGACCAACATGACTTTGAACTACTTTTACCACTGATTATCTCAAGCATAAGAACCCCAAAGCTATATACAACACCCTTCCTTGTTAACTGGAGGTAAATTGCATACTCAGGTGCCAAGTAACCTCTGCATGAAATGCTACAAATTTAAGTATCCAAATGCAATATATCACGTAAGTAGAAAGTTGAGCTTGATCATTATATCAGACCTTGTTCTCCTGTTCAGTTAAGCAATTTTCCTATTTAGACCTACATGAAAAAAGAAATGTCAAATTGACATACTATCTCCTTTCGAAAGAATTTACCACCCCCAGAATATTGATGTTTACTGTATCTACCTAGCAATGAATGCTAGAGACTGTTCCAAAACCACCCCGACCTATCCTATTGCTGACCTCAGCTCATTGAAAGAGAAAAGCCTTATATTCTTCACAGAGAAGCCTGCCCAGAACAAAGGAAATTCAGAAAAGAAAATATTACAAGAATATAGCATTACTACTTGTATATATGCTAAAATCAATATATCTGTCAATAGGATAATTTACTTGCATGGCAGATCACAAGTGAATCATAATATATATTTTTCTTCAAAATACTATAAAGCTTCCACACCATACTTGAAGTGGGAAAACATTGTTAAACCAAGATATAGAAGGACATTTCCGCACCAAATGAAATTTGGTACCTGAAGTCATACAAGAAAATATAATGGAGAACACGATACTCCTACAACAACAATAAAGCCTTTATGATATCCCAAAATGTTGGGGCCGGCTATAAGATTCTCCCATAATAAAAAGTCCTCCCCAGCAGGTTGACAACATGTGATGGCTCAAATGTTTCCGAAAAAGAAATGAACAGTACACATTTAGTTTAGTAAAGTATACCACAGAAACAATGAGTTGATAAAAAAAATTTAATAACACAAAATGAACTATGAAAATCAAGTCAAGTGTACAAAGATACCACATTAAATGATGCTATATGCCAAGGTTTAAAGTATTGGTCGAAACTGACAAGTTTCGGATCGGGATCCCCCTCCCCCATAAGTAAATATACTCATAGGAAGGATCCAAAACCGATAACCAAACCGAGTTTTTGAACCTTGTTAATTACGGGAACTCTACCTTGTTCATATATTAAGGGCTAGCCTATATTTAGTGAAAGCGTATAGATCCGATTTAGTATTTCTTCTTAATTGTGTTAGAAATTAAAGCCTGTTGATTCATGAGATGAACACCAAAAATAAATTGCGGAAGCGTACCTGAATCCATTGTCTTTGTTTGACGGATCTTGAAGCAGACGTTTGTCTTTGTGGGTTTGATCTTCCAACCCGCTACGGTCCTTAATAACAAAGATGAAATCTTTGTCCCTCTCTTTGTTGATGGGGATACAGAAGAGAATAGAGAAAACCCTCTCTTGGTGGCCGTATGAGTTGGGGACCATAACCCTAATGAACACATATATTTATATGTTTTGACATTTCTAATTTGGCCCCTCATCAAATTAGAATTATCTCCGGTATCTACACATTAATTCCATGACAATTATACCCTTAAGCCAATTTCAAAATAGACCACTTTAATTTGGCTTTATTATTTAGATAGCCTAAACACAATTAATTTTACATGTGTGGCCCCTTAATTATCGAATAATTCCAACAATCTCCTACTGGGCCACATATGTAACCTTATAATTGTGTTAACCTTAGTGAGCTCATAAATTGCTATCTTAATCCTTAGGGTATATCCGGACAATCTCGTCCATTAACCATATCAACATAGGATCAAAGCGACATTCGTCACATATAGCGTAACTAAACCATCAATGGTCACATATACCAATATAGCTAAACGACATAGATCAATCATGGATGCGTAGCATGAAAATTACACGCAATGTGATCAATACATGTCTATTTCCAACTGGTCCTTCTTAACTTTAGTGAGATCAAATACTTTAACATAATGAAAACAGAATGAACTGAATTTTTCATATATCTGATCAGATAAATATCCAAAATACTTTAATACATAAATGTGTTCAAAACCAAATAGCACCCAAATACATAAAATACAAACTCTCACTGTATTGTCATATTCTTAATTAAGATAACACACATGAGCAATATGTTCATGAAAGACCCTGGATGATGATACTTTTGTGAGCGGATCCACTAACATGGAGTTTTGTCCTAATGTGCTATATGGACACTATAACCATTCTGAATTCTTTCCTTCACAACTAGAAACTTTATGTCAATATTCTTTGACTTATATAAGTTTCTGTTGTTATTGGAATACAGTATTGCTGATTTATTGTCACACCATAATTTAAGTGGTCTTTCAACACCCACCTGTAGGCGCAGCCTTGTGACAAAATTTCGCAACTATATTCCCTTAATAGATGCCTCACAACATGCTATAAACCTTGCTGTCATGGTGAAAAAAATTATGAGTGCATGTTTGACACTCATCCAAAATATATCTCCATTAGTCAGCATAATCTGATGTGGATCTCCTGATGTGTTGGCATCCAACAAAATCAGAGTCGGAATACCTTTATGATCTCCAGAATTATTCCATCTCCTACAAAGAGCATATAATTTCTTGTTCTCTATTAATTACTTAAGTAGTTTGGCTGCTACCCAATGATCCATCCATATTTGCTTAAATATCTGTCTAACATCCTAATATGTACGTAATATCCTGATGCGTACATACTTGAGCATACATTAGACTCCCTACAACTGATCATGAAGGAAAAATCTATTGTATTTTCTTAATTTCAAGGCTATTCTTAGGGCACTGATTGAGACTGAACTTGTCTCCTTTAGCGACTGGGGTGTCACCTGGTTTGCATTCCTGCATGCCAAATCTTTTAAGCACTTTATCGATATAGCTCTTTTGTGATAATCCAAGAATACATCGAGAACGATCTCGGTGTATTTGAATTCCTAATACAAAAGAGGCGTCACCAAGATCTTTCATCTCAAAATTATTTGATAGAAATTTCTTAGTGTCATGTAATATGGTTATATTATTTGTGGCAAGCAGTATGTCATCAACATACAAAACCAAAAAAAATAATTTTACTCCCACTGAATTTGTGATACACACAATCTTCAACAACGTTAATCTCAAAACCAAACGAGATAACAACTTGGTGAAATTTATAGTACCACTGACGAGAAGTTTGCTTGAGTCCATAAATGAATTTTGTCAATTTGCAAACCATATTATTTGGATCTTTCGACATAAAGTTTTCTGGCTGCACCATATAAATAGTTTCGTCAATGTTATCATTGAGAAACGCCGTTTTGACATCCATTTGATGTAACTCAAGATCAAAATGTGCAACATGTACTATGATTGTTTTAAAGCAGTTTTTCAAATATACCGAAGAGAAAAACTCTTTAAAATCAATCCAATTTTTTTGAGTAAAGTCACTAGTTACAAGACATACTTTATAGTTCTCCACATGACCCTTCGAATCCTTCTTGGTTCTAAATGTCCATTTGCAACCAATGGATTTCATACATTTTGGTAATGGAACACGTTCTTAAACTTTATTGTCTTGCATGAACTTATATTTTTTATTTATTGTATTAATCCACTTTGAGAACTGGAACTTTCCATGACCTGACGGAAGTTGATTAGATAATCTTCCAGTATCCACAGTCTTCCTCACGTTCCTAGAGAAATATGACAATATTATCCGAAATTATATTTCTCCTTTCTCTGGTGGACCATCTTAATATTACCGGTTCTTGAGGTTGTTGAGTTTGTTCCTTAGAAATAATTACCTTATCTTGAATGGGGTGCCGCTACGTTGTCGTTGTTAAGGTATCTCAACGACTTATAGAGGTAATTCGACATTGTCTTATTGAGACTCCGAATTCACTTCTTGATCATGACAGGTATAGAATATTACACTTCTCGTCTCAAAAAAAAAATCTTAGTGTGGGATTGTATAATTATCAACCCCTTGATCTGTAGCATAACTAATAAAGTAGCTGCTTATAATTTAACTTTGGTATGTCTTCCCATTATACATTCAATATAAACATTAAAGTCTATAAAGTCAATGGAATCCAAATCTCATACACAAATCGTTCAACTCTATTTCTAGAGAAGTGACCTAATGCTTATGTCATAATGAGGCTAAAAAAATATATTGTTAATTTTGCATTTAGTACCACATGACTTCACTTGCAAGGTTTCATTATAAGATGCAATAGTTTCAACTGAATATAGGTTATCATAAACCTTAAGGGAACCGTTACCAATAATATTTAAATTTAAAGATAGACTAAACTTATTGTTTCCAAATGAACAATGATAACCAGATTTGTCCATTAAGGAAATTGAAGCTGAATTTCGTCTAAAAGACGGTACAATAAAAGTGTCTATCAAATCCAAATAATAATCGGTTCCTAAAAATAACCTAAAATGTCCTATTGCTTTCACTTCTACCGAATTGTCGTCACCCACATAGATGTATCTTTCACCATCAATTGACTTTCGGTAACTTGGGCAACATTGCCTAGAATATTAATGTGGGTAGTCCCATCAGAATCTAACTACCATGAGTTTTTTTGGTACTAAATCTAAATTAACCTCAGAACAGATCAAATTTAGAAATGTACTTTTCTTTATACGCCATGTGTGGTACTTTGTACATTTCTTCCTTATGTGTCCTGTCTTATAACAAAAGAACAACCCTTAGTTTTATATTGTTGTTTCTTTTGATTTGGACCCTTAGCAGCTACTGTATTCATTTCTTTTTGTCCTTAAAGTTTATCCCATTAAACATGAAAATTAAAATCTTATTGGCAGATATTTTAACAACATTAACTGTAAAGAGAACAAAGCAACAAAAAACAAACATGCTCTAACAAATAACCAAAGCGTAAAATATAGTCAAACAAATTCAAATACTGGTGAACCCCATCTCAAGATACCTAGTACATCATTAATATCAAGTCTTTGGACAGTGATATTAACTGCAAGTGGTATTCTTGGTGTAATGATCAAACGTTGACAATAAGTCATGTCAAATAATAAGCTTATCTTTGGATCGGGTTATTATTCACATGTAAACCGTATAATTGTCACACATTTATCACCACAAGTATGTGTGCAATTCGGCCAAGTATTAACCTTCCTTTGGGCCGGCTAATACTCGCATGAATTTACACACACAAACATCTAACATCCCTCATAGACTATCTACGCAAGAGATGTCACTTTGGCGACATCTTGTTTCAATAGGTCTATTTAGAATATTAGACGACTATTGCTAGTCACAAAAGGCACCAAAAAAAATTGAATGTTGACTAAATTTTACAAAACCGAATCATGTCAAAAACTTTATGTACATGCATAATTAAAATATTACAACTAAAATAAGATAATCATAAGCATGTGAATCTCTTTACATGATTCAAACAAATATTCTTAATTTGACTAAACTGAGCATTGTCAACATAATAAAATTCACGTAATATTTTACTGAAGATATGAACCAATAGATTGCTTCAAATAACCCATAAGGATTATATTAAAATAATCTGTTGAAGATATGTACGTCAATAGATTACATCAAATATATGACTTAGAACATAAATTTATTGGAAACTAAATTTATGCCAAACATAAAATTGTCTATATTTGATTCTAATTTGTCCTCCAATGATCAACTTAGATTGGAAAACACTCTAAATTGAGTAACATCAAATATCTATCAGCATGAGTAATTGAAATCTAACCGACATTCCATATTATCACATGTCCAGCAATAAGTATATTCATGCATATTTAATATAATGGAGAATTTCTACGGTCATTATCACATGCGTCCATATCTAATATTTAAGCATGAACTAAGAGATCATTACTGTACATAAATTATGAATTCTATCAAGATTTTCTTAATATGGCGATCAAATCAACGAAAGATTGACAACAAATTAATGTACTTGTAAGCAATGGAGAACCATGTATGCAAAAAATAAAATAAATAAATTATGATGTGCAAACATGTTGGAACAGTTGTTTATGTACGGAAACAACTCAGAAGTAGAAGACAAGATCCCAATAGTTGTTCTCTTTATTTAGCCATCTAGTACAACACTAAGAAAATATATAAATTATATTCCACCATAAATTATAACCCACCATGTGTAGTACTGCCAACAATTTCGATCAAACAACACAAACATAAGTGCCATCCTAGTCCATTAATTATGGATGTATCGTTTGTATACATGTCCAACATGATCTGGCCGGAACAAAATTTTATTTGTGTATCAAGAAATCAGTTATTGAGAAACTGTAGATCTAATATTCGTGTATCATAAATATTATTTTATGAACCATTGGAACTCTAAATTAAAATTAGAATGAAGGATCTATGATTTCTGAACAATAACAAAAAATTGATTCTGAAATTTCAACCTCATAAATCAAACAGGAAGGCTCTGATACCACTTGTTAGAAATTAAAGCCTGTTGATTCATGAGATGAACACCAAAAATAAACTGCGGAAGCGTATCTGAATCCATTGTCTTTGCTTGACTGATCTTGAAGCAGACGTTTGTCTTTGTGGGTTTGATCTTCCAACCCGCTACGGCCCTTAATAACAAAGATGAAATCTTTGTTCCTCTCTTTGTTGATGGGGATACATAAGAGAATAGAGAAAATCCTCTCTTGGTGGCCGTATGAGTTGGGGACCATAACCCTAATGAACACATATATTTATATGTTTTGACATTTCTAATTTGGCCCCTCATCAAATTAGAATTATCTCCGGTATCTACAATTAATTCCATGATAATTATACCCTTAAGCCAATTTTCAAATAGACCACTTTAATTTGGCTTAATTATTTAGATAGCCTAAACACAATTAATTTTACATGTGTGGCCCCTTAATTATTGAATAATTCCAACAAATTGGTCTTTGCTTTTGGTTATTTACTGAGAAGGTTATTGGTTTGCACATTTTCTTTATGAAAATCTAAAAGTGGTTAACGACAAGTTCTGTCTGTGTCCAGGTAGATGAGAATTTCTTAGTGATTCATAATGGATAAATCTTGGATGCGTACAGATAGAACCAAAAAGCCTTATATAGCTGGAGTCGCGGCATTTCTGAAGTTTGCTGTCCACCAATTGAAGATTTTGAGGAAGATGGACCCATTAAAGACAGCCGAAAAAATTGAGATTCCATGTCCATGTGCGTTTTGTTTAAACCACTACTCTCGTGATGTGGACGAGGTAGATCATCACCTATTCAGCAAGGGAATCGATCAAAACTATACCATATGTACTAAGCATGGGGAAAAAGATGAGTCACCAATAAGTGGGCCTATTAATGTCAACGATGATCTACACATTGAAGACTTTGCTGATTTTGTAATGAAAGTTCCAACAAGTGCTCCAAAAACTATAGAAATGGTTCAAGCTACAGAATACAATTTCGTAGAGGACCCTGAGAAGTTTCAAGAGCTACTTGAAGATGCTGAAAAACCCCTTTACCTAGGATGTCCCAACTTTACAAAGTTGTCTGCAATGGCTAGTCTATTCAACTTGAAGAGTAAGTATGGAGCATCAGACAAGTTCTTTAATGAACTACTAGGTTTGCTAAAAAATATGCTCCCCGAAGGTAATGAAATGGTGAGCAGTACATATGAGGCTATGAAAGCAATGGGTTCAGGGTATACAAAGATACATGCATGTACCAATGACTGCATTCATTATAGGAACCAGTACAAGCATGCAAAAGTGTGTCCTACTTGTGGGAAATCAAGATGGAAAGTTGACGACAAGACGGGAAAAATATACGAGAATATTTTGGCAAAAGTATTGTGGTACTTTCCATCATCCCAAGAATGAAACGGTTGTTTCAAACAAAGACCACATCGAAAGATTTAATATAGCACGATACCACTAGAAAAAAAGACGGTATTTTACGTCATCCGGCAGACTCACCGGCATAGAGAGCGGTTGATGACAGATTCCCCGAAATTGCTAACGATCCTAAAAATCTGCGGCTAGGCATTTCGACTGATGGAGTTGACATAAATAGAGGCACGAAACATCACAGTGTATGGCCAGTTTTAATTGTGATTTACAACCTTCCATCGTGGTTGTGTATGAAAAGAAAGTTCATAATGCTGTCATTACTAATATCAGTTACGCCTTGTAAAGACATCGATATTTTTTTAGAACCTTTAGTTGATGATCTTCAGTTATTCTTCGAGGTGGGAGTCGAAACATATGATGCATATACATAAGAGAAGTTTACTCTACATGCAGTTGTTTTATGGACAATAAATGATTACCCTGCTCTTGGTACACTGTGTGGTTGCCCCTACAGCGGATACAGAGGTTGTGTAGTGTGTCGAAAAAAAAACTCAATCTGTTAGACTTCCTTTCTCAGGTAAGGCTAGTTATATTGGTCATAGAAGATTCCTACCATATGATCATCCATTCAGAAAGCAGAAGAAGGCGTTCAATAGACAACAAGAAATGGAGACTGCTCAATACCTATGAGTGGGGAAGAAATATACGAGGAGGTAAAATTTATAGAGAATTCATGGGGAAAGGAAGTGAAGGATACTCAAGTGGAACGTGCAGACTACGCCTGGAAGAGGTGGAAAGATGAAGAGAATCAGGAAAACATCAAAGGAAGTGGGCAGGTCATAGGGCAAAAAGGAAAACCACTTACTGGAAAAAAATACAACATATGGCAGCGACGCCTTAGATATTGGCAGTATAATTTGGTCCAACATTGTTTGGATTTCATGCACATCGAAAAGAATATGGGTGAGAGTCTTGTCGGAACATTGCTATACATGCAAGGGAAGACGAAAGATGGATTAGAAGCTCGAATGGATTTGGTGCATTTTGGGTTAAGACCAGAGTTGAAACCTAAGACATATGGCAAAAGAACAATACTTCCCGCAGCATGAGGAGGAAAAAGACAAGTTCTGTGAAATATTATCCGAGTTAAGGGTTCCATAAGGTTATTGTTCAAATTTTGCCACCCTGGTCAATCGAAAAGATTGTAAGCTGATCGGACTAAAATCACATGACTATCACATGCTAATGCAACAATTTTTCCCTATTGCGATACGATAAATTATGCTGAAACCCACAAGATACGCTATTATCAGGTTTTGTTTCTTTTTTAGATCAATATCTAGCAAAGAAATCAAGGTAGAAGAGCTAGATAAATTGTAGCAAGATCTCTGTGTGACGTTGTGCTTACTCGAGAAATACTTTCCTCCATCCTTTTTCGATATCATGATTCATTTAACTGTGTATCTTACCAGGGAAGTAAAATTATGTGGTCCAATATGGTTTCGATGGATGTATCCATTCGAAAGGTGTATGAATGTTATTAAAGGGCATGTGCGAAACAAAAATAAACCGGAAGGATGCATTGCTGAAGAGAATATTGCAGAAGAGACAATTGAGTATTTTGGTGAGTATGAAAGAAGCATGAAGACACTTGGTATTCCACCTGACAAGCATAACACATCTGACAATGGTGAAGATTCTAATTCTATTGAGGGAAAACCACTATCAGCTGGTAAATCGACGAATGTTGCTCCTGAACTGTTGTCGAAAGCACATTTCTATGTAATGCAGAATACGCCTGAAGTTGAGCCTTATATTGAGTAAGTATTAGTTTTTAACTTTTATTTTTTTGGTTTGTCCAATATTTTTTACAAACTATAACATTCATCATTGTACTTTCTAGTCGACACATGGTCTATTTGAAAAATAAACATCCTGATCAACGGCAAGCATGGCTGGAGAAATAGCATAGTAAAACGTTTGGAAAATGGTTACGAAAGGAGGTAAGAGTTTGCAGAAAATGTTATTTTTGCTCTGTTATTTTTCCTTTAAGGTAAAGGCTAATCCTTATAATGGATTTCAGGTTGAGGGAGAGTTGGCAGTCTCTAAAGAAAGTATCACAGAGAGCTTAAGGTGGATATCAAACGGCCCACACCTCGAGGTAATGAAATACGATGTATATCACATCAATGGATACCTGTTTCGCACAAAATCTCGTGAAGGTAGAATTTACCAGAATAGTGCGGTTAGCGTAGAGGCAAATAACATGTACATTACTAGAGAAGGGGTAACCTATGGTCAAGCATATTATTATGGTATTCTATAAGAGATACGGGTGCTACATTATCATATAATAAAAATTCCTCTATTTAAATGTGATTGGGTTCACAATAAGCATGGGGTCAAAAAAGATAATCTTGGCTACAATTTGGTTGATCTTAAGAGGTTAGGGCACAAGGATGATCCGTTCATTTTAGCCACACAAGTTAGGCGGGTATTTTATGTGAAAGACCAACTTGATAAGAAAATGTCTATTGTTTTTATGACACCTCCCAAAAATTACAGAGATGCCTATGATGATGTCGACGAGGAATTCAGTACAGTAATTCTTCCTCAGAATGATAATATCTTACCGGCTGTAGATCCACTTGACTTGGGTAAGGAATCACGGGTTGATTACTTTCGACTCGACTGTCGGAGTATATTTGTACGCAAAGGGTATATGTACCAACTCAAACTTAGTCTAAAACTGGAAGATGTGTTAAGTTCGGCTCGGTTCGGTTCATTCTTGAATTCGAAACACGGTACGTATAAGAAAAGGGGCCAGATTGGGACCATTGGGTTGTCTGGGGATCTTGACTATTTTTGGCCAATCTTGGTACCCTTCTATTATTAACAATTATGAGGGGGGGGGGTGCTTGTGTGCATGTGAGGTAGTCTCAGCTACCCCCTCTTAAAACTTGATAAGCCCACACCATTTATGCATTTCACATGGAAGTGTTCTGTACACTCTGACTAGAACATAAATACGAGCTGTGGTCATTTTTTCTTCATTTGGGTCATGTAAGAAATAGGTAAATTGCACTGTCAATCTCATCAGTAAACTATAGGTGAATAGCTAGCGTCGTTGCCAATTTGTTTTATGTGATCTAGACATCGGTAGATTGACGAAAAATAGAAATTAGGATACCTTGACATTATACCGGTCTGAGGAACATTGAGGCTAAAAAAAGGATTTGGTAGAATAAGAGTTTACCTGTTTTAGTAGTACTGCCAATGTTGCTGTTACAAGGAAATAGGACTGAAAAAATAACTACATAGAATTAAAACACAGTTACTTATATAGAGCTCTATTAGCATCTAAGTGGAATGTATAACTTTGGAGAAGTAGGATTTGGTAAAACTGAATTCTGACGAAGTAGCTAATTCATGTGAGATCGATCAATTAGAATCTCACGGTTTGGAGCCATTTTGAGTTATTCTCTAAAATTATAACATGAAGACTGGATCTTTTCTGATGAGAAGACAACAAAGCCGACATATTTGTAAGATGAAGGCCATAACTCATGTTAAGATCTCAACATCTTTGATTTAACAACTTCCATTTTCATGTTGGGACATAAATCTCAATTAATTTCAGGAATTCTTTCGTACTAAAAATTAAACAGCGAAAAGCTTTATGTTACTAATATCGAGTTTTCCCTAGCGACTTATATACACATTATTGTTGTTGGAAATAAATGTATAACTCTCATCCTTGAGAAGTTTTGGAGGCATTGTCTGCACATGAGGGACTTTAACACTGGTATCAAGTAACCTGGGTTCAATATCCTGCCACGCATGTTAAGATAAATTCTACAAAAAGTTATACTATTTTTTTTTTCTTTCAGGTATTGCAGAAATACCGAGTTATGAGTTCATCAAATGGTAATTGTACAAAAAATGCAAGCCTTCAACAACTGTTTTGCTAATCCTTAGGCCACAGTAGAAATATGGAGTATATATTGGTAACTTCTAATTGGATTTCTGTTATGGTGTTAGACTATTTGGTAGGGATATCTTCATCAACCAGTGTGTTTATGTACACTTACATACTAGTATTCTTGGAATCCATAATATTCTTGATGCTTCTGTCCTGCCATTTTGTCACTAATCCTTTCTGATTGAGTATGCCCCATTTCACAAACTCTAGTGCACGTGGGAATTAAATCCTTGTGATGCAAAAAAAAAGTATGAGCACAACAACTTTCAAGCTCTTGGAGACATCAAATTACCAACAAGAGAGGCACACACTTCCAATGCTAGCTATAATGATTCACATAATTTTGCTTCAATTCAGTGGTCCCTTGTGCCTAGCCTAAATTGGTAGAATGTAGAGGAGGGGAATTTATTGATATCAAGGAGAGGCTTCTATAAAGCCCCTCCCTCTTATGCATTGGTTCATGTACTCGCTCAATTCCAATATGTTTCGGATTTTTGTCTTTGCCTCTCTTGTTGCATTGGTGGTTCCTGGAGGTTTGCCTGTGTGTTCAGAAGCAGCTAGAGCCTTCTTCGTCTTTGGCGACTCGCTCGTGGACAATGGCAACAACAATTTCCTGGCCACCACGGCACGGACCGATGCTCCGCCCTACGGAATCGACTATCCCACGCACCGGCCCACGGGCAGGTTCTCGAATGGGCTCAACATGCCTGACATTATCAGTTGGGTGATTTTTTTTCTTCTTCTCAAGCTTACTATTTACACTAACCTGAGAAAATCAAAATGACTACTTGAAATTGTATCCTTCTGAAGCTTCAAAACAAAAGTTCAGTAGTAGGCACAAACTTAACATCTGTGAATCTGTGATGTACTATCAGGCAAGCACATTGGCTCTGAACCAACATTACCATACCTGAGCCCAGAACTGCGCGGGGAGAGGCTCCTCTCGTCGGCGCAAACTTTGCTTCGGCTGGAATTGGAATTCTAAACGATACTGGAGTCCAGTTTGTAAGACTACAATCCACTACTACTTGCCTGTACATTGTAACACACGTTCAGAGCCTTTAAATTTATGGAGATTTTCTTGGTGTGAACTCACAAACGATGATTGCTTACTATCAGGTTGCTTTACATTTTTAGCTCTTCTTAAAATGAATGAACACACAAATTGGCACTCTTCTTGGAAATAATTTGAGAAGTGTTTTACATGCATTCTAATTGAAAAATCCTTTGTAAGAGAAACTGTTACATTTAACTCTTTGTACATTCAGGCAACCATCTGATGTTGCATATTCAGGCAACCATGCAAGTTCTGTTGCAGATTTAGGCAACCATGCAAATTCTGTTGGTATTGGTCCAAAACTATTAAAAGTTTGTATAAGTTTCGGACGGATGCTTATATTTGCAACGATGCTTGGTCTTGTTTCTGATGCAAGAAGCTTCTAATTGTTTGGTAACAAGTTATGATGCTATGAAAGTAACAAGTTATGATGCTATGCAAGAAGTTTGTGTAAGTTTCGGACGGATGCTTATTATTGCTAGTTTAAATAATTTAAGCTAAAGGTTGAGCTGTATTTCTATTGATTGAAATGCCAATAGTCTTTGGAAATATGGCGCATTGAAAATTTTCTCCTAGTTCCTATCCAAAATTTTGATTATGTTAATGGTTACTTATTTATTGTACAAATATCAAGAAGGATACGAGCCAGGCAAGCTCCAATGCTTAATATTTCTGTTTCATGTTAAACTTCATCGTGTTTATTATTCCAGATTTAATTGAACCTCACTACCAAAGGAAAATTATAGATGTTTCTACAACAAAACAAATAATTTTAATTACTCATTGTTAGTAATTGCATGCTTGACTGTTGCAATTGTGTGTTTGACTATTGGTTAGATTATCGAGACCTTGCTGTCAGGAACCAGCTGCTGGCCAAATTCAAGGGCCATGTTTGGAATATTGTTCGTCTCTTGGTAAGTATTTACATACATACATCTTAATAGAATTGTCATAAGAAATGAACATTTAACATAATAATTATAAGAACTGAACACATATTTTGTGGATAGGTAGATGAGTTATGGGATGGCAATCGGTTCGAGCATGACTGACTGGCAATAACATCGGAAAGGATGGCTGCATGGAAGTTGCTACACATTCAGGACATGAGTTTTCACAGCCTCTTCTGGTCTTTTTGTTGTCACTCTCATGTAATGCATTATGATCATAAGAAGGAACTCAAGGGTGATATGTTCATCGAAAGGATAGTAAAAACAAGCATATGAACTCATTGTTCACTATTTCTGTACCAATTTTATTAATGAAAGAGAGTGCATTTTTCCTCTTTTGGTTCTAAGTGTGATTTCAGAACAAGTGTATAATATTGTTTAACTTATAACGTTAATCAACGTGTGATTTAATTACTTGTGATTGGAAAATTGTTGATGACAAATATATTCAAAATGTATATTTTTTGTCCAAAAAAGGTTTTTTTCTAACGGTTATAACCAATTTTTGTACCAATTTTTGTGATTTAATAACTTATAACGTTAATCACTATTTCTGTACCAATTTTTGTTTGTGGTTTAATGTTTGTGGTGTACAAACACGTATTTTTTAATATAATTTTTTTGTATTACAGCTCTTTGATGTTTGCGATGTTCTGGATAATTGATATTATATCTGTGTTTGATATATATTATATAATTATTAAAAGAAGTTGTTGTACAAAATTTAGCTTCTCTTGACGATTATAAAACGTCAACAAATATCTTAATTTTGGTGCAAAAATCCATTTTGGTGTCCTGACTTGGGTAAGGAATCCCGGGATGATTACTTTCGGCCCGACTGTCGGGATATATTTGTACGCAAAGCTAAATGACCCGTTCCAGCTCTCTCAATTTGCTGTTGTTGCCAAGGTGGAAGACAAAGCTTTATAGCTAAATTTCTATTGTAATTTGTGAATCATTATGAAAATTCGGCAATATACTGAGATGGTATTAAATTATTATAAGAGATTTATTTCCAGTTATGCATTAATAAACGAAGGTACACTTTGTTATTTCCAAAATCTTAAAATGGAATATGATACACTTTGTTGCTAACAGGTTACATGCGTGAATGAGTTATAGTTGCCTTTGTATGTTGTCGAAAATCATCACGACAACTTTATTTTTTTAGGATGTTGCCAAATTTTAGTGGCATGTACTCATTTTTTGTAGACATATAATCACGTGGCCATATATCCCTCTGTTGCCATGGTAAACAATTGTGTCTATTTCTAAATATCCTCATGTGGCTGTATACATTCGCTTTCCGCTTCGGAGAATTGACGTGTCTAATGAACCCAAAACTTTGGACACGGTAAACAGATCTTCACGTGGCTATATAATGTTCCCTTAAATAAGGTGTCACGTAGCCATATATTAATCTGGAAATTGCTGAGAAACCCAATTTCGGGATGGACTTTTATGAAATGCCCACCCGCTGGATGAGTTTTATGAAATGCCCAGAATTAAGTATTTTCACGTTAAATATTCCAAGATTCCCTTTTAGATGCCACCCGCTGGAAACTGCTATTTTTATAATACCGAAACTACCCCTCCGCGCGAATTGGTCATCTATATGTATTTGAATTCAAAAAACTCAGATCTGGATTGCGATTTTCGTCTTCTTCTTCTTCACGAAAAATCTGAATTCTATTGCTCTCATCTTCAGCAGAGATCGCAAAGATCGTTCGTAGTTCGGTGTGCTTTTCTTCGGTCGAACTCAGATCATCGCTCGTCATCATCATCACCATCATCATCATCTTCATCGACGTCAATTGTGGAGATAAGATCTTTCTTCTTCTTTTCCATAAGAATTATCATCGCTTTGAAAGAAGAACGAAACTCTTTATTCCTGAAAAAAATAAATTACACGGAGAATGGCCATTCTCCTACGTTTTAACACTGGAAATGACCATTCTCCGTGTAAATTAACACGGAGAATGCCATTCTCCGTTTTATTTAAAACGGAGAATGACATTCTCCGTGTTTCTAACACGGAGAATGGCCATTCTCCTGCGTTTTAACACTGAAATGACCATTCTCCGTGCTAAATTACACGGAGAATGACCATTCTCCGTTTTATTTAACACGGAGAATGCTATTCTCCGTTTTATTTAACACGGAGAATAACATTCTCCGTTTTATTTAACACGGAGAATGGCATTCTCCGTGTTTCTAACACGGAGAATGGTCATTCTCCTGTATTTTAACACTGGAATGACCATTCTCCGTGATAAACTACACGGAGAATGACATTCTCCGTGTAAATTAAGACGGAGAATAGTCATTCTCCGTGTAATTTAGCACGGAGAATGGTCATTCTCCGTGTAAATTAAGACGGAGAATGCCATTCTCCGTGTTAGTAACACGGAGAATGTCATTCTCCGTGTAAATTAAGACGGAGAATGACATTCTCCGTGTTACTAACACGGAGAATGACCACCCTCATGCGAAATTAACATTTTTCGTGTTCTAACACGGAGAATGACCATTCTCCTGCATTTTATGGTCAGCTGAAACTTTGGAGAGCCATAACTTTTGACTGGGAGGTCGAAACGAGGTCCCGTTTGTCGCAAAATGAGCGTATCGTCGAGGAGACTGAAAGTAACAGCTTCATCGTTAGACGGCCTTCCAAAATTTTAGAATCGCAAAAAAATGATGTTTGGACCTCCGTTTTAGCACTTTTGCCGTTTGTCACGGTCTTTCCGAAATTTTTCGACGAGTTTTTGAAGATTTTTGAGAAGAAAACCTAGATTCGAAAGTTAGCAGCGTATGGAAGAAGATGAAGTATCGAAACATTTTTTTTAAGAGCAGTTTCGTGGGTGTTTTCAATAAATTAAAAGGAAGGGCAAAATGGTCATTTGGAACCCGCTTTGGATAAGTTTCTCTAATTCTGGGCACGCGATGAAAGTTTTTTTAGCGGTAGGTTTTACATAAAACTTTTTTAGTTTTTGGGCATTTCATAAATCCTCCCTATACTGTTGCCATGGTAAACAATTGTGTCTATTTCTAAATATCCTCATGTGGCTGTATACATTCGCTTTTCGCTTCAGAGAATTGACGTATCTAATGAACCCAAAACTTTGGACACGGTAAACAGATCTTCATGTGGCCATATAATGTTCCCTAAAATAAGGTAAGTCACGTGGTCATACAATCCTTTGCCATGTTGAACACCTGTGTCTATTTCTTAAAATCCCTATGTGGTTATATATATTCGCTTTCTGCCTCGAAGAATTCACCTGTCTAATGAATATTACACTTTGGACACGGTAAACAAATCTTCATGTAGCCATTTCATGTGCCCTGAAATAAGAAAACTCCCGTGGCTATATATCCATCTTTTGCCACGTTGAAAACCTGTGTCTATTTCTTAATATCCTCAAATGGATATATATTCACTTTGTGTCTTGCTGAATCGATGTGTCTAATGAACCCTACACTTTGGACACACAAAACAATCTTTTTTGTTATATAAATTATTTTTCTGCTTGGGTGAATTGATGTGTCTAATGAACCTTATACTTTGGACACGCAAAATAATCTTTGTGGCTATATAAATTAACTTTCTGCCACGGTGAATTTATGTGTCTAATGCCACCCTACACTTTAGACACATAATTCGTCTGTCGCCACAGACAATCACTATCACAAAATAAAGCCACAGTTTAGACAAATACCCTTGACAAATTGGTGCCCTTTAGCTATATTGTTTGATCGTGGTTAATAATGGACATGATTGGACACGGTAATTGAGTTAAAGCATGGATGAATTGGTTATTGGTGGTTCATAATAGACATGGTTATTGAATTAAAACGTGGCTGAAACAACACTGTAATTTTATCTATGGCCTATAGCCACGGCAAAAACCTCAACCGTGGCTAAGCTGTCAAACCAAAATTGTGGCCTTTGTGACCTTTTGTACTAGTGCATTGCAAGGTGAATACGCCTACCATCCTTTTCTCTCAGGTTATAAGTGATCTCTTTGCTGGATCTCTGTGTGCCTGCACTTTCAGTCCACCGTTCTTTAACTATATGAAGATCGTTGGCGTATCCGTGCCAAAATAGACTAAAACTCTGTATCCGAAGGATGCCGAACTTACCATCAATTGTGACTTATCACATCAGTAGCAGATTACAAGTCATACCCAAAAGATGTGCACCAACAATGATTAGCATCCCTCCTAGGCCGAATGGTTTCTATGCCCCAGCATTTAACTCGTTAGAGGGAAAATACCACACCCGTGCACGAGCTATATCTTAAGTTCGTTCTTCCATGCAATGCGCGTCTTACTCAAACAACCAAACATAGTCTTGAGTTCGAAAATCAGACTTCACATCGTCCTGCATTTTTCTTTCTTTTAATGTTTTCACTCTTTTTTCTCTTTCTTTCTATATTCTCACATTCTTTGTACATTTTCATTCTTCGTTTCAATGTTTTATGGCACCATGCCCCAATTTAATGTTCGACAAACGAATGACCCGAAGGCCCCAAACATTTCGAGATACAATGCCATATTCGACAGTTCCGTCATATTCATGCCACAACTGTTCTCTTCGCAACGAAGCCATCTTTTATGATTCTCGTGCACGTATGTACGCTTTCACACAATTGTTCTCTATACTTTGAGTCGTGCATTCGATGCACGCCTCGATGCCGTATTTATATATTCTATACATTAGTGTTCAATGGCTCGTGCACTAGGGCACTCGCCTCAATAGTCTTTCAATGTGCTAGCCTTCTAACTCGTGCACGGGAGCACGAACGACTCTTGCACTGAGGCACTTGCCAATACAGTTATTCCATATTTATATGGCTTACGCACCTGTAACGCCCCAGAACCAGAATACTGGAGAGCGGGAGCATACATAGCCAGCTACGTATATTGAAGTACAACCCACCTCGCTATACGGTCACGGCTGTCTAGATACATGAGGGTTTAGCTACAAGCCATCAGTCTCCTATGGTCATGAACAAGACTATTGTCTCAATCTCAAGTAAGCAATAATAGTTTACAAGATGTCAGAGCACAAAATATATAATAGCAAGGCGTCCCATACATTACATACTTGGATGATCATGAAGCTAGTCGTACAAATGTCAAGATTAGCAAGAGTTTCAGTCATACATGATCAACCCTAGGATTTGTCAATCATGTTACAGCCCGTAGGCAGACAGTAAATAAAGGTGCAATACGAGCTAACCCGTGCTCGCCGGCTAAATGTCTCAAAAGAATATTTTACAATAAAGTGGGAGAGCCAAAAATAAACCCACTCGTTGCCAGGGTTACGCCTAATGGTCACCATCTGGCTGAAAGGTAGGTAGATCCTCTGGAGCTGCTCCGATATCTGGCCATACAAAACCAGCTGGGTCAGACCCCAGAAAGAGCAAGTGCCACAAAGGAGGCTTCACTTAGGAACTAAAACCAGCACATCATAAATGAATATTAAAGATAATTATAAAGGTACTGATAATAACAGGGGCAACAATAATGAATTGAGTACGAGGAAACCATTCAAGTAGCCAGGTTGCAACCCTTAAACCAAACAAGGACCGGGGTTACAACCATTCACCTGAATAGAAATCCGTCTCAAATACTGATGGTAAAGTAAAACATGATGAGCTCGACATAGGGTAAAATAAGACAATAAATAAAGAGAGGATAAAGAACTGCTCCGGGAGCCAGGTTACAACCCTTAAACCAAACAAGGACCGGGGTTGTAACCCTTCGCCTGAACAGAACCTTGCCCCTGATCTTTATTGTTAAGGCAAGCATAGGTAATCATGTCATGTCTCAATCTTGTAAAACATGACGAGCATGACATGGGGTACAATAGGACAATAAACGAGGAGAGGACACAGAACTGTTCCGGAAGCCAGATTACAACCCTTAAACCAAACAAGGACCGGGGTTGTAACCCTTCACCTGAACAGAACTGGTCCCCTGATCATTATTGTTAAGGTAAGCATACATAAGCAGTACGATATATGATAAGATAACCATAGAACTATTCAGATAGCCATGTTACAACCCTTAAACCAAACAAGGACCGGGGTTGTAACTCTTCATCTGAACGGAACTTGGTTTCTCATCATTTATCGATAAGTAAAGCACAAGGAATCAGGTCATGTTACAATCTTGTACAGGATCAGGACAAACTAGACTGGGCTAGACTCCATCCAATCAATCACGGCCAAGCAATGAGTACGGCTTAATACTTTAACTAATTAGGGTTATCACAAGCCTAGTTACTAGCAAACTGCAATGAGATTATTCCAACAGCCACAAGCCCTGCAGACCATCCAGGTTATCCAGGTCGAATATCCATCCCTGATAGGGGCAACACTTGACAGTGTGCTGAAAATGTGCCCTACTCATCGGCAGGCTACAAGTCCACTCGAGCGCCCAGATAACGGGATTGCCTGTAGCGGAGAAATCTCTTCATGACTACTGATTTATTCTAGTTATTAGCCTTAGTCAATTTTCAGTAGGTACCCCTGACCGTGGTATTCAAGGGTCCCCGTCCTAGACATGATGCAAGACAATACTGATTTATTTGTACAAACATAATCGTCCACGGTGTCCAAACCATTTATTATAGTCATGTTATGCAAGCCGACACAATAGTCTTTTAATAGTTTCCATCATGCTTGCTTGTCATATCCTGTCATGTTATGTCATGTTCACTCCACGTCATGCCATGTATCATTATTGATCCGATCACATCACTTAATCCGTGCTTGTCAAGTCATGAAAAGTGCAAGGCTTTAGAAAGGAAATCGAATGCACAAGGGCTCAAAGCTCTACGCGAGTGAGCCTCTACGCTAGGCCAAGGGCCTCAAGCGTAGAGTGGCTCTACGCTAGCGCGAGCAAGGATGCACGTGGGTGGTGTTTTACGCTAGCCGGGCTTTACGCAAGCGAGATTATACGTGCGTAAGATTTTATGCGAGTAGATTTCTACGCACGCAAACTCCCGAGCGAAACTCTACGTTAGTGAAACTCTACGCGAGTGAGCTCTACGCGAGGAAACACTCGGGCAAAACTTTACGCTCGCGAGAGTCTGCTCGAGCCAGGGGTTTTACGCGAGCACGATTTTACGCGAGCGGGAGAGCCCCGAGCGTAAAATTCGTAGGAACTCAGCGTAAAATGGAGTACGCTGGCACGCAAATGCGTATGCGTAAAAGGCTAAAATACACGCTGACACGTAAAACGTGGGCGTAAAGGCTGATCACTACGCTAACACGTTAGAACGTGTGCGTAAAACTTTGTCTACTCCCCATGGCTAATACAATCATGCGTAAAAGCTCAGGAACTCGAGGAACTCCATCTCGGCCAAGACTTGGTGAAATCCGGCCATCCCAAAACCAAACTTGTGTAAAATCAGAATGCCTACTACAAGAAACTCTTAGTTTTCGAAAACAAGCCATTTTTGTAGATCAAAACCAAGAAGATCAAAATGCTAGAAACTTAGATCTACATGGAATAAGCCATGGAATTTAAAAATGCTAAGTACTAAAGTGGCTTAGAATCTTGTGGAGAAGAAAATGGAACAATAAAATTGAGTTCCTCCATGAAGCAAGTTACACTTGCCTAAACCTCTCTCTGGTAGGTGAGGAAAGTAATGGTGAGGAAGAAGAAGTAATGGAGAAGAAGTAATGAGGAGAGAGAGTGTTGGGCGGCTATTAAAGGAAGGGAGAGGGTAGGTGGGGGTTGGTCCACATGAAGATTCAAGCCAAGCTGAACCAGCAAGCTGAACCGAATCAAGCAATCATATAATGAGACATGCAATATACGTACACGTATACCAAAATACGTAATACGAACTATGGTCGTTACAACTCTACCTACCTTAAAAAAATTCCGTCATCGGAATTTACTCAAGATGCTAAAGAAGCAAGGACAAGCTATACTAATCACAGGCAAGCTATAACAAGGCAATCAATCAAGCAATCATTCAAGCTAGGAACTGAGAGCACAAGGCATAAGAAAGATATTATACCTTACGAGTCAAACAAGTTCGGGATATCGTGATCAGGATATCATCTTCACGCTCCCACGTTGACTCACCCAAAGAGTGATGACCCCAAGCAACACGGACTAACTTGATAGTCTTGTTCTTGAGTATCTTCTCTCTCCGGTCTAATATGGATACGGTCTTTCCTCATACGAAAGGTTAGTACCAACAACCAATTCCGAATGGTCAAGGACATGACTCGGATCCGGGATATACCGTCGCAATTAGGATACATGGAAGACATCATACACCTCACTCAGCGATGGCAGAAGAGCGAGACGATAGGTCACATCTACTACTCGCTCTAGAATATCGAATGTCCCTATATACTTAGGACTAAGCTTTCCCCGTACGCCAAAATGAATGACGCCACGGTTAGGCGAGATCCTAAGGAATACGTGGTCGCCGACAGAAAATTCAAGGGATCGCCGATGAGAATCAGCCTAATGACGCTGGCGATCTTGGGCAACTCGAAGATGATCTCTGACTCTCCTGACCACCTCAATCGTCTGAGTAATCATCTCCGGACCGAGGATCTGCCTCTCTCCAACATCGTCCCATGCTTGCGGGGATCTGCACTTCCTACCATACAGTGCCTCGAACGGTGCCATCTGGATACTGGCCTGGAAACTGTTGTTGTACGAGAACTCCACCAGGTGCAGGTGATCCTTCCACGAACCACCGAAGTAGAGGGTACAAGATCTCAACATATCTTCCAAGGTTCGTATGGTATGCTCTGACTGACCATCTGTCTGCGGATGATAAGCTGAGCTGAACTGGAGGTGAGTTCCCAAACTCTCTTGCAGACTGCGCCAAAAGTGTAACGTAAATCTTGAATCTCTGTCCGAGGTGATACTGACTGGTATACCGTGAAATCTGATGATCTGCCTGAGGTACATCTCTGCTAGCTGAGCCGTCGACTGACCAACTCTGAATGGGAGAAAGTGAGCCACCTTCGTGAGCTTGTCTATAATAACCCAAATAGCATCTCTACCGGCCGGGGACCTTGGTAATCCAGTCACGAAATCCATGGTTATATGCTCCCACTTCCATTCTGGAATCGGCAAGGGCTGAAGAAGTCCAGCTGGCCTTTGATGTTCAGCTTTAACTTGATGGCAAACCAAACACCGAGAGACAAACCGGAAAATCTCCCTCTTCATGCCATTCCATCAAAAATGTTGCCGGATATCACGATACATCTTCGTGCCACCGGGATGAATCGAATACTGCGAACTGTGAGCTTCTGCCATGATCTCCTGTTTGTGATCTCCACTGGGTATACAAAGACGCTGACCCTGTCGAAGTGTTCCATATTCATGAATGCATAACTCTGGCCGTCGTTACACTCGGCTCTGAGTCGCTAAAGCTTAGAATCTGTTGACTGCACCATCCGGATCCTCTCGACTATAGTGGACTGAACTCGCATACTGGCCATCAACGCCACATGGTAGAAAGAACAACTTCAATACCCAACTTCTGAAGATCTGACAATAACTCTGGCTGCGCTGTAAGGAAATAAACTCTGGCCCTCCTGCTCAATGCATCGGTAACGACGTTGGCCTTTCCTGGGTGATACTGCAGGTTGACATCATAATCCACAAGTAGCTCTAGCCACCTTCTCTGACGCATGTTAAGATCCTTCTGAGTGAACACATACTTCAGGCTCTTGTGGTCGGTGAAAATCTCCACCCTATCTCCGTACAAGTAGTGCGTCCACAACTTAAGTACAAATACTACTGCTGCTAACTCCAAGTCATGGGTTGGGTAATTCCTTTCATGATCACGAAGTTGACATGACGCAAGGCTATTACCTTCCATGCTGCATCAAAACACATCTTAAACCTCTGCCTGAAGCATCACAATACATGAGAATCCTTCGGTCCCATCTGGAAGCGTGAAAATGGGTGCCGTCATCAAACCTTGCTTTAACTTCTCAAAATAATCTTGACACTCTGCTATCCAAGCAAACTGCACATCCTTGCGGGTCAATTGGGTCAATGGCGCTGAAATTCGAGCAAAGTCTGAAACAAATCGCCGGTAGTAGCCGGCCAAGCCAAGAAAACTGTAAACTTTTGCAACTGTGCTGGGTACTGGCCATGTCTCAATAGCCACGATCTTCTGGGGATCCACTTCTACTCCTCCTCTGGTGATGATATGACCCAAATAAGAAATACGATCGAGTCAGAACTCGCATTTATTGAACTTTGTGTACAACTAGTGCTCTCTGAGAATTTGGAGGACAACTCTGAGATGCTGCTCATTATCCGCTTCACTCTTGCTGTAGACCAGGATGTCATCTATAAATACAATCACGAACTAATCCAAATATGGCATAAAGATACGATTCATGAGGTCCATGAATACAGCCGGCGCATTGGTTGCTCCAAATGGCATAACAAGGAACTCCCAATACCCATATCTAGATCTAAAAGCTATCTTCGGGATGTCCTGCTCTCTGACTCTGATCTGATTGTATCCTGACCGCAAGTCAATCTTCGAGAATACTGCTGCCCCCTTGAGTTGATCAAACAAGTCATCTATCATCGGAAGATGGTATCTGTTCTTGATTGTCACTGAGTTCAAGGTACGATAATCTACACATAATCTGGATGTACCATCATTCTTTTTCACAAGAAGCATCGGAGCTCCCCAAGGCGATCCACTAATACGAATGAATCCCTTGGTTCTAAGTTCTTCAATCATCTGGTACAATATCTCTAACTCTGACGGCGCCATCCTGTAGACTCTCTTCGACACTGGTGCTGCTCCGGGGACCAAGTCTATGGTAAACTCGATCTCTCGCTCTGGCGGCATTCCTGGAAGCTCTTCTGGAAAAATATCTAGAAATTCCTTGACTATCCGGGTAACTGCACTGCTGCTACTGCCATCCGCAATACCGGAGAAGAAGGTTCAACTTCGCCTCGGAAAAAGGAAAACTCTGGCTCACCTGGAATGCTAAAAACAACCCTGCCAATATGGCAATCTATCCTCACATACTGGTTCCTTAATCAATTCATCCCTAAGATCACATCATAATTGGTCGTCGGGAACTCTATCAACCTAGCAGGGAAACTCTCTACCGCTAACTACGATCCGACACGAGGAAAACACTCTATCTACTCCCACAAGACCGTTACCAGTAAGTATATTGAGCCTCTACCGCTAACTTCGATCCGACACGAGGAAAACACTCTATCTACTCCCACAAGACCGTTACCAGTAAGTATATTGAGCCTTACTGATAATGACTCGGGCTCCAGTCCTATCCGTGTCGCGAATCGTGCAGACATAAATGAATACGATGCACTAGAGTCAAATAACACTGAAACCGGAAAGGTGTTGACGAGAATAGTACCTGCCACTACCTCACCTGGCGCTACTCCTTCTTCTCCTATATTTAAAGCCAGCACTTGTCCTCGTCCTCTGGGTGCCGGCCCCCTCTGCTGGAACCCTCTCTGCATATTCTGAACTTGAGCCTGGGCATACTGCTGAGGCCTTTGTTATTGAAAAGCTTGGGTCTGCGTCGACAATGGCCTCGGGGATGGGAACTGCTGTGGCTGGACTGGTAGTGGTGTTGGACCTCTAACCGATGAACTGGTCATGGCTGGTGATGAGTCAGTCCTGAACGGGCAGGACCCTACTTTATGGTCCGGTGCTCCACAAAGCAAACACAATCCTTGTGCCTTGCGACATTCAGAAACAATATGCCCAGGCTTCCCACAATAAGAGCAGCCCACGGTGGAAGACTGCCTCTGCTTCTGTTGTTGAGGATACGTCGGGGTTGGATGTTGAACCGACGTTACTGAGGCCGCCCGCCTTGGAGCTCCAATAGTCAAAGCCCTAGCTGCCGGGGCTGGTGCTGAAGACTGGTTCATCTGACTGTGGGATCGCTTCTGACCTCCTGTCCTATCCACAATCCTCTGGGAGGTATATTCATGCCTCCTAGCTGCCCTCAGTACTGCATCGAAAGTCTGATGCTCGAACTGCTCTACCGCCAGTAAAATCTCCAGGTGGAGTCCCTGCTGGAACCGCTGGGCTCTATTGAACTCGATCGCTACCAAGGTGGGAGCAAATCGACTAAGTCTCGAAAACTCGGCCGCATATCCATCGACCGTCCTGCCCATCTGCTTCAGATTGGTGAACCTCGTCTGTAGATCGTACCGAGCTACAGCGTCGAAGTACTTGGTCCGAAATCTCTCAGGGAATATTGCCCAAGAAATAGGTGCCACTAATCCAACGGCCTGCGCCGCCCACCAGCTGCGGGCAAGATCCAATAACTGCAGGCGCACCACGGCCACCTTCTCATTCTCTGGAGTCCTGGCTGCTTCTAGAATCACCTCTGTGTCCGGAAGCCAGCATCTGCGGCAATAGCATCTTCGCTACCATTGAAGAATGGAGGGTGTTTTCCATAAATAAATTCACTTTATTTATTTTGTATCTGAGAAAATTACAACTGTAGGAATCTAATCTAGAAGACGATTACTTTATCCCTTGGACGATACGATGAAGAAAACTCGAACTTCGAAGAACTTGGACAGCAACTGGGCAATCTCTCTGTTCTCTCTGAAAAATGACTGTAGTCTCCGATGAAGATGAAGAAGAAACTCTTTTTTTATAGAGTTCAGGATAACTGTCCTTAAGCATACGCTCAGGTAGTTACTTGACGTGTGCATAACTGCAGGGACGCGTGGCGAATTCTGATGGAGACACATTAGCGTGCGGTTGAAAGTAGTGGAGCATGTTCAGGAGAGATTGATGGCCTGGATGCCACGTTGCATAACTTCTAGAGAAGTGGATAACTGTACAGGACACGTGAGAACGTGTATTGACTGTAATCCTGGATATGGTTGCTGTAATACGCTGCCTTGTTGAAGGAGAGTTATACGCTGACTTGGACAGCGTAGTGCCATAGGAAATCCATACGCTCACTTTATGGGCAAGGAGTCATGTGAGGTCCATACGCTCACTTGACTGTGTGAGGAAGGAGTCATGTGAGGTCGATACGCTCACTTGACTGTGTGAGGAAGGAGTCATGTGAGGTCGATACGCTCACTTGACTGGGTGAAGAAGGAGTCATGTGAGGTTGATACGCTCACTGGAGAAGTGGCCACGTGGCTATCATCAATCTTCTTTGGTACACCATATCTTCCCATAACTGACAAAATCTTCTCGAGCGTCGTGACTGCGGATTTGACGGCTGACAGACTGTCAAAACTGACAGTAATGATGGCTTTTGTATTTATGAAGGCTGCTGAGTTGTCCTCGTAGAAGACAAAACCGGCTCTTCGAAAACCTATACGACGGTTACTTTTCTCGTGACAGCTGTCTTTGCACGAAAGATGAAGTGTCAGATTCATTCCTCATTTAAACATATGCTGTGCTGTCACTTCAGTAAATAATAAAATATTTACTGAGCGTATGGCTTTTGAATGAGCGTATGGCTTCAACTGACATCTGTCTTTAAGCGTATGGATGAAAATGACAGCGTGTCATAATTTTCCACATCCTACAAGACCCCCTTCAAAGTTTTCGAACTTTATGAGTTTCAAAAGTTCGAAATTACTTTGAACAGAAAGTGGAAATGAGTCCTGACACGCTGGCATGAGTCTGTTATCTTCCTCAATATCAGTGCAATTCTTTAGGGATTTTGTTTAGAAAATATCCGCCGTTTTGAACTTCTTTCTTTCTTCTATAAATAGGTCTCCCAAAACCTATTTTATTTCTTTACCAGAGCTTTGCCTTCAAGAGAGAAAAGAGCTTTCAGAAACTCAAGATCTTTCTTCTTCTTCTTCGTCTTCAACTCCATTCCATCATGGCACCCAAGATTGATGCTGCTGCGAAAGGAAAGGGGAAAGCCCCTGAAGAGTCATCTCATCCTGCCGTCGACACTGCCACTACCAAGAGGACGGCCAGTCAGCGTGTTTCACGCAGTGAACGGCCATTGAAACCTCTTTATGGTGAGACGAAGATGATGATGAACAAATAACTATTCCCTTTTTAGGGCTCTGGTTAGAACAAAACTCAGAAAACGTATCCCTCTTTAGGGTCAATACGTCAGCAAATACGCTTCCCTCTTTAGGGTTTAGCTGTATTCCATATTTTTCGTTTTTACGAAAAGTATGTTTGGAGCGTATATCTGTAAGATACGTGTATTTTTGATAGAGATATCAAAATACACTATCTTTTAAAAGAATATGCTATGGCAATTTTTTCATTAAGATACGCTAACTCCTGTGTTAACGTAAACTTTTGATGATCATCTTGTCAACCATACGCTGATATACTCAAACTGATCATAAACTGAACTTTAAAAACCATTCACTTAAGATAAAATACGCTTAAAGAAACTGAGCGTATGCTGAACCTTGAGTCTGCCATACGCTTAAAGAAAACTGAGCGTATGCTGAACCTTGAGTCTGCCATACGCTTAATAAAAAACTGAGCGTATGCTGAGCTGTACGCTTAGTAAAAACTGAGCGTATGTTGAGCTTTATCATCTCTTGACATTGAAGATTTTTAATACTTTATTCTTCATTTGCAGTGGATATTCTGGCTCAGGAAGCAGAATTTGAAGGAAGTATGGGAAATAATTATAGAAGTGATCTATCACATGTTTATTTTCCCCAATTTGATCGACCTTCCACAAGAATAGCTCTGTTGACCAATCAGGAGGATGATACTTTACTGAACCTAATGAGTGGACTGCCGTTACAAAGTGTAGATGGTGTTGCCCATTTGAAGCCAGCATTCCTTTTTGGAGATGCTATTGACATGAATTCCCAGCCTGCTCTGGACAAAGTATCATACAGTTACTATAGGGATGGTGATGTAAATCAGCCTATGTATTTGACTGGTTTGACAAAGAGTATCAACATAGCCCGTTTATTCCATTCGGGCCAGCAAAGACAGATGAAGTGGGATATTACTCCATCCCGACAAGCTAAGGCTGGATGGATTGGATATCGTCAAGGAAGGTTCTGCAGTGGTACTGAACCGCATGTCACATCTCTGCGAGGACTGTTACCTGCCACCATCCCTCCTGAGGACTCGGCACTGCTGAAGCCAGTCAGAGTCCCAATTTTTGCCAATAATTTGTTCAATTAAAGAATGCCATCTACCCAAAACAGTCAATGAGGCTGACTGGTCTAGTAAATCCAGAGAATACTAGATGGAATACTCTAGTGAGATGGATTTTGCGGAACTTCGGTACACAGTTGAAGGCGATAGGTTTATATGATGCCATTAAGTGTACTGCTTATGGTTTCAAACCAAACCCAGATCTATTTTTGGCATTAGCGGAGAGATATAACTATCGGACTGGCACCTTCATGACCCCAAAGGGCGAGATGGGATTCGCCCTTCATGAAATGGCATATATATCTCAGCTACCCACGGCAGATTTGCCATATGAAGAATATATCCCTTTTGTTGACGAAATGAATAAGATTTCTGCAGCCAACCCGCTAATTCTTTATGTATTTGAAGAATTAATGTGTCATTACAGCATCTGTAAAGCTTTTTATAAGGGACAAGGTGGAGAGGGGGACTCCAATTGCTATTCTTCGAAGTGGATGGCTTATTTGTTTCAAGGCCGCACTGACGAAGTCCAAAAGAAGAAAAAGACCGAGCAGTATGTCGGAAAATTCAAGCCTTTGAGTCAAGCCGAGATTAACAGATTAATCCGGAGACTAATCATGATGACATTGTCATCGAAGAAGACATCAACAGCTACAAGGCCGGTGATAGATTAGAAACCTATATTAAGCAGGGTGGCCGAGAATTGTCCGATGAAGGTCATCTGGCCGGTTTCATATCTCTTTGGCTGAGGAAATTCGTAGTTCCTGGCACCTGTTCGGTAGACAGGATGCACAGAGGAGTCATCTTTGCAGCAGTCCGTCTGGTTTTTGGGTATAAAATGGATCTATTAACGGTAATGACCTGCCGTCTGAATGCCGGATTAAGGGCATACACAGATAGGATGTTCGAATTGGCACGGAAGAGCTTGACGTCCTTTCCCCGGGTAGAAATGCCCTTTACATACTTGTTTGGATGGCTGCATCTTCATTTTGAATCTCTGATGAGCGCTGGGATGGCTAGGCCAGATGACACTTTCCTTGAAAGATACAAGCACATACCGAAATGGAGATATGATACTTTAACTGATTGCAGAACCATCTTGAACAGGGGAGAGCTCTGGAGCTTCGCTTGTGTTCCTCCCCCTATTGGTTATGAGACCATGCCCGGGAGATTGATTGATGGCGTTGGTGCTAATGAGTTGGATGATGTCCAACATGAATGGCTAAAGAGAATCAGATCTCATTTAATTTGCCGTCGTGACGACATCACATATATAGAGCCATATCTTCCGAGCAGATTTGCTCGTCAATTTGGTTACGATCAGTTGCATGTGGGCAATGCAACGACGTATTTTGCTCATCAAGGCGGGTTGGTTGATGGTGCCAGAGCTTGGCTATATTACATTGCCAAAGGTACAGGGGCTACCTTTTCTATGCCAGATCCGGTCAACTATCGGAGAGGAGCTAAGATATTGGCGTCCTATGCCAGATTTTATGTATCAGCTAATACCTTTGATGAAAAATTTAGCATCTTAGGTAAAAGCTTTATTCATGTTGAAAAGAAATCAACTAAATCCGCCTTGCCTAGGGATTGTCACGACAAAGAAGATCCTCTGGCCACCGATGAAGTTGATGATGATGTTTTGGAAACTTTCTTCTCTGATGACCTTCATCAACCATTGCATGTGCCTATCGGGAGTGCTGAAGAAAGTATATCTGTTGATAATACACCGAAGAGGAAGAGGAGTAAAGGTACTGCGGGTCCTGCCGCAAAAAGAGCTACTCGAGCAGAGACTCGAAGTCGCGGAGGAATTTCTATTCCCGGGAATTCTCCTATTTCTGAACGAGCCAGAAATATTGATGAAACAGTAGTGATCCATTAGACACTTATCCTACTGTTCCTTTAACCAGAAGAATAGGAAGGAAAGTAATAGTTTCAAAAACTAAATCCGTAATTTGTCTGGATGCAGAGAGTCCCACAGATCGTGCTATGCGATTGGCTGCAGAAAAGCAAGCTACTTTTGATTTCTCTGTAAAGACAGAAGAAGAAGATATTCCTGAAACTGCTGGGTCTTCTAGACATTTTGATGTAGGCTCAGTTCCACCAATAGCCGATGATGCGCAGGAAATTAGTCAACCTGCGGTAGAGGCCGAGCATCAGACTGAAACGGCTAATGACTTACTGATTTCGGGAGAATCAGTGAAGGAAGCCACTCCTCTCAATCCAATTGTTGAAGCTTCAGAGAGCGAACAAGTTGACTATGAACCGTCGTCTCATTCTTCTGGAGAAGAAGACATGGAGATAGATGAATCATTGTCTAAAATACCAATAGATGCACTGAAGACCATTGGTCAACACTCTGGGTTAACACCAGAACCGGAGAGGCATTTGGAAATTGAGGTTCAAATTCTGAGTACTTCTGGTGCGGGAAGCAGTGAAATAAATCTCATGTCAGAAAATACTCTGAACAGACTAAGAGCCGGATTGAATGATCCGAAGGAGACTGAATATGAACTAACTCCAGGTAATATTTTATTCATCAAAGTTTTGTCTTGTCTCTGCTTTATTATCTTTTGGTTTTGATCATGCTTCTTTTATTTCAACAGCTGTAGGAACTGCACCGGCTATGAGTTCTACTCAAGCCCCACTTGTTCAAACTGAGGTGGGTGAGAGAGTTCCCATCTGCCGAGTTCTCCAAGGGTACTAACTTCAGCTCCAAGAATAGAAGCTCCTCCTGCTCCTTCCCCTACTATTGCAGCGACTCCCAGTTTTGACACAGGGATAGCCAAAGTCATGAGGATGTATTCAGATATTATTTATACATATCTGGATACATATTCGAGGCGACTCATGAAAGATGAGACTATGTCCTTTTCGAGTCTTCGAGAGGCGACTAGTTTTCCATGTTCAGCCTTGAGATAATCTGGTTATGAGGCTCAATGTGTCTTCTTTGAACATCTCTTGAATGATTTAGAAGCCAACATCCAAAAATATTGGGAGATTAAGAAGGAGGATATTGAGTCTCTGACTGCAGCTGAAATTTATCAATTGGAGAGCGAAGCTCAAGCTCAACATATTGCTCTGACAGATTTCCTCGTTCAGTCTTCTAAGGAATTAATGGCAAAAGACGAAGAGATGTTAAATACTCGTCAGAATATGGAGCGTTTAGAGAAATGAATCGTCAAAGGCTGAAGATCTTAGAAAGTTAAGGGAAGAGCTAGCTCGTCTCCAAAAACAAATTGCCTCCGTGGAAGAAGAACGATCAAAGATTGCAGCTGATCGTCAATCTGAAGCTGAACGTTATCAATCTTTACAGGAAGAGCGGGAACAGATGCAAACCCATCAGATTGAAGAGACCAACCGCCGAAGTTCTATTGTTGCGGAATATGATCAACGGATGATTGTATCTAAAATAGCAGAGCGTCTCAAGAAAGCCCATGATGAGAAGATGAATAATGTAATTGTTCATATTCAGGAGATAATCGCTCCTCCTAAATAGATCATAATTGAAGTCTTGATACCATTTGTAATCAATGTTCCGAGTTTGATTGAAATGAATATCTTTATTTAACTTCGATTTTGTGGATGATATTTTTGTAGAAAACATGTTCAGAGGTAAATGATACATGACATATTTCAGTAGAATAGAATATACAAATAAACTTTGTAACTCTATCATGATATTAAACCAAAGGTAATTTTAGTTTAATACTGGTGAGAGAAAACAGAATTTAGATATAAAGATATCTTTGGATTCTATTTTCCATAATCTTTGAACTTGGAAATCAAAAGACTAAATATCATTTTCATATGATAGAAAATATGATACATACTGAGATAGAAAATTCAGAGGTGATATGGACATGATTTTCTATACAAGATCTTTATTAAATCCACTGGGAATTTAAGAAGAAATATCAAATTCTCTGGGAAAATGATACATGGTAGAATATCAGTTTCCGCTGGGGAAAATGACATCGAAATAGCTTTTGTAGAGAAGAATAAATTTTTGATTTTACACTTGCTGGGGAGTAATGAAAATATATTTATACATAATATTTCTTTAAGAATTTGCCATTGATAGGCATCATCGTGACTTTCCCGTCCATAGAGGCAAGCTGATATGCTCCATTAGAGAAGACTTTATTTACTACGAATGGGCCTTCCCATTTCGCGTCAAATTTGCCTTTGCTCATATGTGTCATGGTCATCGGACGTCTGACAGTAAGGACCAATTCTCCCTTTTGATATGTTCTGACTTTGACTTTCCGATTAAAAGCTTTTGAGATTCGGGCTTGATATAGCTCGATATTTTGTTGTGCATACAATCGTTTTTCATCTAGAGCTTCCAACTCTTGAAGTCGAAGTCGATCATTGTTTTCTGTTGTAAGTTCATTAGAGATTGCAATTCTCAGAGAAGGAATCTGTATCTCGAGGGGAAAAACAGCTTCACACCCATACACCAAAGAGAAAGGTGTACATCCGGTCGCATTGCGAACTGTGGTACGATAAGCCCATAAACATTCACCAAGCTTCTCACTCCAGTTACGTTTATTGGAAGAAACGAACTTTTTCAAGAGTTTGATGATTGTTTTGTTGAAAGCTTCTGCTAGTCCATTGGCTGCTGGATTATATGCTGTAGAAGCCAGATTATTAATCCGATGATCATCACAGAATCGAGTAAATTTCTGGCTGACGAACTGTGGTCCATTATCATGGATAATACGCCGAGGAACACCAAATCGATAGATGACATGATGTTTGACAAAGTTGATAACATTAGAAGTCTTGACTTCAGATAACGGGATTGCTTCAGCCCATTTAGAAAAGTAATCAGTTATTGCTAGAATAAACCGATGTTCTTTTGATGATGGTGGATTGATAGGACCGATGACGTCCATGCCCCAAGCTTCAAAGGGCCATGATGCCGCTGTTGGGTGTAAGAACTCCGATGGTTGATGGATAAAGTCTGCATGAATTTGACAGGCTTTACATTCCGAGCATATTGAATAGTATCAGCTACCATCGTGGGCCAATAATAACCCATACGTCGAATACGATCTTGAAGTTTTGGACCTGGCTGGTGAGCTCCGCAGACGCCATCATGTGCTTCACGGATTATCTGTTGTGCTTCTTCACCAGCGATGCATCGAAGGAGAAGACCATCATAGGCTCGACGATATAGTGTCTTCGTAGTATGATTATAATAGAATCTGAGAGACCGGCGCCGGATAGATGCTGCTTCACTCGGGTTATCAGGAAGTATGTCATACAACACAAAGTCCAGAAACGGACGTCTCCAGTCTTCAGTTACGGTGTCTATTTTGTTAGAAAAGACATATTCCATAGTAGAATCGGAAAAAGACAAGGACACTTTGTCAAATTTTAATTCAGCATCAAAGTTGAGAGAATCTTCGTCTGGATTATGGGGAAAAACCAAAGCCAGATTATTTTAATGCAGAATAGTTCTCGGTTATAAACCACTATCACTTGCTGACGTCTGATTGGTATGGCTAATACAGCAGCAAGATTAGCCAAAGCATCAGCTTCTGCATTATAGGCTCGTCGAACATGTTCGATAAAGAAACCTTCAAAGGAGGAGGCCATAGAGAGTGCTATTCGATGATAAGGTATCAAATCTTGATGACGAACTTCATACGTTCCCCTGATCTGATTGATGATAAGCTTAGAGTCTCCATAAACTTCTAAATATTGAACATCCAGATGTTTAGCGAGTTGAAGACCAATGAGAAACGTATTGTATTCTGCAACATTATTTGAACATGATTGATCTAGAGAATAAGCCCTCTGAATAGTTAATCCCTCTGGGGATACAAGAACAATTCCAACTCCGGCAACAATATCGCCATTAGGACCTATTCTAGATGCTCCATCAAAGAATAGACGCCAGGTAGGAACTTCTTCAGAAACCAGATTTGAATCCAGAACTTCATCGGGAATCTCATCATATAATTTAGAATCTTCTGGGACTGCATGAGCTGCTAGAAAATCAGCAAGAGCCTGTCCTTTAACTGACTTCTGAGGAATATAATGCATGTCATATTGGGCTAACAAGATTCCCCAATTAGCTAGTCTGGAGTTGAGAATACCAGGTTTCTTCATCATAATCCTGATGGGATTCACTCTGGAAATGACATGAATCGTTTGACCGATAATATATATCGCATTTTCTGAACAGCAAACATTAATGCTAGGCATTCTTTCTCGATTGGAGAATAACGCGGTTCAGCGCCTGTCATTGTGCGACTGAGATAATAAATGGCCTGTTCATGACCATCTTTATTTTTTGGGCGAGTAATGCACCAAGAGAATGATCCATAGCTCGAACATATAGAAGAAATAGTATTCCCGAGACGGGAGGTACCAAAACTGGAGGGTTCATGAGGTACTGTTTGATGTCATCAAATGCTTTTTGACATTCTTCGTTCCAGATGAAAGATACACCTTTCTTCAGAAGTTTGTTGAATGGTCTGCAGCGTCCTGATAAGTTGGAAATGAATCTCCTGATATAAGCAATTCTTCCTTGAAATTCTCGTAGCTCTTTTAAGGTGCGTGGAGGACGCATCTCTTGGATGGCTTTGATCTTTTCGGGATCCACGTGTATACCTTTAGCGGTAATGACGAAGCCGAGAAATTTACCACTAGAGACGCCCAGGAAGGACTTAGTAGGGTTCATTTTAAGTTGATGCTGACGCATTAAATCAAAGATAGTCTTCAAATCTTGGATATGATCCTCCTTTCGTCGACTTTGACTGACTAATATCATCAACATAGCATTCGACTATTTTTGGAGATGTTCGCAAAATATAGTGCTCATTGCTCGCTGATATATTGCTCCTGCATTCTTGAGACCAAACGGCATCACTGTATAACAGTATGTACCGATCGGCGTTCTGAAGGAAGTGTGTTTTTCATCATCTGGAAATATTTTGATCTGGTTGTATCCCGAATACCCATCCATAAATGACATTCGTTCGAAACCACATGTATTGTCGATCATGACATCAGTAATTGGAAGAGAAAACTCGTCTTTAGGACAAGCAGCATTGAGATCGCGAAAGTCTATACAGACTCGGATCTTGCCAGTCTTTTTAAGGACAGGAACGATGTTAGCCACCCATTCAGGATGTTGTTCCTCTCGAATAAATCCAGAAGCCATAAGTTTGTTGACTTCAGCTTCAATTGCATCCATAATGTCTGGACGAAATCGTCGCTGTTGTTGTTTGACCGGTTTAGCATTTGGCATGATATTGAGTTTGTGCATTGCGATCTTCGGATCTAGTCCTGGCATATCCTCGTAGCTCCAGGCGAAGACATCGATATAATCACGAATAAGCTTGATCATGTCTTGCTTATCTATTTCTGAAAGACTCTCACTGATGAATTGGTTTAGGGGAACCTTCTTCACCAATATCAATTTGGATCAGTTTATCTTCGGTAGGAGGTTCCCTCTGTTCGAACCTGAATTCCCATTGATTATCTAATCTTTGAGCCCATTGTTCTGATTCAGGTGATATTTCAAAATCATCCTCATCTTCATCATTTTGTGGGCCATCAACAGAGACCATATTGATGGATAGAATAGAGCGATAAAGATCGCCAATACTCGTGTCAGAATCCCAAGAGAGAGAATCAGAAGACTCGGATCGTTCGTCTTCATCGGACTTTGAATCTTCATGGACTATGTTGATAAAAGGGGTAGGAGCAATATAACCTAAACCACATTTTGTCCTTCCGTATTTTAATGGAGGAATTTGAACAGGCATTCTTCTTCCTTTTCCATTATTGAGACTGGTTCTAAAGTCATAACCCATATTCTTGATGATATTTTGGATTGTTGACTGTAGCGACGTAGTTGTAACCTTCCAGTATCATCGTTTATGTCATCTTCTTCCAAGTTAGGAGGATTCTGAGGTCCTTTATAGAAATATTAGATTTTCTCCCTTCTTTCGACTGAGGACCACAAAGTATGATTTCTGTATAGAGTCTAATGATACGTCTGTATGAAGAGCTTGAACAACCCCTATAGTTAGTGGCTCTAAGCTATTTAGCAATTGTAAATAACTTTGTACATAACCACAAACATCAATATACTGCAAAAGAGATGCTTCATTAATACTAGATGCTGTATTTACAACAGAAGGCCGAGCCTTCAGACTTAGTCAGATTAATGATAAAGGGGAGGAAGAAGAACAGTTAGAATTTTTGTTTCGATTAAGATCGATAACAAAAGGCTCAGAAGAGGTGAGCTCCCTTGAAGAAGACCGTGGATAAGTAATGCGTCCACTGACTGGAATGACTAGAGTATCTGATCTAGTCTAAGAAGATGGAGGGGGAGTGATGTGTCCATTAACAGGAATGATCAGCGAACTTTGTGAAGCTTGGGAAGATGGTGCAGTAGTGCGTCCACTGACAGGAATTATCAGTGAGCCCTGGGCAGATGATGAAGTAGTACGTCCACTGACCGAAATTATCAGTGAGCCTTCTTCGGATGATCTAACAGACTGCGGAGGAGTGATACGCCCTTTTACAGGAATAACAAAAGTGTCAACTTTGGATGTCTCATCTTCATTATCCATAGCTTGCAAGACTTTCGAGTATTCATCTTTGTACATGCAAGCATCATAGAAGTAAGCTTCGACTCCTTTGAATGGGTAAAGATCTGCAACCTCCTTCTGAACTTCTCCATTATCATCAACATATTTGAAGCACTGATGAAGAGTCGAAGGAACGACATTATGTTATGCAAGAATGGTCTTCCTAATAGAGCATTGTATGAGCAACCATGATTGTCGATGATGTAAAAAGTAACCTTAGTACGAAGATCGCCTATTTGAAATTTAAGGCGAATCTTACCTAAAGGCTCACTTTTTCCTTGATTGAATCCCAAGATGGTAGTGATAGTACTGGAAAGACTATGCACAGGTATCTTCAATGCATCTAACATAGCCTTTGGCATAATACTGAGAGCGGATCCTGGATCAATCAGTAAACGATCAACCTTCATAGAATCAATATATCCTGTATGATATAAAGGACGATCATGTCGATTATCCTCTAGCAGCATATCGTCCTGCGTAAAGGTAATGTTGGAATAAATTCCAATACATTATGGCAATGAGAAACAGGTCCTGTTTCCAACTTCTTGAGAAAAGTTAAGCAGGTTTCTGCTTGCAGCAATGCTTCACTTAAAGTTTTTCGAGTCTCTTTAGAGAGGCGTAAGAGCTCGAAGATTGATAATTTAGCTGGGGTATTGGCTAGTTGAGCTAATATATCAAAATTATAAGGCTTTTCAAGTCCTGTAGGAGATACTTCTTTAATGGTTTGTCGAAGCGAACTTGTTGTTTGCCTTTGTCAGCTGCTGTCGGTTTAGAAGGAACTGTCTCAACAGGAACATTTAAAGGCTCTTCAGTAGAGATTGGAGTTGAAGCTGTAACCGGAGGAACGTCAGAAATTTCTTCAGGAACTTCAGCATAATCTTTCAAATATACTTTTCCTGACCGAGTTCCAGCATGAACTTCAACTTCAGATTCTGGTTCAAGGTCTATGGAAACCATGCTGCAATTTTTTATTTGCTCTTGGTTCTTTTATGTTTGATGAAAGCTTCATTCCAGAAACCAAGGCCAACACGAGATTGATTATGTCTTATGGTGATGGCCAAAGGTGCTCGGAGTCCCTTGCCTGAGTTCAAACCTGGGGCAGTGGCTAGATCATAACCCATCTTCACCATCAATTCACGAGATTGTGAACTGTATAAATGAAAAGCAGGTTTGTACCTATCTTCAATTTGAGGTACAGATTTTCTTCGTAGAGAGTGAATTCCCTGCTGAGACGAAAGTAGAGGTTAGATAAAAATCGGGTGTGAAACTAGAAGTCACGTTGCATGACTTAGTCTTTCCGAGCTTCTTTTTAGATGAGGAAATCTTCGAGGAGAAGAGGAAGACGTCTCAAACTCTGTCTTTAAGTCTGGGTGAATCCACATTTCTCCCTTCTTAGTTGTGACAGGAACAAGTCCGTCATTCTGTGCTGGTGGGATGTTTATAACTTCGAGAGTTGCTTTGGGGATAGGAACAATCCCACTTTCCACCATTAAGGGAGGGAAGTCACCGAACTGCATTGAAATTACATTTGCTGTGACTGTTTTGTCTTTGGGTGTTAAGGTCACAGCTCCTGATTTAATCATCTCTTGAATCTTCCCTTTTAATACATAGCAAGACCGGATTGTATGACCCAGCATTCTATGATATGGACAGTATTTTGGATGATCTGTTTTATTGGCTTCATCAGGCTTTTTAATTTCTGGCAATTGAATCTTATTACCTTTGAGTAAGCATTCAAAGATACCCTGAACATCGTCATCATCGAAAGAATATTCTTCTTTCGGCCGAGGAGATCTCTGTTGTTGATTTGTTGGAGCTGAAGTAGCTTGGGTAGTCTTTACCTCTTGACTACTGTTTGGAGATTGACTTCAAGAGCTTCTTTCCCTTTGCGATTGTTGGGTCGAGTACTATTGCTAGCACTCTGATTTGATTCTTTGGGAGCCATTTGTACCCCCAGACCCTTGAAGGTCTCAGCACTGACCTCGGCAGCCTTGGCACTGACAATGAAAGAAGGCCAATCTTGGAACTGAGTGGACCCTGTCCACATGCTGATAATTGGTAAGAGGTTCGACTTGCAAGTGTCGATCGTAACAGCATCGGGAGTTCCAAGAGGCATTTTGAGGGCTTCTCTTCTGAATCTCTCAATGAATTCCTCAGTGGTCTCATTATTCTTCTGTTTGATTCTTATGAGAGCCGACATGGTCATATCATTGAGCCCTTCGTAGAATCGTTCAAGAAACATTTGCTTAAAACCGACAAATGAGGTAATGCACCCATCAGGGAGACTTCTATACCATTCATAAGCCGTTCCTTTGAGACATCCAATGAACACCCGAGTAAGGAGAGCGTCACTTGGTTGCAGTTGATCAGTCATTACTTCAAAATAATTAATGAACTGACTTGGAGAGGTTGTCCCATCATAGAAAGAGATGGTCGGAGGTTTGTATTTTGGTGGATACGATACCTGCTTCCATTCTATCGGATAAGGCTGTTTGATGCCTAACCTTTGTAAACCATCCTTCTGTTTGAATGCTTCGAATTAAGTTTTGAGATTCTTCAATTCTTCAGAGACAACTCCCGAAGATTGTGGAGTTGTGGCTTGTAGAGTGTAATTGGGAGGAGGGACTGCAGCATATGTACCACCCCCAGCTCCAGAGTGACTTGGTGTGGTTTGTACAGGAACATTAGATTGTACCCCCAATAGTAGAGGGTTCGGGGTTTGGAACAACAGGGGCATTCAATACCACTGGTGGTGCTGTCTGTTGTTGAGCCTGCATTAGAGTGTGCATAGCACTCAATGTATCTGCCGTAGCTCGCAATTGTTGTTCTAAAAAAGAAATCCTCTGTTCATGAGCCTCATTGCTAGTCGAAGGTTCATGATCACTTCTACCATGTAAGTGATAATCATTCGAGGAATAGATGATGAAACAGTCTGTTCTGAATCATCACTGTGTGAATCAGTATCTTTCCCAGGGCTTTTTACAGGAGTCAATACTGGAAAATTGGACTCTCCAAGGAAGTCTTCTGTGATCTCCGGATTACCACTTGGATGAGAAGAAGAAGAGGCTCTGGTCAAGGCTCCGGTCCTGAATCGGGTGCCGAGATAACACCATCTTCAGAGTCTGATATAGCATCAGACCGTATGCTACCCCCAATGTTTCTGGAAATTATGTTGACAGAAGCATAAAGAGGTTCATCTTCATCCAACATTGGTTCATATTCAATCCGTTCGAAAACAGATTGTCTTTTTGGTGAACAACAACATTGGATGACAACCCGAGGTTGGAAGTCACAACCATGCTTTTCATGGCGAATATGGGCAATGTCATAGCCAGATGGAGTGTCAATTCTCTGTTTATTTTGCAAATATTCCCGGAGATCTGTAGGAACAGACTGGGAAGTATTTGAAGATAGTTTCTGTGTAGAAACTTGTCTTTTGTTCTTCTGTCTTCTTGGTTCCTGAGTGTATAAAGACTGATTAATTTGAGCCACATAGTTCTTGGCATATTCTGCATCAGGGTCTAATATGCTTGTCTCAGTGGAACCGAACCGATTCTGATTAAGCTTATTACGAAGATCCGTGGGATTTGACTTTAATATCAGTCTTGGATACTTGCAATTTGCCTTTCTCAGACCGAGAAATTTTGAGAGAAGGAAGATGAGTATTATCTGACTAGGAGTCGGTAATAATCCATCTTTGGAGGAATTAGCCAAAAGGCGTTTTCCATTGTTTGATCTAGTAAGAGTACTAGTCAAATTAACTCCAGAGGTAAAGACCTTAGGAGTAGAGGAGTTGACTAAAGAGTCTTTCTCCTTGGTTGGCACAAGATGTGCAAGTTGAGGGAATCATTTGTATGTTCTGTGGAAGAGAACCCCCAATCTGATTTTCAGAAACAGTCAAAGGACTGTATCTGTTAGCATACGCTGATTTCAGTTTGGACTTCTGGTCATACGCTGCCTTTTTATTAGCATACACTGGCTTTGGCTCAGCGTACGCTGCCTGATGTTGACTTTTGTATGCTGCCTTTGCCGTACGCTGCCCTTTGAATGCCATACGCTCAGAGTCATCAATGGCTAAAGAGTCGACTGCTGTCGTAAGAATAGAAGGAGAAGGGACTTTGACATGTCCAGAGATGGTTTTCCTTGGACACATGACTTGGTTAAAGAACCAATTTTGTCAGCGTGACTAGGGGAAACCACTGTTGCCGTGTTCCGAGAAGCCGAAGTGTGCTTCATGGAAGTTGAAGACGTGTTCTTGTCAGCATGAGAAGTGACAGAAGCGTCTCGGATTGCTATAGAAGACTTAGGGACATAGACGGAGTGTCCTTCTTCTTGGCAACAGGAAGAGGGAGGAAGTAGTAGTGCGGCCTCCTTCGCCTTGAGCATTTCTTCATAAGCCGATTGGTCGAATTGTACAACCATGTCTTCTTCGTCAAGCCGATCGACGAAGTATCGCATTGAGTTGTTGCTATCTCATTGGAGGAGACAGCTTTCCCCAGCAGAGTCGCCAATTTGTTTTCCATAAATAAATTCACTTTATTTATTTGTATCTGAGAAAATTACAACTGTAGGAATCTAATCTAGAAGACGATTACTTTATCCCTTGGACGATGCGATGAAGAAACTCGAACTTCGAAGAACTTGGATAGCAACTGGGCAATCTCTCTGTTCTCTCTGAAAAATGACTGTAGTCTCCGATGAAGATGAAGAAACTCTTTTTTTATAGATTCAGGATAACTGTCCTTAAGCATACGCTCAGGTAGTTACTTGACGTGTGCATAACTGCAGGGACGCGTGGCGATTCTGATGGAGCACATTAGCGTGCGGTTGAAAGTAGTGGAGCATGTTCAGGAGAGATTGATGGCCTGGATGCCACGTTGCATAACTTCTAGAGATGGATAACTGGTACAGGACACGTGAGAACGTGTGTTGACTGTAATCCTGGATATGGTTGCTGTAATACGCTGCCTTGTTGAAGGAGAGTTATACGCTGACTTGGACAGCGTAGTGCCATAGGAAATCCATACGCTCACTTTATGGGCAAGGAGTCATGTGAGGTCCATACGCTCACTTGACTGTGTGAGGAAGGAGTCATGTGAGGTCGATACGCTCACTTGACTGTGTGAGGAAGGAGTCATGTGAGGTCGATACGCTCACTTGACTGGGTGAAGAAGGAGTCATATGAGGTTGATACGCTCACTGGAGAAGTGGCCACGTGGCTATCATGAATCTTCTTTGGTACACCATATCTTCCCATAACTGACAAAATCTTCTCGAGCGTCGTGACTGCGGATTTGACGGCTGACAGACTGTCAAAACTGACAGTAATGATGGCTTTTGTATTTATGAAGGCTGCTGAGTTGTCCTCGTAAAAGACAAACCGGCTCTTCGAAAACCTATACGACGGTTACTTTTCTCGTGACAGCTATCTTTGCACGAAAGATGAAGTGTCAGATTCATTCCTCATTTAAACATATGCTGTGCTGTCACTTCAGTAAATAATAAAATATTTACTGAGCGTATGGCTTTGAATGAGCGTATGGCTTCAACTGACATCTGTCTTTAAGCGTATGGATGAAAATGACAGCGTGTCATAATTTTCCACATCCTACAGAGGGTTCAAGCGCTTGAAGCTGTTGGCCGCGCTGTTACCCTGATGACCTCCTCCGGTCAGAGCATCTGCCACTGCCTGGTGCAAGGCATCTCTTCGACGATCCTGAGAAGCTAACAAGGTCCTAATAAGACCCACCAAAGTGCCATCATCAGGTTCTGCTGGACGGGCTGAACTGGTGGCTCTGGATCCCCAGGAGGCATGACTCTGGAGGCTACTCCTGAATGCTGGGCTTGATCTCCAGGTTGCTGCCGATCCACGGGAGGTGCTCCGCCTTGCTGATCGGTAGGACCAGGAACAATGCCGCTGAAGAAGACGACATAGGGAACAATAAGGAAGGACCAGGACAGATCAAAGATACAAGCATGTGATCAGGTCAAGATTTCAGGGATTTAGAAGATACGAGCAGAGATCAAGGGCGAATACTGATTGAGACATCTATTCGGTAAACCCTCACATATCTGATTTTCAAGACCTGTATGGGCCACCACTTAAACCATGTAACGCCCCAGAACCAGAATACTGGAGAGCGGGGGCATACATAGCCAGCTACGTATATTGAAGTACAACCCACCTCGCTATACGGTCACGGCTGTCTAGATACATGAGGGTTTAACTACAAGCCATCAGTCTCCTATGGTCATGAACAAGCCTATTGTCTCAATCTCAAGCAAGCAATAACAGTTTACAAGATGTCAGAGCACCAAATATATAATAGCAAGGCGTCCCATATATTAATACTTGGATGATCATGAAGCTATTCGTACAAAATGTCAAGACTAGCAAGAGTTTCAGTCATACATGATCAACCCTAGGATTTGTCAATCATGTTACAGCCCATAGGCAGACAGTAAATAAAGGTGCAATACGAGCTAACACGTGCTCGTCGGCTAAACGCCTCAAAGAAAATTTTATAATAAAGTGGGAGAGCCAAAATAAACCCACTCGTTGCCAGGGTTACGCCTAGTGGTCACCATCTGGCTGGAAGGTAGGTAGATCCTCTGGAGCTGCTCCGATATCTGGCCATACAAACACCAGCTGGGTCAGACCCCAGAAAGAGCAAGTGTCACAAAGGAGGCTTCACTTAGGAACTAAAACTAGCACATCATAAATGAATATTAAAGATAATTATAAAGGTACTGATAATAATAGGGGAAACAATAATGAATTGAGTACGAGAAAACCATTCAAGTAGCCAGGTCGCAACCCTTAAACCAAACAAGGACCGAGGTTGCAACCCTTCACCTAAATAGAAACCCGTCTTAAATACTGATGTAAAGTAAAACATGATCAGCTCGACATAGGGTGAAATAAGACAATAAACGAAGAGAGGGTAAAGAACTGCTCCGGGAGCCAGGTTACAACCCTTAACCAAACAAGAACCGGTGTTGTAACCCTTCGCCTGAACAGAACCTTGCCCTTGATCTTTATGTTAAGGCAAGCATAGGTAATCATGTCTGTCACAATCTTGTAAACATGACGAGCATGGCATGGGGTACAATAGGACAATAAACGAGGAGAGGACACAGAACTATCCGGGAGCCAGGTTACAACCCTTAAACCAAACAAGGACCGGGTTGTAACCCTTCACCTGAACAGAACTGGTCCCCTGATCATATTGTTAAGGTAAGCAAACTAAGCAGTACGATATATGATAAGATAACCATGGAACTATTCAGATAGCCAAGTTACAACCCTTAACCAAACAAGGATCGGGTTGTAACTCTTCATCTGAACGGAACTTAGTTTCTTATCATTTATCGATAAGTAAAGCACAAGGAATCATGTCATATTACAATCTGTACAGGATCAGGACAAACTAGACTGGGCTAGACTCCATCCAATCAATCACGGCCAAGCAATGAGTACTTGATACTTTAACTAACTAGGTTATCACAAGCCTAGTTACTAGCAAGCTGCAATGAGATTATTCCAACAGCCACAAGCCTACAGACCATCCAGGTTATCCAGGTCGAATATCCTCCCGATAGGGGCAACACTTGACAGTGTGCTGGAAATGTGCCCTACTCATCGGCAGACTACAAGTCCACTCGAGCGCCCAGATAACGGGATTGCCTGTAGCGTGAAATCTCTTCATGACTACTGATTTATTCTAGTTTTAGCCTTTGTCAATTTTTAGTAGGAACCCCTGACGTGGTATTCAGGGGTCCCCGTCCTAGACATGATACAAGACAATACTAATTTATTGTACAAACACAATCGTCCACGGTGTCCAAACCATTTATTATAGTCATGTTATGCAAGCCGACACAACAGTCTTCAATAGTTCCCATCATGCTTGCTTGTCATATCCTGTCACGTCATGTCATGTTCACTCCACGTCATGCCATGTATCATTATTGATCCGGTCATATCACTTAATTCGTGCTTGTCAAGTCATGAAAAGTGCAAGGCTTTAGAAAGGCAATCGGATGCACAAGGGCTCAAAGCTCTACGCGAGTGAGCCTCTACGCTAGGCCAAGGGCCTCAAGCGTAGAGTGGCTCTACGCTAGCGCGAGCAAGGATGCACGTGGGGGTGTTTTACGCTAGCCATGCTTTACGCAAGCGAGATTATACGCGCGTAAGATTTTACGCGAGTAGATTTCTACGCACGCAAACTTCCGCGAAACTCTAACGCTAGTAAAACTCTACGCGAGTGAGCTCTATGCGAGGAAACACTCGGACAAAACTTTACGCTCGCGAGAGTCTGCTCGAGCCAGGGGTTTTACGCGAGCACGATTTTACGCGCGCGGGAGAGCCCCGAGCGTAAAATTTGTAGGAAGTCAGCGTAAAACGAGTACGCTGGCACGCAAATACGTGTGCGTAAAAGGCTAAAATACACGCTGACACATAAAATGTGGGCGTAAAGGCTGATCACTATGCTAACACGTTAGAACGTGTGCGTAAAACTTCGTCTACTCCTCATGGCCAATACAATCATGCGTAAAAGCTTAGGAACTCGAGGAACTCCATCTCGTCAAGACTTGGTGAAATCCCATCCCAAAATCAAACTTGTGTAAAATCAGAATGCCTACTACAAGGACTCTTAGTTTTCGAAACAAGCCATTTTTGTAGATCAAAACCAAGAAGATCAAAATGCTAGAAACTTAGATCTACATGGAATGAGCCATGGAATTAAAAATGCTAAGTACTAAAGTGGCTTAGAACTTGTGGAGAAGAAATGGAACAATAAAATTGAGTTCCTCTATGAAGCAAGTTGCACTTGCCTAAACCTCTCTCTGGTAGGTAGAGAGTAATAGTGAGGAAGAAGAAGTAATGGAGAAGAAGTAATGAGGACAGAGGAGTGTTGGGCGGCTATTAAAGAAGAGGGGTAGGTGGGGGTTGGTCCACATGAAGATTCAAGCCAAGCCGAACCAGCAAGCTGAACCGAACCAAGCAATCATGTAATAAGACACACAATATACGTACACGTATACCAAAATACGTAATACGAACTATGGTCATTACAGCACCGAGGTGCTTGCCTTGTAATATCTTAATGTTCAATAGCGACTCGTATATTTGATGTATGTTTTATTTCAAGTTGTTCTATCTAGTATTCGACATACACTACGATTTCTCTCCTTCGAGCCATGCCCGTAGATTTGGTAGGTTAATTAGCATATAATTATTTACTTAGGCATGAAGGAGTAGGAAAGAAGGGTCAAAGTCCTCCACCTTAAGCCGATACGCCTTGTCATTTTGTCAAGCCGCGCGGCTCAATTTTATAACTTTGTTCCATGGCCAACTTTTCTGACTTAGCCATTCGAGCACTTCGTGCTTCGTTGAAGTATCTGACCGATTTGGCTTCTATGCCTATGTCTCAGTCCATTGCGAGGCGATGATTTGGTTTTGTGGACTCTGTTGCAAACCAGGGAAAATATTGACCTCTTATATTTCAGCATAAAAGTATAGCGTACACATGAAACCAACTAAAATCAATATTCAATCGAATCGGACTTGTGCATTACATCGATTCGATTTCTTAGAATCTTCGAACGACTCAATGTTTTCTCTCGGCCAACTTAACACTAGCATCGATCTTACTCGATGCATTCCTCGCAACGTCTCTTGTATCGATTCGCATCGATACGTATTTTGGGTCAACGCAACTTTCGAGTCAACGACTCAGCATAATGCACCGTGCGGAGCAGGGCTTACATTATGTGCCATATTGACAATAAATAGCACATGGAAACTCAATGAGTAGGACACTGTAACGCCCCATCCCAGAATACGTAGGACCAGGTACGTAAACATGTCACCGTATTTATTTATATTAAATATACATAAACTATAAATACAGTACAACATGGCTCACTAAATCTCATCCATAATTTAAAAGAAAAGATATTATAAGAAACAAATATAAATATTATTTACATGTTGGTGGATGGAGACAAATCTAATACCAACATGAACTAAAAGATGGAGAGCAGATAAGGAAGCAACAAGGTGGTCCAAGGGATGTCATCTTCGATAGGAAGGAGAAACCACCTATCTTGGCTGAAAATCCTGTAAAAAGTTAAGAC
>JANAVB010017207.1:0-15522 GCA_029216955.1 Iris pallida
ATACGGCTCAACATAAGGCTCCGGCTCTGATGCTAAAGACACAAGTTCTCCGTGTGCGGTCCACTGATCGTAATTAGGCGTGAAACCCTTCGAGTACAAATGATATGTCACTTCCACTTCTGGATAATATTTAACGTTATGACATTTCACACACGGACACTTAATTTTGGTGTCGTCCATGTACTGAGGGAACGCCTTAGCAAACTGCAGGAACTGCTCTACTCACGCTATGTACTCATCCCGCACACCACACATATCATCAGAACGATGATTGTACATCCATAAACGATTCCGCAAGTAGTAATTCATATCCATTTGGAAATAATTCTGCAAAGATGGACACACATGTTCAGCGAGTAACTAGTCAAACTGGGTAAATTTGAGTTGACTAAGTCAATATCTTGGACTCCTTGGTCAAACTAGGCCAAAGTCAACTCTTGGTCAACTCTGGTCAACTCTAGTAGTCAAACTAGGTCAACTATGGTCAAACTAGTCAATGCCACCATTCTAGGCCCTAACTAGCCCATACTAGCTAGCACACACCATTCAAGGCTATACAAGCCTAACCTATAATTCAAGTACCAATAATGACCAAAGTCAACTCAAGCTATCCATACACACAAGTAATATCTATAGATTATACATACAATATATATATATAGGCATGCATATACTATATGCCTATATTACAAGACAAGGCAACTTTCATGCATTCATATATCTAGACACTCTAACATAGGCTATATGCCTATATCACATGAGTTACATGATATAGTTATGTATATATGTATACAATATCATCTATCAAACTTATATATATAGAGAGAGTAGAGAGTGGGTGGTGTGTGTACATGCACATGTGAATGGGTGGTGAGTGTGTTGACTGTTACATATGACAGTCACATGTATGTGTATATGAGGGAGGCTAACATGCTTGTATTAAGCTATATGTGTGTGTGTACCTAGGCAAGAGTGAGTGAGTGAGTGATATAAATTATGGATCAGTCCAATCTGGACAGTGAGGGGATTTACTGTGTTCAGTAAAATAGGAAAGGAAAGGAAATCAGTTCATTTCACACAACATTACATACTCCTATAACATATTTCAGACCCATTCACCTCAAACCCAAATCGAGAACCCAAACTCTAACCAAATCACCCCAAACTTGAAACTCAGTCAGCACACATATAGATACACTACACTAGGGTTTTAAACATGTAAATTAAACCATTAAACTAGGTTAAAATGGTTGTCAAAACTGGGTTTTCAAAACTAAAAAATACAGTAAATTAACAAGGTATCAGTCAACATAGGGTATTTAGAAATTGATATATAAAAACATGTTAAAATAGAAATAAATGGTTGGTAAAGGATCTAGGCTATGTGTACGTGTCCAACATAGTGTCGTGTCCACCACAACATGACACAGTGTGTCCATGTGTGTGTGTGTGTGTGTTCGTGTGTCCGTGTGTGTGTGTCTCTATGTGTGTGCGTGTGTGTGTGTGTGTGTGTGTGTGTTGTCCGTGTGTGTGTGTGTGTGTGTGTGTCCGTGGGAGGAGAGAGGAAGAGGAGGTAGGTTAGGGTTTACCTGAGGAAGAGGAGGAGGAGCTCGAGGATGAGGAGCTCGATGAGGAAGAGCTCGAGGATGAGGAGCTCGTGGAGGAGGAGCTCGACGGGGGGAGTAGGGGTCGCCGGGGGGGGAGGGTCGCCGGAGGAGCTCGAGGAGGGGGAGAAAATTTCGAGTGGAGGGAAAATTTTCGAGTAGAGGGAAAAAGAACACAGCGTGCCCTAAGTAAAATAGTTAGCGACGTATGGAGGAGACGTCGCTAACCGTCGCCAATTTTTAATATATGGCGACATATTTAATAATATGTCGCTAAGCGTCGCTAATTCCGTCGTATAGCGACGAATTTCTAGGACGTCGCTAATATGCAAAAAATTGGCGACGTTTTTTGTTGGCGTTGCTAATTTCGTCGCTAATATATCATATTTTGGTAGTGTCACATATATACGAATGTTTATAAAGTTAATATTCATGAAAGATATTGATTATTTTATCAATTTAGATATCGATAAACTTTATAATATAAATATATACTTATGTTATATATCTTGATACTTATAAAGAACAAGTAAGCAACTCCAAAATTCAATACTAAACATTAAAGCAAACTTTTCACAATATGAAATAAATCTTTAAATTCCATGACTTTGCATAAATACAAATTTGATTTAAACTGATATACCTCAAATTCTAATATATTAATGTAAGATATTTATTGCACCATGTCGATTCATGAGATGAAGAACATAAATTAAATTGCGGAAGCGTACCTGAATCCATTGTCTTTGCTTGACGGATCTTGAAGCAGACGTCTCTCTTGATGGGATTTGATCTTCCAACCCGCTACGGCCCTTAATAACAAAGATAAAATCTTTGTTCCTCTCTTTGTTTATGGGAATACAGAAGAGAATAGAGAAAACCCTCTCTTGGTGGACGTATGAGTTGGGGACCATAACCCTAATGAATACGCATACATATATATATATATATATATATATATATATATATATATATATATATATATATATATATATATATATATATATATATATGTATATGTGTGTGTGTGTGTGTGTGTATGTGTGTGTGTGTGTGTGTGTGTTTTGATATTTTTAATTTTGTCCCTCATCAAATTAGAATTATCTCCAGTATCTACACATTAATTCCATGACAATTATACCCTTAAGCCAATTTCCAAATAGACCACTTTAATTTGGCTTAATTATTTAGATAGCCTAAACACAATTAATTTTACATGTGTGGCCCCTTAATTATTGAATAATTTCAACAATCTTCCACTGGGCCACATATGTAACCTTATAATTGTGTTAACCTTAGTGAGCTCATAAATTGCTATCTTAATCCTTAGGGTATATCCGGACAATCTCGTCCATTAACCATATCAACATAGGATCAAAGCGGCCTTCGTCACATATAGCGTAACTAAACCATCAATGGTCACATATACCAATATAGCTAAACGACATAGATCAATCATGGATGCGTAGCATGGAAATTACACGTAATGTGATCAATACATGTCTATTTCCAACTGGTCCTCCTTAACTTTAATGAGATCAATACTTTAACATAATGAAAACAGAATGAACTAAATTTCCATATATCTGATCAGATAAATATCCAAAATACTTTAATACATAAATGTGTCCAAAACCAAATAGCACCCAAATATATAAAATACAAACTCCCACTATATTAACATATACTTAATTGAGATAACACCCATATGAGCAGTATGCTCATGAAAGACACTGGGTGATAATGCTTTTGTGAGCGGATCTGCTAAAATGGAGTTTGTCATAATGTGCTATATGGACACTTTAACCATTCTGAATTCTTTCCTTCACAACTAGAAACTTTATGTCAATATCCTTGACTTATACAAGTTTCTGTTGTTATTAGAATACATTACTGTTGATTTACTGTCACACCATAATTTAATTGGTCTTTCAACACCGTACTGTAGGCGCAGTCTTGTGACAAAATTTCGCAACCATATTCCCTGAGTAGATGTCCCACAACATGTTATAAACCTTGCTGTCATGGTAAAAAAAATTATGAGTGCATGTTTGACACTCATCCTAAATATATCTCCATTAGTCAGCATAACCTGATGTGGATCTCCTACTATGTTGGCATCCAACAAAATCGGAGTCGGAATACCTTATAATCTCCAGAATTATCCGATCTCCTACAAAGAGCATATAATTTCTTGTTCTCTATTAATTACTTAAGTAGTTTGGCTGCTACCCAATGATCCATCCATATTTGCTTAAATATCTGCCTAACATCCTAATATGTACGCAATATCCTGACGCGTACATACTTGAGCATACATTAGACTCCCTACAACTGATCATGAAGGAAAAAATCTATTGTATTTTCTTAATTTCAAGACTATTCTTAGGGCACTGATTGAGACTGAACTTGTCTCCTTTAGCGACTGGGGTGTCACCTGGTTTGCATTCCTGCATGCCAAATCTTTTAAGCACTTTATCGATATAGCTCTTTTGTGATAATCCAAGAATACCTCGAGAATGATCTCGGTGTATTTGAATTCCTAATACAAAATAGGCGTCACCAAGATCTTTTATCTCAAAATTATTTGATAGAAATTTCTTAGTGTCATGCAATATGCCTATATCATTTGTGGCAAGCAATATGTCATCAACATACAAAACCAAAAAAATAATTTTACTTTCACTGAATTTGTGATACACACAATCTTCAACAACGTTAACCTCAAAACCAAACGAGGTAACAACTTGGTGAAATTTATAGTACCACCGACGAGAAGCTTGCTTGAGTCCATAAATGGATTTTGTCAATTTGCAAACCATATTCTTTGGATCTCTCGACACAAAGTTTTCTAGCTGCACCATATAAATAGTTTCGTCAATGTTACCATTGAGAAATGCCGTTTTGACATCCATTTGATGTAACTCAAGATCAAAATGTGCAATAAGTGTCATGATTGTTCTAAAAGAGTCTTTCGAAGAAATCGGAGAGAAAATCTCTTTAAAATCAATTCCTTCCTTTTGAGTAAAGCCTTTAGCTACAAGACGTGTTTTATACCTCTCCACATTACCCTTCGAATCCTTCTTGGTTTTAAATATCCATTTACAACCAATGGACTTCACATCTTTTGGTAATGGGACAAGTTCTTAAACTTTATTGTCTTGCATGAACTTATACTCCTTATTTATTGTATCAATCCGCTTTGAGAACTGGAATTTTCCATGGCCTGACGGAAGTTGATTAGATCATCTTCCAGTATCCACAGTCTTTCTCACGTTCCTAGAGAAATATGACAATATTATCCAAAATTATATTTCTCCTTTCTCTGGTGGACCATCTTAATATTACCGGTTCTTGAGGTTGTTGAGTTTGTTCCTTAGGAATAATTACCTTATCTTGAATGGGGTGCCGCTACGTTGTCGTTGTTAAGGTATCTCAACAACGACTTATAGAGGTAATTCGATATTGTCTTATTAAGACTCCGAATTCACTTCTTGATCATGACAGGTATAGAATCCTGTACATCGTCAAAAGTTATAGTAGGAATCGTAATTGATTCCTTCTCAAAGACAATGATCCTGACTTTATTTCTCCCCCAAACTCAACATCCTCAAAAAATATTACACTTCTCGTCTCAAAAAAATTTCTTAGTGTGGGATTGTATAATTATCAACCCCTTGATCTGTAGCATAACCAATAAAGTAGCTGCTTATAATTTAACTTTGGTCTGTCTTTCCATTACACGTTCAATATAAACGTTAAAGTCTATAAAGTCAATGGAATCTAAATCTCATCAGACACAAATCGTTCAACTCTGTTTCTAGAGAAGTGACCTAATGCTTATGTCATAATGAGGCTAAAAAATATATATTGTTAATTTTGTGTTTAGTACCACAAGGCTTCACTTGCAAGGTTTCATTATAAGATGCAATAGTTTCAACTGAATATAGGTTATCATAAACCTTAAGGGAACCGTTACCAATAATATTTAAATTTAAAGATAGACTAAACTTATTGTTTCCAAATAAATAATGATAACCAGATTTGTCCATTAAGGAAACTGAAACTGAACTTCGTCTAAAAGACGGTACAATAAAAGTGTCTATCAAATCCAAATAATAATCAGTTCCAAAAAATAACCTAAAATGTCCTATTGCTTTCACTTCTACCGAATTGTCGTCACCCACATAGATGTACCTTTCACCATCAATTGACTTTCGGTAACTCAGGCAACCTTGCCTAGAACATTAATGTGGGTAGTCCCACCAGAATCTAACTACCATGAGTTTCTTGGTACTAAATTTAAATTAACCTCAGAACAGATCAAATTTAGAATTGTACTTTTTTTTATACACCATGCGTGGTACTTTGTACATTTCTTCCTTATGTGTCATGTCTTATCACAAAAGAACAACCCTTAGTTTTATACTGTTATTTCTTTTGATCTGGACCCTTAGCAGCTACTGTATTCATTTCTTTTTGCCTTTAAAGTTTATTCTATTAAACATGAAAATTAAAACCTTATTGGCAGATATTTTAACAACATTAACTGTAAAGAGAACAAAGCAACAAAAAAAAAGTGTGCTCTAACAAATAACCAAAGCGTAAAATATAGTCAAACAAATTCAAATAATGGTGAACCCCATCTCAAGATACCTAGTACATCATTAATATCAAGTCTTTGGACAGTGATATTAACTGTAAGTGGTATTCTTGGTGTAATGATCAAACGTTGACAATAAGTCATGTCAAATAATGAGCCTATCTTTGGATCGGGTTATTATTCACATGTAAACCGTATAATTGTCACACATTTATCACCACAAGTATGTGTGCAATTCGGCCAGTATTAACCTTCCTTTGGGCCGGTTAATACTCGCATGAATTTACACATACAAACATCTAACATCCCTCATAGACTATCAATGCAAGAGAGGTCACTTTGGCGACATCTTGTTTCAATGGGTCTATTTAGAATATTAGACGACTATTGCTAGTCACAAAAGGCACCAAAATTTTTTTGAATGTTGACTAAATTTTACAAAATTGAATCATGTCCAAAACTTTATGTACATGCATAATTAAAATATTACAACTCAAAAAAAGATATTCATAAGCATGTGAATCTCTTTACATGATTCAAACAAATATTCTTAATTTGACTAAACTGAGCATTATCAACATAATAAAATTCATGTAATATTTTACTGAAGATATGGACCAATAGATTGCTTCAAATAACCCATAAAGATTATATTAAAATAATCTGCTGAATATATGTACGTCAATAGATTACATCAAATTATATGACTTAGAACATAAATTTATTGGAAACTAAATTTATGCCAAACATAAAATTGTCTATATTTGATTCCAATTTGTCCTCCAATGATTAACTTAGATTGGAAAACACTCTAAATTGAGTAACACCAAATATCTATCAGCATGAGTAATTGGAATCTAATCGACATTCCATATTATCACATGTCCAGCAATAAGCATATTCATGTATATTTAATATAATGGAGAATTTCTACGGTCATTATCACATGCGTCCATATCTAATATTTAAGCATGAATAGAGAGGTCATTACTGTATATAAATTAAAATTTCTATCAAGATTCCCTTAAGTATGCCAATCAAATCAATAGAAAATTGGCAACAAACCAATGTTAACATTTAAGATGCAAAATTACTCTTGTGGCTAAAATAGGAATTCATTTAAGATGCATACAAACCAATGTTAACATTTATTATGGCCGTGCCTACCAAATTGGCAGCAAACTGTTGTTGCTTATTATGTAGTAAGTTTGCACCAATAATGCTTAATTGAATTCGTATTTTTCAAAGATGAAAAATTCATGAACGAAAGCGTTCGGGAAAGAAAAATTCATGGACACCTCAAGTAGCAGTAGCAAGAAACGTGAAGCATGCTAGCACGTTACTCTTTTGGTTTCGAAATTTTAAGCAATTGTTTTAGAAAATGCATGGAAATCTGGAAGCAGTTGAGACCGGATTCTTCATATATATATAAAAAATACTCGATGAATAATAAAAGCTTCCATAGAACAATCAGAATCCTAAATAAAATTAAATCTAACGATCTACGGTTTCTGAACACCAACAAAAATTGAATCTGAAAATTTTAAACTCATGAATCAAACAAGGGTGGCTCTGATACCACTTGTAAGATATTTATTGCACCATGTCGATTCATGAGATGAAAAACATAAATTAAATTGCGAAAGCGTACCTGAATCTATTGTCTTTGCTTGACGGATCTTGAAGCAGACGTCTCTCTTGATGGAATTTGATCTTCCAACCCGCTACGGTCCTTAATAACAAAGATGAAATCTTTGTTCCTCTCTTTGTTGATGGGGATACAGAAGAGAATATAGAAAACTCTCTTGGTGGCCGTATGAGTTGGGGACCATAACCCTAATGAATACACACACACACAGATATATATATATATATATATATATATATATATATATATATATATATATATATATATATCTGTGTGTGTGTGTGTGTGTTGATATTTCTAATTTGGCCCCTCATCAAATTAGAATTATTTCCGGTATCTACACATTAATTCCATGACAATTATACCCTTAAGCCAATTTCCAAATAGACCACTTTAATTTGGCTTAATTATTTAGATAGCCTAAACACAATTAATTTTACATGTGTGGCCCCTTAATTATTGAATAATTCCAACAATTAAATATCTGATAATTTGATACATAACTCTAGATTCCTCTACGTCATGTGCAACACTATAAATCTAAGCATAAGAATCTTAAACTTGCATAATACTCCCCTTGTAACACTTTTAAACATATTTTTCGATAGTACTAGGGTTAGTTATGCAAACCGTTATCAATACGTAAATCTAAGGGTGTGCAATGTTTCGATTTGGTTCAAATTGAACCAATCATATAGAAACCTAATGAATCAAGAACCAAATTTTTAAAAAAATAGAAACCATAATAATGAAAATTGAACCAAACCGAAACGAATTTGGTAGGTTCGGTCGTTTTCAGTCGGTTCGGTTCTTGTAAGGCTTAACCTGTGAGATGCGAAAGGGAGTTCCCAAGCAAACAAATTTTACGAAAATAAAAATAAAATGTAAAGTATTAAGAATTGAGAATAATGAAAATATATTATGAACAGAAATCGAATCTCTAAATAATAGGGAGTTCCCAAGGAACAAAATTTTACTAAAAATTCAAACTTTCCACGTCAAAATCTCCAAACGATTAAAATTTTCATTTAGTAGTAAAGATTTGCATTAAATCTAAATAAATAGGTAAAATATTAGGAATTCAGAACCATGTTAAATAGAAATGAATGTTAAATGAAAAACATAAATAAAATTTGAAGAAAAACATAAATGAATGTATTAACACTAAAATTTAAATGCTTACAGAATTGAGAATCATGTCCTTGCAGAGGAACCCAACCACCAGTGTCATCATGGAGGAAGTGGGCCTTTTCATGAAACAAGGAATGATGAGAAACAAGGATTTTTAATGGAAAGCCGACCACCGACGCCGCCATTTCCTTTGGCAACCCCAACCTCTTGAACGATGACTCCTTCGTCGCAATCCTCGTCATGTCCCCTAGTCTTTGTAGCAATATATTCCCTATAACTGGGCTTGAGCGAGTCGACAAGGGATATGGAGACGATGACTTTTCTTCTGCTGCTGCCATGGGAGATGTTGTTAGCTGCTTCGCAGAGGCGCCACATGCGTTGATGATGAGGAGTGATAAAAGGAGAGATGAGTTTTTTTTCTCTCAATTGGAGATCCATCGCCACCTTCGAGAGAATTGAAGAGAGAAGAGAAAAAGCTTAGGATTATTTTTTCTATATATACAAAGTTAGGGGTAAAACTATAACTACACTTATAAATTCGGTTTTCGGTTATAGTCGGAGGCCGAATCCTAAACCAGCAACCCGTACCAAAAAACTGAATATATGTATTTTAAAAACCGACAGACGACCCATTTTTTTGAACCCGACTCGAAATGTTATTTCGGGTCGATTTTTGGCCCAAAACTGTTTTTTTGCTCACCCCTACGTAAATCGGGTATGACTTAACATATGTGTTTATTTTAACAGGCTTCCTTCTAGGTCTAGGCTTGCATGACCTACATAGATAAACATGCATATATAAACATAGTTATTCTTCACTAGAATAATATTTAAAACACATACACCTGCAAGAATTATTTTTGCATCCTATGATCAATTTAGAGTATAAATCAACTTGTGTCCTACGATTACATTGATGAACATACTTGTATGTTACCATAAATTCTTAAATGAAACATGGATATAGAACACTCTTTATAAGGTAGGACACACACACACACATATAAATAACATGGTTTTGGAATTATAATTAAATGAATAACAAAGTTTTCAAAATTAATTTTTGAATAGAAAGAGGACTTGCCTTGCTTTCTTAGTAAAATGGGTATGTCTTCGGGTTTGGAAGTACTAAAATTATGTATGCTTCCCTCTACATAGACTAGGAGCTAACAATTATGAGAAGTAGAGGGTGTGTGCCTTCTTTTCTAAAGATGAGGAAAGAGAAAAGAAAATCAATAAATGTTTAAGTAAAAAAAGTGTATCTTCCTTAGCTTCCAAGCTAGACAAGGTGTGTGAGTTCTCACCTTGCTATTATCGCTAAGAAGAGTGATATGAAGAGGTTTAAAGCTTGAGGTGGTTGGCCTTGGCTTGAAGAAGAAAAAATAAGTTGTAAAGAAATTTAAAGAGTTAAAAAGGAGTTAAATAAAAACCTAAATGTATATATATCAAATATATTCTATTAGAAATCAAAGAAGTTGAAAGAAGATGATAGAAGAGAGAGGAAATACCTGCTTTGCTAGGGAGAAGGAGGAGGTGGAGAGGGGTGTGTGGAGTAAGCTTTTCGGAAGCAGGAGCTGTCACGACGAGATTTATCACACTTTCAAGGTGATGACTAATCCTTTCAAGTAGCTTACAAGCACCTCTATCTTCTTGATAAAAATCAAGCACCTCTCATAGTTAATATAATATAAATTTTACACAAAAATAAATAATATTATTAAATAAAAAATCGGAAGTATGAAAAAAATATTTATCAAATAATAAAATTTGTTATTGTAAAATATTTTCTTGTAGATTTTATTTCTTCTCTTAAACTTATTTATATTATAATGAGGTTTACAAAACAGTTATGACACCACCACAATCCAACCTCTCAAGAAGGACCCATCTCCACAAAAAATGTGCCTAGTCAACAAGCCAAAGTATGACACATGTCCAAGTGCTTTGCCAACAACATGTTGTACATTTAATGCTCGAAGGAAGCTCTACCATGCATTGAATGCACTGGCACCCCAAGTATGGGAGAAAACTTTGATACAGCCGGCTGTATCAAAGTTTTGATACAGCCGGGTGTATGACAGGTGGGCCCTCCCTATTTTTTCGTAAACCGTGTAACCAAATATATATAGGGGGGCCCACCTGTCATACACCGGCTGTATCAAAACTTTGATACAGCCGGCTGTATCAAAGTTTAACTCCCAAGTATGGAAGCAAGCTCCCCCGGATGCAAAAATTCCCTTGGAATACTAATATTTCTTTTATGGCAAAAGATGCGTCACACAGTGACATCCTAGTCAGCCAGGTGACATCAAGCTCCACGTAACGTGCATGCAGATGCTCTATCTCAACAAAAGCTACCATCTCATCAAGGGAATGTGTCACGTAGAAATTACTAACTTTTGTAGGGATTCTCTTTTTGAGGCCAATAACAATAGAGAAATTTTGAGTGGCATCCCACTTTTGCTTAGCATATTTACAGTACATCTCACAAGTTTACAACAATATGATGTACCTCCCACTTTTGACGTTTTTCGTCCAATATGGACGGTCAACTGGGTTGACCCAAATTTTTTGACAAAAATACTCCCGACCTGTTGTCTTCCTCATCGTGTCTCTCGCCCCTCCCCCCCCTCGCCGCTGCCGCTCCCCGACCTCGCCGAGCTTGCCGCCCCCCTCTCCGACCACGCCCCCCCCCCCCCCCTCTTCCTCCTCCCCGACCACGCCACCCTCGACTTTTCTTTCTTTTCCAGCCGTCTGGTAATTGGTAGGGAGAGAGAGAGAGAGAGAGAGAGAGAGTGGTGACTGATTTCAAATAATATACTTGTTCATTCATTCACTCATTCATTCCATTGAGCTTTGTCGACCGACGTTGTTGTTCGTGGCGGATGGACGCCTACGAGGCGACCAGGGTGGTGTTCTCCAGGATCCAGGCACTGGACCTTGAGAACGCGGCGAAGATCATGGGCCTCCTCCTGATCCAGGACCACGGCGAGAAGGAGATGATCCGTCTGGCCTTCGGGCCGGAGACCCTGCTCCATTCCGTCATCCTCAAGGCCCGGAAGGAGCTGGGCCCGCTGCAGCTCCCGCACTCGTCCCCTTCCCCAACGCTCCCCTCACCTTCTTTGCCCTTCCACCACCACCACAACCTCCTCTCCCGCTAGAACTCCGCCACCACCGCGTCCCGCTTCAGCTTCCCCCACCCGCCCCCGCCCCTGCTCAGCATAACCTCCCCGTCCTGGGCCCCTCCGTCTTCGTCTCCCCCCGACTGTCACCAGTCCCCCGAGGACCTTATGAGCCCGGCCAACTACACCGACGAGATCTCGCTGCAGGACCAGCTCTCCTTCTTGAATGACCCTTACCAGGAGATGAACGGAGGAGCGGGGTGGCCCTCCACCACCACCAACGCAGCCGGAGCTGCTCCGTGGCGGCGAAACTCTGCCTCGGCTTGGAGTCGGCGCCACGGAGTATACTATTTCCCTGACCTGTTGTCAATCCTTCGATCCGGAGTCGGCGCTGCCGGTCGAGAACGTGCTGGTGACGATGTACGCCAAGTGCAGGAAAGGGGGACGGGGAGGTTGGGGATGGGGGGCGACAAGGTCGGAGAGGGGGCCAGCGAGGTCGGGGAGGGGAGGCGGCGCTAGGGCCTGGCGAAGGGGGGCGGCGGAGGCACGCCGACGGCGTGGAGGGGGCAGACACGAAAAAATAGGAGAATCGGGAAATAAGACAGGGGTATTTTGGTCAAAAAAATGGTCAAAGGGGTTGACCGTAAGTTGGGGACGAAAACCGTCAAAAGTGGGGGGTACCTTACATTGTTGTAAACTTGTGGGGTGCACTGTAAATATGGTAAACAAAAGTGGTGTGCCACTCAAAATTTCTCTAAATAATATTGCATATGCTCATTATAACGATCGACTTTTCTAGAAAATAAAGGACCAAAGTTTTCGTACCAGGTTCAACCTTTTCGCATCGAATCAATCCAGATTAACTACCTTTCAAATTTGGCAAAAGCTTTTGAACTCATATTATCGAATCGTAAAGCCCAAGTTTTAGGCTCCTAAACCGAAAAAGAAGAGTACTTCTTGTGCAACTGTATTTTGAACTCAACCTCCCTCGACAGGCAATGATGCCATTATCAGACCGTCAACTAAGAGAAAGGGACGACGCATCGACATGCGTGATGTCATGTTCCGATTCTACATAATTGATAGTCGTCTCTCGGGCTTGATGTCGTGCGAACCTAAATGGCGCTCACACAAGGCACATTTATAAGGTTATCTGAAACAAAACAATAAAAAGAGTACGTAAAAATTAAATAACACATTTGCAATAGAAGGAAACTTGTCTTTTATTGACTATAAACTTATTTACAAGACTCGATTACAAAAGGTGTCGTCTGAGCTTGCAAACTGACTCTGATGAGATAGTCATTCCATATTTTTACATCCCTTTATACATAAGCAACAAAACACTCTCTTGGACCAGGGATCAGAGAGAGTTGATGAGACATGGCACGGTCTTGATCAGAGTCTTCAAAATATTGGAGATCACCTTCGTACGCTAGCAAGACTCCAAAATGTTCTAAGCGTCGTCTTCATTTCCTTGGCACGCTTTCTTGGTTCGGAGCATCTGTGGAGAGCGAGGATCAGTACATTGCCGTGTACTGGTGGATGGCTTATTAAATTTTGTGCTCTCATTTGGTTCATAAAGTTAGGTAAAATATGCATATATAATTGGTGATCCTTCTAGCCATCCTAATCAATTTATGCAAGCATTTAATAGGCATAATTAAAGTAACTATGATAAATCTTTCCTCCGGCGGAGCGTGCTGTTGTAGTATAACTTACATATTCTTCCCTCTTAGATTTATATCAATAGCTAAAACAGTGTGTAGGTGGGGGTCACTGGCAATTAAAGCCATCTTGGATGTATAGCTGTCACGATCCGCTTCCGAATAATCGGATACGAGTCGGACACGCCCAGCCTTCATTGATAGACACAATGAAGTAAGCTATACAAGTCTAAGGAAAACTCCAAGTAATCATGAACAAACAATCTCATCACAGCTGCTATATACGTTCCCAGAAAGTCACTACACTTAGTCATTATTACAACTTTAAAAGAAATAATATCGGAGACAAATCTGGTAACCTGAATAGTAGATACAAATATGAAATCATGACAATATAAATGTCCATAATAAAGTCACTAAACAAAACTACGCAATGAGCTAAAACTAAATATTTGTAGCTTCTAAGTCCTGAATCATGATGTCATCCTACTCAATTATGGCCTCAAACTCACCTACAACATATCCAGTCAGGAAAGAAGCAAAGTACAATCCCGACAAGAAACAATCTACAAAGTAATCTGAAATACACAAGTAATAATATAGACTAAACTATAATATAAAACAATAGTACAAGAACTGGAATAATGAACAAGAGAATTAATGCAAAAGTGAATAAACTAATGTGTGATCGGCTGGAAACCATAATATCATAATAAGGTACAGCTTAATCGTATGTGAGATGTACGATTAGGCTATTCACAATAACCTAGCTAAGGAGTGTGGTCACACACTAGACAATATTTTTCCAATCTCCGCAAGAAAATTAATGAGACACAATATGATCAACAAGACACAATACAATCATGTAAATCTCGTGACTAATATGAGAACTAGAAGTATGACAGAAATACAAAGTAAAGAGTTCAAGTCGGTGTACTTGCCTTGCTCTGGAAGATCGAGAATAGAAAAACATGAATCTCTCTGTCCTCCTAGAATAAATATAAGTTGGTTAGGTTCTACAATAAAGACATTTAACTAATATTGCTTAACAAGCTAACTATTAAACAAGTTATATACTAGCTAATTATTTATACAACTAGTTAATTATTCAATATATACCCTCTAATAGGAAAATAACAAACTTTTGTATAAATACTAGCATAACAAAATAACATTACCTAGATAGATATACTTATTATTAAAATAAGTATTTCTAGAATAATAATTACTATACTAAACTATTTGCCATAAATATTATTTAAATATATTTTCTCAGTCAATATTCCTAACAAAACTAGAAAATAATACTAATAATAAAATGAAGCAACTTAAATAAAAGGAGTAACAGTAATACCAACTCAACTTGGACCGCAATTATTAATCTAACCCCACAAGTTAACTCGGCCCACACACTTAACTACATTCAGTTCAAGCCCAACAACTCTATTACAATTTCCCTCTTGTTCCAAACTATCTAGGCCAAAGCCTCAAGCCCAGTTCCCCACTACTGTTATTACTCTTTGTAACTCCCCTTCCGTAATTTATATTTATATATATTATTTATTTTAATTGATTAAATGGTGATTTTTTAAATTTTTTTTATAAATATCACTTAGTTAATTATTACGGTAGCTGACTTTACCATGGTGGAGTTTTAGAGTACAAGACGACTAGGAATCATGGCACGGATAGTGCAGTAGCGTGCCTTGACTATGTATTAGCCCTGGTAGGGAAGGCCGAACCATAG
>JANAVB010017208.1:0-10226 GCA_029216955.1 Iris pallida
GAGGGGGGGGGGGAGGGGTTGGGGGCTCGCCGTCGCCGCCGAGGGGGGGGGGAGGGGTATTTTTGGTATAAATTTTTTAAAATTTGGCTGGAGGGGCCTAATCGAGCGGATATATAATCTAAGGATGGGTAAATGACAAAAAATTCTAAAAGATCTTTTAGTGCAAAAGGCACATATTTAACGAGGGGTTTTTTGTACTTTACCCTAATTTGAATAAAGTTAGGCAAACTATGTAGTGTAGTATACATACAAAGGTCAACAGGTTGGCATAATAAAATAAGTTAGGTTCCATGTTTTAGTTGTTATCATTCTTTCTAGTAATGTAGAATGTGAAACGAGCATAATTCTTTTTTTGCAGTATTCATTAGGTTTATCCACCATTGATGGTTATCGTGGCTATGGAGCGGAGCAAGGAAACAAGGTATACATGCATTTATTTTTTTGATAAACTTTAACGAAGTCAACATTTTCATGCATCTAAACACTAGCTAAGTGTATATACACACACCACTTTTAATTGCATGTCAAAATAAGAAATGATTTCTTGTACACATGACACGTGTGAAGCCACAATGATACGAATAACAGCTTCCAAATCTGGCTTATTTGTTACTAAATAAAAGAGCTATTATGTTTTCACAACTAAATATTTTAGACTTTTTGTTATTATAACAAGTAAATATTCTGAAACTATGTTTTGTGTGTGACTCTTGCGAAGCGAATGAAGAACTCTTCAACAGGGACGGATCCAAAAATGTATATTGGGATGGACTAAGTGAGTTGGGCGGGCTAGGATTGACTAACTCCCACAAAAAAATCAAAAATAAAAACAAAAATAAAAACTATATAGAAAAATAAAAGAATTTTTTTTGGGGTGGGCTGGCTGTACCTGGATCCGCCTCTGATCTTCGAGCTTTCTCCACAAGCGGCTTATATAGTAGGCTTGACCCCAGCTACTGCTCTACTCCTTTGGCTAGTGTGCCAAATCAGATGACTTTGAAGTTGAGGCTTGTCCAGTAGGCAGTTAGATGTAACAATGCTAGTAGTACTATGATAGCATTATAGCTTGAAGGCGACTTTGCCTTCCGAAAGGACCGAGATAAAGACGAATACGTCAACCAAAGAGAATCATGCAATAATGTAATAGGTTGGATCTGTCTTCCTCATTATTAACCATTTCTAGTGATCGCGTCCTACTAAAATAGGTCTCAAATATTGCAATAAAGAATAACAAAAAATAGAAGATGGAAGACCCAGGTTCCAAATAAATAAATTCAAAACTTAAAAATGATCTTCCGATTCTCAAAAAAGGGGCAGGTAAACAAAGGGATTAATCGAGAAACATATCTTGTTCTTATTAGATTACAACATCGTGATTTGATCCACATAGCTTTGATAAAAAAGATAGTCATTAATAAGTTCACCATTAAATTAACTGGAATGTGCCATTTGTAAAGAAAGTAAATATAGGATCCTCTCTTCAAAGTAATTAAATATTAACCACTCTTCCTAAAAGATGTATTTGACATTCTAATTAGTCATACATATGGTACAACAAAATGAATAACCTTATTATCATATTCATTCTTCTTTTATAACCATTATTTCCAATCCATCCACCACTATGGGTCATTGTCCTCCTTCACATTTAAGTATTATGATATGCAACTTTTCTTCTCTGTGGACTCCTTGAATTAAATTATTTTTGTATTTCCAAAATATCCTTTTAATATTTCTATATGACCCATGCTCAATTAAAAAATTAAACAAGGTTTACTTTTCATTGCAACATTTGTTTGATACCTAATGCAAACCTTTTGCTCTATTAGGACTAGAGACCAACAGAAAAAGACAAGACATTAAGCACACCAAAAATGTAGTTGATCCGTATGCAGGAATGACTTTTAGGATGTGTTTGATTGGAAAAAAATTTCTGTGGAAAAAATATCCATCACAAAATTTCCACCAATTGTAGTGTTTGATAGTTTATATTTTCTTTTGAAATTATTTTCCAAAATACTATCATTTTTCATATTTTCTTCTAAAATGGTGAAAAATGAAACTTGTCCGACTTATAGGAAAATATTATTTTTCGTGGAAAATAATGACAATCAAACACCTAAATTAAGTTTTCCATGGAAAATGTTTGAAATTTCATGAATTTTTTTCCTAGAAAAATAATTCTGTAGAATTAATTTCTCTTTCACATATTTTCCATCTTGCAATCAAACACACCCTTAGTTTTATATGTTTGAAACTGACAGGAGTTGCGACAGGCAGTTGCTTCCACGATTTACAAAGATATGAACATAAAATACAACGAGGTTTTTGTTTCTGATGGTGCACAGTGTGATATTTCGCGGCTTCAGGTTTGACTATTAATATGCCTTCAGGATATTGTTTCTATGTCATACTCAATCGAAGTTTTGGTTAATTAATGGGGACCTAACAGAATATCATGAATCTTCTTTTTTGCAGCTGATGTTTGGACCTAACATGACAATTACTGTGCAAGACCCTACGTTTCCGGTAATTTACAACCTATAGTTTTAGACTCTGAATTTATTAAACTAAAATTTAATTGTACAAATATATATTAAACATCCTTACTAAGCAAAACCAAGTGCCCTTAGCACCAAGGTAAAGTTGAAAAGAAAAGAAGAATTAATTCTTCATAAGACACTTATAAACAGTGGCGGAGCTAGCCTCTAAAATTATGGAGGGCTGAACGTTAGGTATAGTTTAAGTGACAGAAGGACACTAGCATCATATCATCTAAAATTATTTTTTTTTGAAAAATTATTTATCACTTAGTTGTTGTATACTCTAAATTCCAAACAAATATTTTCCACATACTTCAAATCCAAACAAAAACTAAACATAACTAAGAAAACATTTCTAAAAATCTAAAAAAAAAAAAAGGGCCAGGCTACAACTCGACCGTGCCCATTGGGGGGGGGGGGGGGGGGGGGGGGTGCTCTGCTCATAAAGCTACGGATAATATTCATAAGAACAACAAGAGAAAGTGGAACTAACCATCATTGTCATCCATCCAAGTATTTCTTATCATACTAGCCAGTAAGGTGCATGTGCATTGCACGCACGTAAGGAAATATTGAAAAATAATTTAAATTATAATTTTTCATAAGACATCCTTACAAATGTAAACCCAAGTGTCCTTAGCACCAAGGTAAAATCTTGAAAAGAAAAGAATTAATTTTTTCACACTCATAAAGCTATAGATAATATTCATAAGAATGGTAAGAGAATGTGTAACTAACCATTATTGCCATCCATCCAAGAATTTCTTATCATATTGGGTTGGCAACCAAGAATGAGAAATATTCATACTTGAAATGATTAGTCTCACGTCAATTTTCTACATTGGTGTCAATCATAGCCAATATAGTTATAAACATATATATATAAAAAGGCTCTCTTTTATAACCTAAACAACGGGTTGGAAGGTGTTAAACTTATTCTCTCTAAGTTATTTGAGCTCGTGCAACCAAGAGCATGCACCTTCCAAGTTCTTCTAACTACAAAAATTCTAGAAGAAGAGCTATATATAGATGATATAGACCATTTGAATCGTCACTAGGAGAACGGTTTCTTTCTACCGTCGTACTACTAAAATAAAAAAAAAGAGTACCAAAGACGAACGGCATTATTTGTATATCGACTTTTCTATAGTTACAAAGGTAAGTGGTAGGTGACTTTGGAATTGACAGTAACTTGCTATAAGAAATTAATTGTATTAGTCTCTATTACACTAAAGTGAACATGAATGACATTCTAACTAATGAAATATGCAAATAAGAAATCTATTTGTTATCATGAAAAGAGTAAGACTATGTTGGTTCACAAGCAAAGCCATATCATTCACATGAGTTATAATAAATGACAGGCATATGTGGATTCAAGCATCATAGTTGGCCAGACTGGTGAGTACATGGAAAATATGGGTGGTGGATACAAGGGGATCGAGTACCTGAGATGCTCCCCAGAAAATATGTTCTTTCCCGACGATCTGTGTAGTAGTCCGGCAACGGATGTTATCTTCTTCTGCTCGCCGAACAATCCTACGGTCACTCTGCATCAAGGGAACAACTGGAAGAACTGGTGCAATTTGCGAAGAAGAAGGGATCCATTATTGTATATGACTCCTCATACGCCACCTACATATCCGACGACAGCCCCAAATCTATCTATGAAATCCCAGGATCCAAAGAGGTATAAATATCTCCTCAGGAGGACTGTCTTATTGTACAATTACATGTCAGATTAATTAAGAACTTATTGATGATCACTAAGTTACGATCGGTTCGAACATTCTCATAATTCTTTTGTAGGTTGCAATTGAAATTTCATCCTTCTCCAAGTCGGCGGGATTCACTGGAGTTCGTCTCGGTTGGACAGTAGTCCCTGAGGAACTCTTATATTCCGATGGTTACTCTGTCTTAAAAGACTTCGACCGCATCATGTGTACTTGTTTCAATGGCGCATCAAGTATCGCTCAAGCCGGTGGACTAGCATGCTTATCAGACCAGGGCCGGAAGGTCATGACTCTACCTACTTCTACTTGTACTTGCATTGCATGCATCTCTTCGATATTTATTTATTTATTTTTTGCGCGTGCGTGCATGGATGCAGGCCATATATGACGTGATCAACGTCTACAAGGAGAATGCGAGAATATTGAAGGAAACCCTCACTTCGTTTGGTTGGAGGTCTATGGTGGAGTAAATTCTCCGTATCTTTGGGTTCGTTTCCCGGGTCGAGGATCCTGGGACGTATTTACTGAAATCCTTGAAAGAGCACACATAATCACCATCCCTGGATGTGGATTTGGACCAGGTGGGGAGGGATTCATCAGGATTAGCTCATTTGGCAGCCGACAGCATGTTCTAGAAAGTTCCACAAGGTTAACAAATATATTCAAGTGATCCTGACTATTGCTTATACTGAACTCTTTAATTTATTGAATTTGTGTTTCAAGTTCGTTAACGGTTGTAATAATAATTAATATATACTCCAAAACATTATGGTGGTAAATTCATAATTATTTGACGCTCGTCACAAAATAGTTGCGACTCTTTTGCTCAGAAATTCTACATATTAGGAACATGGTGTTTCTTAAGGCATACTATTTGCATCAGACATATTCGTCTAATATATTCCTATTTTACAACGGTTTTAGTGCAATGCTTATATGGATGTTGTTGAAACTATAATTTGCAACAATTACGTAACGATTGAAATAACCGTTTCTAAATTAAATATATTTGCAATGGTTAGAGATTAATCATTGCCTAACACACTTTTTACAACGGTTCATAAACGTTTGCTAAACGTTTTTCTTTTTTACAACGGTCAAGCAATAATTTTATGAAAATGTTGTCAAAGTGAGTTGAATGGGCAACGGTTATACAAGGGTTTTAAGTATTTGTTACAAATTTATTGATATTTTGCAACGATTACATAAAGCCTTATAAAAAGGCTCATTGTTAGCAACAGTTGCGCAATAATTTTTGCAACCTTTTGTGAGTGAGCTTATTATTTATAATAATTATGCAACGATTTATGCTACTAGTTGCATTTTTTTTTTTTTTTAATAACAACGTTTATGATAACCATTGTCAAAAGAATAAACAACTATTATAAAAATATTGATTTATAGCCGTTGATTTATAGTTTGTTTATAGTCGTTGCAAATTCAATGTCCAACTTGAATTTTGTTTACACATAATAGGGATTTAAGCATTAGAATTACTCGTATTAATTGATTCCTTGTTCGCTAACAAAAATATGTGATAATTAATGTTTAAGATCGATCCAAAATCTTCAATTGATGAAAATGATATAAGTACATATATATTATATATTATATATTTAAGTATTTACATACAAATGAGCCTCTAGCCTAGTGGTAGATAGGAGGCATATGATCCAGGAGGTTGGGAGTTCGAGCCCCATTGGTGGTAGAAAAAAGTACTTGATATTGACCGTTGCTTATTAACCGCAACAATTTTTAACCATTGCATGAAACATTTTAGGCAACGGTTATCAACCAGCGTACATTATTCAATATTTACAATGGTTTGTTAATGGTTGCCAAATATATTACTGACAACACAATGTAACCGTTACACATTAACGTGAGATCCGTTCCATAATATGTTATTTGCAACTATCTATAGAAACGTTGCAAAAACCTCTAATAATCGTTGCAAGAGGAATCTGTAACGTTCGAATTTACAATGGTTCCAATAACTATTGAGGATTGATTTTGCAACGGATTATATATTGATTTTACAATGGTTTTCGACTGTTGTAAGACACCCTGGTTTCTTGTAGTGAATATTCATTTAATGGTATTGGGGACATAATTATTTGGCATAGATTGTTAACATACAAGGTGTCAAATAGATTGTTATATAATGAAGTGTTGGAACGAAACCCATAAATCATTCTCCTAATAGCTTACGAGGATCGAAAAAAATCGCACAAACCAAATATGTCAAAATTCCAAAGAAAGAACAACAAAAAATCTTTTACAACGTTGGATAAACGTTGTAAATACCTTTTTACAATGTTTTAAAAAAATGTTCTAGTCCGAAGAGTTGTAGAAAGTTTGAAATGTTTTTACAACGTTGGGCTATCATTGCACCACACATTGTAAACACATTTTTCGACTAAGGCCGTGTTTGGTAGGAAGGATGAAAAAGTGGAAGGAAGAAAAAAGATTATGATATATTTTCCTTCCATATGGAAACGAAAGCTCATTTCCTTCCTTTGTATTTGGTTGGAAGGATGAAAAAGAGAAGAGATGCATTATTCATTGTTTGGTACGGAAAGAAAAATGAAAGGAAAGAAAATAAAAAATATAGGTTTTACCAATTCTATCCTCAACTAAAACACATATCTACCATTTGATTTCATTAATAATTCTTAAATAATATACTTTATATGGGGGTACAACTGTTAATTAATATAAGTCTTACTTTTTTTTTCCACTTTTGGAGTGATTGTATTTCTTAGGTTATGAAGGAAAAGCAAATCCTTCCCTCCACTTTTCCTTCCATACCAAACAATAGAAAATGAATGCTTCTCTCCACTTTTCCCTCCTCCATTTTCCTTCCTCTCACTTTTCCCTCCTACAAAACACAGCCTAAGTGTTTTTCTTATTTTAAAAATGATTCTAACACGTTGTAAATATTAGTTTTAACAATGGTTACAATTTGTTGCCATTACAACTTTAACAATGTTAGATAAATATTGCAACTACCATTTACAACATTGTTTCAGTATTTTCATTCTTACAACAGCAACTGTTAAAAAGGTGGTGGGGTCTACACCTTTTAATCTCAACCACTAAATTTCAATCCAACCTATGAAACAAAGGGTGGTTCCATAATACAAAACCAACCGGCTGGTTTTGGAGCGTTTCTGTGTGTGTGTGTGTGTGTGTGTGTGTGTGTGTGTGTGTGTGTGTGTGTGTGTGTATATATATATATATATATATATATATATATATATGCCCTAGCTCCCACCCTATGCTCCCCATCTCCCATTTAGGTTTTCGGCCATCGCCGGACCATGGAGGCAGGGGGGCACCCCTCTCTTCCCCTTCTCCACAGCCCTCCATTATATTTCCTCAGCTGCTAGCCAGGTTCCTCTTGGGAGGATCGCTTGGATTCATCCACCGCCGTGCCGGATGTCGACCGGCGGGGCGGCGGAGCCTTCTCTCCTTCCACCCTCCTTATCATCTCTGTCTCGCTCGGCCCCTCTGGCTGGGTCTGCAAAGACCTCGACGTACCCTGGCTTCCCCTGAGATTCGTCCTCCAATGCCCCTCTGGGTGCTGTTCCGCCCGGCGCCTCTTCAACCGCGGCCCCTTTCGCGACTCTCCTGGGCGAGGTCTTCGTCGCTCACTCTGCATAGTCCTCCCTAGCACCGGCTTGTCCTGCCCCGGAACTCCTCTCTCAGGCGGTCGCCCTTAAGTCTTTTGCTCAGGCGGTGTAGAGGGGATTGCCTCGTAGCAAACGCCAATTTCTCTCAAGGCCCCGGAAAGGTTTATACGGGAACCTGTAGTTTCGTTCTCCGTGGAAGACGAGTTGTCCTTCCTGCAACCTATGGCCATAGCGCTCATCGGAAAATTCTTCCATCACCGGCCTCCTATCGACAACATTCGTAGGGCCTTCGGTTTCCATGCTTCCTGTAGGGTAGGGGTTATAGACCACAAGCATATTTTGATTTTGCCTCAGCGTGAGGATGAGTTCTTCGTCTGCGTACTCGACATTCCTGGTTGGTTGCCCAGCCTCCTATGTGGGTGTTCAGGTGGACGGTCGGCTTCGACCCCCACTCTGAATCATCGATTGCCCTAGTTTGGGTAAATTTCACGGAGCTTCGTCATCATCTGTTTGAGAAAGCGGCTCTATTACAGATTACGAACTCATTTGGCACGCCTTTGAAAATCGATAACGCGACTGCGGCTCGCTCTGTCATGACCCGCACCCGGTATAGGGGCACGAGTGCGTAACAGCGCCCATCCTACACCGCAGAATCGACGGTAGAACACTGTTCTATGTCGCTTAACTATCAAACTCACACAATGATATAATGTACCTGTCATAGATCTTAACTCCGAATGGAGGACAAGTATAAGATATGATAATACTCAATCACAGTCTAAAGCACGATAAGATATCACAGAAGTCTAAATAACTATAAGACTCAACAAATAACAACTAATAATAATATTCAAACAAAACTCAAATACAATGTCAAAATATTCACTTATTACAATTCAATTTCAAAACAGAAATCTAGAACATGTCTACTAAACTAGTCTCTTGGTCACTCCTGAAAGTCGGGACCCAAGGTAGCTATCCCCTCCTCAGATCCATAATGGGTAGGACACGTATCCTCCGGACAATCATATGAAAAATATATCCAGTCAGGATGGAACAAGCACATATCATCTAGTAATTCCAAGTAAATGGCAAAGGCTATAAAGCAGTTATAGACAGTTATATTAATAAAACATGGAAGTTTGAGACAGGTAATAAAGTAGAGCAACCATTTAAAGAACAGAAAAAGTAATATAACGAATCAGGAGAGCATGGCAATGAAGACTGTAAAAGTAAAACTAACTAAACTAGAGCAATGTGATATGAGTCCAGATAGTATAATATAGTCAAGTGTGATCCCAGTGTGAGTCCAGTAAGTAATCCTAGTCACTAATTCAAGTTCGTGATTCGAATTAGTGATTCGAGTATTGGTGATTCGAGTAGGTGATTCGAGTAGTAGAGGTTAGACGAGTCAAATACATGTATTGTGAGTGAGTGAATCCGGAATACCAATACGTGTTGTGACATTGAATCAAATAGAACTAACTAGAACTGAATCACAGTAATCATAAAATAAACGAAAGAACTATCAGAGAATGTACTCGCCTGATACCCTGAGCGACTGATGTATACAGATGTCCAAACTGGTGTCACAATGTCCTATTTAGAGCAATACATGTTATAATGTGTTCAATATGTAGTAATTGAAGTTTACAATACAATCTACATGATTCTAGGTCAATTTAGGTCAAAGTCAACTCTTGGTCAACTTTGGTCAACCTCTAGTCAAACCAAGTCAACATCTAGGGTTTGGTTTACTATCTAGTTAAACAAGGTCAACTAGGCTATTTCTAGGTCAAAGAGTCAATTGGTCAACTCTAGTCAATTAAGTCAACTCTACATTAAACTAATCTCCTAACTTCTAACACATACCATACCTCTTATACATTTCAAGGCACCTACCCATATGTACATACATACCATACACTACAAGAAAAATGATCATTTACAGCATGCAAAACACGCCGTAAAAGATCTTTCACGGCCTACATTTTGGTGTCGTAAAAGACCATGCCGTAAATGACCCTCTTTTTTACAACGTGCATCCGCATGCTGTAAATAATCATCTCCATCTTTTTACAACGTGCATTCGAACGCTGTAAATGACCTTCTATATCTTTTTACAACGCGCTTTCAAACGTTGTAAATGACCATCGCCATCTTTTTACGACGCGCATTAGAACGCTGTAAATGACCTTCTCCATTTTTTACAACACGGATTCGAACGCTGAAAATGACCATCTCCATCTTTTTAACACACATTTGAACGCTGTAAATGACCGTTAGGAATGGAAAAAAAATTAAAAAAATGTGGC
>JANAVB010017209.1:0-197500 GCA_029216955.1 Iris pallida
TATTGAGCCTAAAAATCAAAAAAAAAAATCTTAGACATTAATGATATGTCGGACATTAGCTTGCAGATTTCCCAAGAGCATGTTAACTATATAGTCATGCACAATACTGACATATCTAGTTATCATTCATGCAAAATGTGAAACACTAAACCACATCAATGGTAACATTTGGTTAAATATGGGAGTTGCAAAATTGAAATTATCATACTTCATTATTTTTCACTTTCAAATATGAATCTTTCAGTTCTTAGTAGAATCACTATCCTAAATTGAAGGGGACTTGCAGACAGTTAAATCAAAGTCAATTTACATGAATATAGTTGTTCATTCTACAAATTCTTCTAATTTTTGCTTTAATTTCACATCTACAACAACAAAGCCTTTTGGGGTCGAAAAAATCAAGAGAAAATCTAACTTCATATGTTTGGGAACACAATACAAGACTTGGCTCCTATGTACCACACTATGCCACTGGCAGCGAAGTTCACCGAAGCTCCAACTTTGTCAAGGCTTCATTGTCCGATGTTCCTAACCACAAAGATCATGAAACAAATGATGGCAAGAGAATGAAAGAAAAAAAAAGTTGGCAGTGGTCATGGTTAGTCTTGAAGTGTCAGAAGGGCAATGGCAGCACTGAACTTAGGTTGACAAAACTCATGGTGAGTCGAGAAGTGTCAGGAGGGTACTGGCATTGGCAGCACTGAAATTAGTTTTAGTTGTAAGAATGCCAACAGCAACATGTTGTTCCATCAATTTGCGGAACTCATCCCTATTTTTCCTCTCTTCTTTTCCCATTTTTTTTCTGCTCACCAACAATTCCCGAGCTTAATTAAAGAACTTAGAGCAAGCAGTTACATAAGATAATTAAGAAAGAAAATCAATGCACCTTTTGTATTTTCATAAGCTCTTCCTCTTCTTTCTCCAACTCACTTATATAATCCTGAAACATACATATAATAAAAAGTAAAATTTCCTCGAGTAATTAAAATAAGGAGAAAGTACCAGGAAAATTTTTAATCGGTCAAATATATCAAGTCGAAAGCATCTTTCATCATCCTCTAATCGATCTTGAACTTTTTCTTCATTGGTTGTTTGCCAAAAGTCATCAATAGATATTATATAATAGGTACTTCGTGTAGAACTATCAAGCCACCAAGACATTTATGACAAAATTGAGGACCAGTTCCGAAAGAATCTTAATAAAGTCACATGATTCAAGGAAAGATTTGTGGTGTATAACATGACTATTACCCAGAGAAGAAGAAAAGCACAAACCTTGACCATTCCAGTCCATTGTCGCAACCAAGATGTTGCCTCGTCGTCGGCAATTTTCTATATATCTGCATATAGTAAATGAAGATATACCATCATTTTGCAATTATGGATACCATTTTCTTCTATTCTTTCTAAGAATAAACTACCTAACATAGTCAAGGCAATGATTTTCTTCATCTGTACTTTATGCAACCTTAAATTTTGCCATTATGAATACCATGGTAAATGGAAATTAGTAATATAGTTAGGATGGTGGAATTTAATAGTTAGAAAAGTTTAGCAACTTCTCTTCTGATCCTAAAGCTCAGATTGAAGATGATGTTTCAATATAGAACTATTGTAGGATGATCTATACAACAACTACAACAAAGTGTCTATCCCAAACCTTTTGTGTCGTCTACAAGAATCTTTATCTTCATGCAGACAATAGGATATTTTATGATTAACACAATGCTCTTTTCTCAAAGAAAGAAGTTGATATGGAAACTACATCATTAGTATCTAAAATTCAATAAGAAAGTTTACATGTAATCTACTACTCAAATTTGACAATAAATCTAGGATCTTGGATAATATATTTGACATCAGACTTCATGAATACATAGATGTAAATTACAAAATGTCTGTGAAGTGATTCTCACGAATATCCATCTGGTATCATATTTTCTAATGCTAAATCTTTATATAAACTTCTTAGATCGCCTTGCTAGGCTTGCATAACTACTATATAGTGCCATAAACTGCTACAAGATGGATCGATATTAATAAATGAGTATTGCTAAAATAGCTTGAACTCTTATTCCGTAGTCAATACTAGCATGAGAAAATGACTGATTTGCTCATAGCTAGTGTGTCTTGATAAAAAACTAAAATTTGTGCATTATAAGCAAAGATAGGTGAGATTGAACAGATTACGTTTTAAGGAGTGGGGATGCTTTGAGGTTCTCTAGTATTCCAGACAAATTAAAGTGTCATGTTACTTTAGTATAGCCCATGCCATTTGTTCACATGTTCAAAGTATCAAGCTAGAGTTTGTCCGCAATATGTTCTTGCATCTTCTATGACTCACTTAACTGAAGAACATTATAATTTATGAGTAGATGCATGAAGATTGCCTTACTTTCAAAGTATGGGTCCCATTCGATTACCTACAGATACTCAAAATACTAGTATGTAAGAACTAATCCTTGTCTTAACATTGACACAACCTGAACTACAAGACAATGCAACTGGAAAGAGTTTCCCCATATGCCAGAGTACAAACCCTTGTAAATTTGATTGATTGAATTCTAACTGAAGGACCAAGCCTATCGTTGCTGGTGCACTTAATTTGCACTTGCCACTACTGGGGATAGTCTAACAAACACCAATAGACAACTACATGGTGCAGAAAGCATTATCACAGAGGCAATGGTTGCAGCACACTTGAATTTGCAACCATTCAGATAACTAACTCAAGTATCAAAGGTGGTTATGACCTTATGGGTTCACCTCAAAATACTCTCAGGATTCACATATTCATGTATGAAATAAGTTAAGCACATCAATCATCTGGAACAAAAGCGAAGAAATAGGAGGCTGAGTTGAGTTCAAATGACCTCCTGAATTGCAACCAAAGCTTCAGGCGTCCATCACATAGCTTCCCTGGACAGAAGATTAGTAATCTCTTTCACCTACAATCATTAAAAGAATTCTAGTATAAGTCATTCATATATACTAAATTTCTATACGGAATCCAAAGAAAGTTATAAAACCCCAATCCCATGTAACAACATTGTCAAGCCCATACAACGTCTAGAAACCCTAATAAACCATTCCACAATAAGTTTTTATTGTAATAACTAGATAACCCTTAACTGACACAGTCTAACCCCAACAACCTGGATGAGTAAACCCACAGTAAAGAAATCTTTGAAGTCACAATCTACCAATAGCTGATACAAATTATGATTAATGAAACTAGAAGGTAATCAAGAGGAATAATAAGAGGAATAACAAGTGTAGCAACATAACTTTTTTTGATTGTAGCAACATAACTTTTTTATCTGAGCTTTGGACAAGTAGAGTAACAAGTGTGTATATTTGCACCAGAGTTAACCACATGCAAGAAAGATTCAGGAGAATGATAAAAGGAAATATAGGAGCAACAACAGACCTCTTGTATCAACAGACCTGGATTAAAACTGGGAGAATGACGGCTGATAACTAATTTAAGAACTTGGGCTCATCCTTTAAAATCTTTTCCTTTAACAAGACTAGCTGAATATCTTCAACATCTCTGGAAGCAGGAGGGATCAGTTGGTTCAATAACTTCAAAATTTCATGTACCTAAAGCATAAAATATGCAGTTGGTTCAATAGAACCTGGCATCTCCTTCACCTCTCCCATCATGGTCACTGTCTTTCTGAGATCATCTAGGCACACTGGACACTCATGTGCATCATTATCATCCCCGATCTCTACTGTCGCCATCCCCTCGATCGACTCCACGAAACAAGTGTCGAGTATCAAGTAGGTAGGAGCCGTTTCGTACTCGCTGAACACCGTAGACAGGACCTCGCTCGGTGAGGAGCAGACATCGGGAGGGAGGCAAGTGATGATGGTGTCAGAGTCGATGACGGTGGGCGTGCATAGATATAGCAACAGTTAACTATGTGATGACCATCGCTTGGCATCATTGGCATTTTTTGCATCTACATTGTGCCAATTGAAACTGTCAGAGAAGACCTGCTCCTATGACCAAATTGGTAACCTATAGAAAGAAGTAAACATGCTTTAGAGTGCACATCATTGTTTTGAATTAGTTCAGAGTGAAATAGGTGTGTCCAAGTGTATGAGGAACATGAGGATCAGGGTAAAAGCCCTGGACATGTCAAGTGGAATACGAAAGCAGTTAGGACTAGTATTCCTCTAATAAGTTAAAAGATCCAATAAACAAAAAAGAGACGGGCAATGACTTTTCTTTAATGTGGCAATACAAAAAAATTGTGAAAGCACAACCAATAAAAAGAGGGTGGGCACGAACTGTATAAATAATTTCTAATTTTTCGCATATAGAATGAATTGTTAATCAAACAGAGAGTGTTAAGAACCAACAGAAAGTGATAAAAGATATATCAAATGTGGGCTGATAATACATTTTAACAGAATTGTGGTCTTGCTGTCGACCACTTGTTCCTATACCTACCGGAATTACTACACGTTTCATGGAAAAAATAAGTCACATATGCAGTTATCCTAGATATGATCCCGATCATCTAGACATCATATTCATATCTGCTTAGATATTCTTGATATCCATAGAAGCAAAGTAATAAAGCATAAATTTACCAATATCCGGAATACTTGATATTAAGTCTCAAACAAACACCAGTCACATTTTAAGATTCATAAAAACAGTTTAAAGAGTATGAAGTTAAAAGACAACTTCGAAACATCTAAAGCCTAGGATAACACTACAGTTCTTGCAACTTAAAAACACTCCAAATCTCTCTCAATAAGCGATAATTTCCCTCACAGTGAAACCCTTACATGATCTGTCATTGTGATAAGTTCCCCAGAACTGAAACCTCAAAGTTCCCTTTCATGTTGAACATCCACGATTCGACCAAGCCTATAAGATAACGCCCGTTGGACAATAGTTACAATGTTATTCGCTAATAGAATGAATTTAACGATGTATTAACTGTCGCAGCAAGTATCTTGCCGTCACCTGAAAGGGAAACCTGAGAACCCACAAAATTAGTGTCTCCCACGAGGCCCACTACCTGACCTTGGACCAGGGAATCGAGCGAATTGCAGCCTCAAGTTGGCTGATTCTCTATCGTGCTCATCAAATTTATAACATGCAAAAGCGAACTGCGACTATTTACGATGGGCACGGACCACGTTACCGAGAAAAATAAGAGGATCTAAAAAATATAATAAAGTCAGATGGCAGTTATATCCCACCACATAGCCACTTGCACAATGATAGTGCTCCAAGTATTGGGTCGCACCTTCCAGGTTCTTTTTTATGTATATATGCATGAAAGCTATCGAAGTATACTAGTTTTTGTATAGCCTGATTGTGAGACTAATAGGCTGCCATATTTTTTGTTTTTTATGATACTTCATCAAGGCTATGTTGAGGGCTTCGTTTGGCTCAACGGTAAGGTTTAGCATTTCACATCCTAGAGTATATGCGAGTTACAGAAACAGCCTCTCCACACATTGGGAGTAACAGTACGATCATCGTGAGTTCTTGACCCTCATTACAGCCTAAATTGGAGCCTTGTGGCCCTCAAACATCCTTTTTTATCAAGGCTAACAGGTTGTTGGGTGGGAAATCAAATCCAAGCTCAGTTAGGCTTTACATAATGTTCTTTGAAATAGGACTCCAAAATAAGTTTCAGTATAGATAGAGAGAAGTCAAGTCCATATACAAAGAACTAAATACTTGGTTATTGGAAGAGAGCATGAAAACTAATTAGTTGTTTGAACTTTGAAGGGTTGCAGGGAGTATATTCAACAAAAAAAAGTTCTTAGGCTAAATATAATCAAACTAGAACTTTAGGCAAACAATTCAAACATTGGAAATGAACAAGGTTCAGAAATTCAATTTTTCGTAAAGCAAAGGTTAATGAATTATGCTCTTCAACAAATTAGATAACTCACTTTCTATAGAAAATGGTCTTTTGACACCTGCAACTCCTGTGCCTCTTGGTTCATTAAGAGTTGTGTCCAACTGCAAGTGAAAAGAAATAAATGTACTCGGATATGAGAATCGAATTATAGAAATAGCAGTACAAGGAAGGATCTAACTTCAAATTGAAAATGTGATGGCTACAGAAATTTTGAAGCAACTTCACTCAGCATGAAGAAGAAAGCAAGGTGAATGAATTCACTTGAGAGGAGGGAAGAATATCTCACCGCAATTTCCACCGTCGCGGCCACAACCACCACCAGAAGCAGATCTGCTCGGACTATCCGTTTCGAGGTTCCGGGACCGGTTCTTGGATGAGGAGGGGGGAAGCGGTAGAGCTTGGGGCAGAGGAGGAAGGGGTCGGAGGGGCGAGAGCGGCCGGTTGCTTACCGATGTCGCCTAGGTGTCCGCTAGGGCGGCGCTGGCACTTGGTGGCAGCGGAGGAGGGTTAAGGCAGAGCTGGCGCTGGCGCTTGGCGGCAGCGAAGGAGGGCGGTGCTGCTGCTTGCAAAGGAGGGCTATGTGGGCGTCGTCGTCGTTCGTTGGAGGATCCGACGGCGTCAGCGGTGGAGATCCGAAACTGAAATTAGGGTTTTGCTTTGTTGTAAGAAAAAGGGTCGAGGATTGTAGCAAGGATGTGGGGAAGTGAGACGTAGAAGAGGATATTTTCCTTTTGGTGGGAGAATTATGTGGAATGATATTAGGAGGAAATAAAAAAGTTAGAATGAAAATATAAGGAGGGAAATCAAAATATAAGGAGGGAAATAAAAAATTGAATGAAAGAACTTAAAAAAATAGGTAGTAAAGTTTTGAGCTGTCAAGCACAACATGCAGAAAAGGTATGCCGTAAACGAGTATTCAATTGTAGCGTGCAACCGATGCATGTCATAAACTTTTTGCTTTATATAAAATTGATAGTTATTAAATGTTTGTTGTTTTATTAGATAACCGTTGTTATCACTTTTTCTTTTTGCAGAAATTTAGGATGAAAATTTTATTTTATATTTAATTCATGCTATAAAATTTTATTTTCAAAACTTGGTTATATTCCAATAAATAATTTATCCACAAAATATAATCATTATATACCATAAGAATATAATAATTTTCTACCATTTTTTTTCAAAAATACTTATTTATTTATTTATTACTATTATTTTTACTTTTTTCTTTAGTTTTTTTTTTGCTTTGTTTCATTTTTTGAAAAAAAAAATAGTTTCTTTTTCATTTTTAAGAAAAAGTTTAGTTTTTTTATTTTTTTAAAACATTTTTATTGTTTTCTCAATTTTTATTCATTTATTTTATTATTTGTTTATCATTTTTATACCTGGAATATGAGTCTTCAATTACAACGTGCACAAATGCATGTCGTAAATGAGTCTTCAATTACAACGCACAAAAATGTATGTCGTAAATGAGTCTTCATTTACAACGCGCAAAAATGCATGTCGTAAATGAGTCTTCAATTACAACATGCAAAAATACATGCCGTAAATGAGTCTTCACTTACAACGCGCAAAAATGCATGCCGTAAAAGAGTCTTCAATTACGGCGTGCATGTCAAACATGCCATAAAAAAGACAAAAGACAACTCTTTTACGGCGCACATATTTACACGCTGTAAATGAGTGTTATTTACAACGCGCAGCAACTGCGCGCCGTAAATTACACGCCGTAAATGCTACATTTTCTTGTAGTGATATCCCAATTTATCCTCATAACCTATATCATGATACACAAGTATATGCTACATACCCCATATTCTTAACTATAGGGTCTATTACCTATAACCCTTACCTATTCATATCCCTAAATTCTTATAGACACTAATATCAATACCCTCATCTAACATTCCAACTAATATATATATGATACCCTATAATCCATCATTTATAACCTTGCCTACTAGTAATATATATTGCACCTATGTGAATAACACACACACACACACACACACACACACACACACACACATATATATATATATATATATATATATATATATATATATATATATTTTTAAAATTTTTTTTTTTTGGTATGTGCTAGTTATATATATATATATATATATATATATATATATATATATATATATATATAACCTAACAACTGAACTTACTTACCCATACCTAACCCCAACTCATATCTAACACACCCTAGTATCCTAATCCAAATTACTAACAGTTCAAACTAACAACCCACTGAACAAACCAATCTCTGAACCCACACACAACCACCCTCACTCTAGCCTATGGCCTAACCCCTCATCTCCTCAAGTGCTGCTATTGCTGCTTGCCTTGCCATGCTGCTGCTGCATGCTACTGCACTTGCAAGTGCTGCTGCAAGGATGCAATGCAAGCAAGGCCTGTACTGCAAATGCTACATGCTGCATAGCAAGCAACTTGCTCAGGCAAGTTGCTATTGCCTGCACTGCTGCAATGCTACTGCAGTCATGCTACTGCAGAGCAAGGCCAAGCCCACACTCTCTCTAATTGGACACGCCCAAAATCTCTCACATATGTTCAGATAACTGAACGTAACCTACATACAATATATATATATATATATATATATATATTTTTTGTCTCTCACATATGTTCAGATAACTGAACGTAACCTACATACAATATATATATATATATATATATATATATATATATATATGTGAGTCTATGTATATATGTATGTGCTAGTTATATATATATATATATATATATATATATATATATATATATATATATATATATATATGTATGTGAGTCTATGTATATATGTATGTGCTAGTTATATATATATATATATATATATATATATATATATATATATATATATATATATATATATATATATATATATATATATAACCTAAGAAGAATGGTCTGGGCTTGGCTTCCTCTCGGCGAAGCTCACCCGAGCTTCGAGCACCCCCCCCCCCCCCCCCCCCCCCCCCCGCGCTCTCGGGAAGGGGCCGACTGCCGTCCGGAACCACCCTCATCCCCGCGGGTCTCCCGCTCTCCTCGGCCACCCCGGTCTCAGCAGATGGCCGGGGTTCGCTCAGCCGCTCTTTCCGTGGGGCGCCCCATCTCCCGGCGGCTGCCCGTGGTGCGGAGGCCCCCCTCCCTCCCCTCCTCCTTCTGCGGAGCCGCCGGCGCCCTAGACGTCGTAGGCGTCGCCGTGCTCGGCGCCCTCCGGTTTCTTCGGCCCCCTCCCTCCTCGGCCCTGGCCCCTCCGCCACCGCGCTACCCCCCGCGGCGGTCGCTGCCCCTTCCCTCGCATCCACCGCCCCGCATCCACCTCCTCCTCCCCTGGCGCTTGGCCTCCCGGAGCCTCCCTCCGCGTCGCCCGGACCGCTCCCCCCTTCTTTCCAGGACCGAGTTTCCTTCGCCCCAGCGGAGGCTCTCCCCCAGTCTCCCGCCTGTGCTCCACCCGCCTGGGCTCCCCCTCCGGCGCTCCCCGTCTCGTATGCCCCCCTTGCCTCCGAGCATCTCCCAGCGGCGGCCTTCCCCCCAGAGCCAACCCCCGCAGCGCTTCCGGCCTCTTCGATCGCGGAACCCCCTCTCCTGCCCGCCGTCCAGGCTTCCGCTGCTGCCCCCGTCTCCTCGGCGGCGGCGGGGTCCTACTATCAAGACCCCGCCACCCGTCGGTGGTTCTGGGCCTCCCAGGACCCCTTCTTCCTTCAGTGGCGCTGGACCGCTCTCCCTACCCAGTCGGAAGCGCTCGAGTGGCTCGCCTCCGCCCTCGGAGGAGCCTATCCCCCCTCCGCCTCGGCGTAGGGGGAGCGTTTCTTCTCCAGGGGCGCAGCCTAGGGCCTCCGGCCGGTCCGCTTGCTCCTCGTCGGTCCTCCCCCCCAGCGCAGTGACTCCCCTCCGCCGTCCCCGCCTACTATCCCACCCTCCTCGTCAGCTCGTCGACCTCGTCAGTCCGCCCTCCTCATCCCCGTTCCACGCGCCGGGCTATTCCTCTCCCCCCGGCTGTCGTAGCTCTTCGGCGACGACATCTTCCCCCCCTCTTCTGCTGGCGTGCGCACGGCAGCCAGGCTCGCCGCTTCCCGCCCCAGCCTTCGGCTCCTCCGCCGCGAGGCCCGTCCGCTCCCCCGTCGTCCTCCCGCCTGCTCCTCCCAGCGGCGCCCGTCTCCAGCGCCTCCCCCCTCCCCCCTCCTCCGCCCTCCCTCAGTCGCCGGAGACGCACCCCCCGGAGCTCCTGCCCCCTCCGCCGGAGTCCCAGCCGCGGTGGCGCGCCGCGTCCTCGGGTTGTGGCCTTCCTCGGGCTGTGCGCCTGCGGGACACGTGGCTCCCCTTCGAGTCTCGTGTCTCGGGGTTAGCGCGTGGACTGTGTGGGCGGTCTCGGGTCCCGCACTGTGCGGTCAGACCCCCTCGGGTCCAGCGCGTGGCCCGCTCTTTTCGAAATTTTGATTTTTCGAAATTTCGTGTTCTGGGTTGCTCTTTTGCGTTTGGACTGGGCCGTTTGGTCTGGGTTGGCCCAGTATTTTGTTTGTTTGTTCGGTTTCTGCTTTTTGTCCGATTGAATAAAATGTCCTTCTCTTAAAATATATATATATATATATATATATATATATATATATATATATATATATATATATATATATATATATATATATATATATATAACCTAACAACTGAACTTACTTACCTATACCTAACCCCAACTCATATCTAACACACCCTAGTATCCTAATCCAAATTACTAACAGTTCAAACTAACAACCCACTGAACAAACCAATCTCTGAACCCACACACAACCACCCTCACTCTAGCCTATGGCCTAACCCCTCATCTCCTCAAGTGCTGCTATTGCTGCTTGCCTTGCCATGCTGCTGCTGCATGCTACTGCACTTGCTAGTGCTGTTGCAAGGATGCAATGCAAGCAAGGCCTGTACTGCAAATGCTACATGCTGCATAGCAAGCAACTTGCTCAGGCAAGTTGCTACTGCCTGCACTGCTGCAATGCTGCTGCAGTCATGCTACTGCAGAGCAAGGCCAAGCCCACACTCTCTCTAATTGGATACGCCCAAAATCTCTCACATATGTTCAGATAACTGAACGTAACCTCTCCATCACAAAACTGAACCCACATATCTATATAACTTATATACCTATTTGTATGCCCACATATAAACTTATCCCAAAACTCATCATATAAATCTCAGAACTGAACCTGCAAGTAAAAGACATACGTACATAACTCATAACATACCTATAGAGCCTAACATCTATCTAAAATATAACACATTTAAATATTATATGTAAAGTATCCTCATCTCAGATCTGAACTCCTAACCCCATATCCCTAAAGCATATATAATCCATGTATATATATATATATATACACACACACACACACACACACACACACACACACACACGTTAAAGTCCATACAAACTGGACAAAAAGGGGGGTCAAGTGTGGGTGCAACAGAGACTCTGATACATTCAGTATCAGAGAGCAGGGATGTGAAGTGTGTGTCAAAAGTGAATGTGAAGTGTTAAAGTAGTACAGTGAAGTGGTGTCCATGTGCAGTAGTGTCAATGGAGTATCACTATGGTGTCCAAGTGTCCAGTGTCCAGAGAGTGTCAAAACATGTGTTTCAGTGTACAGAACAGTGTCGAACATGGGTGTGTGAGTGATTGCTGTCACTACTCTCCTGTGCAGTGGCAAGCAGCCATGTATTGCTACAATACCCTTAAATCCTGTGCTCATATAGGTACAAGGCTTGCACAGGTCCTTTCCCTTCTCTTCATTACCTACTATCCTGAACCAATCTGTGGCATTCCCTTCCTGCATACCTACAGAACTACTCACTCTGAACTGATCTTCTTCCACTCTCCTTACCAACTCTCCGATAATAATGCCCAAGCCCATCTTCCATACATACCTATATATATATCAAGTACATGTGGTCTCACTTATACATACATATATTAATATAGATTACCTGCTATGGTATCAGATATTAGTCCAAGATATTCATGCAAGATTAGGACTGATATAATTAAGTTCAAAGAGAGACTGGACGTAAACCAACCTGCAAGATAGAACTCCTATATATGTAGGACAGAACAAAATAGACCAAAGGCCAAGCATTCATATGTATATGTATTGCATTCATATATAATTCTCCATACCCACTGGACTCTTTACTAAACATTCGATTACTCGAGCTGCTAAGTAAAATTAGGACAAGGCAATTGCATGTGTCACGATCTGCACCCGATTTTTGGATACGAGGCGTGTCCAAGCTCAGCCTGCGCCGCAGTGTCGGCGGTAGAACACTGTCTAGTATACACAAGTCATAGAGTCTATAGAACTAACATGGCAGTCTAGATCTCATCCACAAAAATATGGTACAACCACTCAAATGAGACTGAATAAAGAATGATAATATAAAATGAAGTATCAAGTTCATCAAGAATTCCTGTTACGTCCGGTGGACACAAATCTACTACCAATAGACTAAAATAAAATAGAACATAAAAATGAAACAACTGAGTCCAAACTGCTAATCATCAAGATACCCTCAACTGCAGTGGTACTGTGGTCCAATGTTGGCTCAAACCTACTCGTGTGCACCTGGCTCAATACTCGGCTAAACCTGAAGAGATCATCAGGTCCTCAGAGGACTAGCAAGATACATAATATACAAGCCTTTCTAACAATTTATCATGCATGAAGAAAATCTAGGATATAAACAGGAAAAAACTAAGCGATCATGATACATGAATATAAGAACAACTACACATAAATGAACTGCTAGAAGAAAACAAGTGAACACATGTCAAGAGATCATCGGATACCAAACCCTCGACCCTAGAGTGGACTCGCAGGTTTGAAACTAATCACTAACCCTCGCCCCTAGTGTGGACTCGCAGGTTAGTTCAAGGCAATCACCATCGCCCCTAGTATGGACTCGCAGGTGCAAACAATCAACCCTCGCGCCTAGTGTGGACTCGTAGGTTGAGAAAACGACAAATAGAAAATAGAAGTTCAACTATAGCACATTAGTTCTATGATACAACTCAATCAAGAACAAGTGTGAACACGACCAATAAACCATAAGGTTAACTGTGAACAAGGGCTATGTATCAGTAGAGTAAACTACTATGATAATCATATGTCAGCAATGAAAGAGACTGGATAATGAAAGGCAGTGCATATAAATAAAGCTGTAAAAAAGGCAAGGTATACTTGCTTGCGGTCCTGAGCTGCGATTATGGTTCAAGTGCTGAGTCCGAGTCCAAGGCACCTATTATTATGAGTTAGCTCTAGTCAACACATGAATCTACATTAAAAATAAGTTATCTATAATCATTGCTAAAAGCTCTTAAATTCTAGTGGTTTTAATGGCTTGGGTTGTCTACCCCTATGGATTATAAGGTATCCATTTAAGTCCCCTTATCTTTACTTGTATAATCATCCTTAGTACTTATTCATAGATGTGTCTTAATCATCTAATCTTGGTATGTTAAATCCATATCTGTCTATCCTTATACGCATAAGCGAGTATCCTAGGATACCCTTTACCAATATCTTGATGCTAACTCAATTGCTATTATATTATTACAACATCATACCCATTTCTTAGTGTTCCCTCTATGTGCAAATGGGCATGCTTGCCAAGCACCAACCTATCCGGTACCAAGTTCACATTCCCTTGTCTTAGTATATGAGTACTATATACTCATCATGCTTGACTGGCTGCTATAACACTGTACCCCAAATTCATTACTTTATTGTATATATCTAACCTGTATTAGCTATAAGTGTTCGACCTGGATCCCCCTTATACAGGCATCAACGTGGCACTCGAATTTTGTCAACAGTGGGCTTGTTGCTGCTGTGTGATGTCCTAATTTTCTTACTGGCCTGCACTCAACCTCGACCCCCTTCTATTTATAAATCCTGTAAATAATCCATTTGAGACTGCTATATAAGTGTACAAGGATTTGATACCTATTCTATTTGAATGCTCATCTGGATACCTGGTACCATATGTTCTTCATATACAGTTTGGTAATTGTCCCATGTTCTGTCTGCCATATGTACAGGGATTTTTGGTATCCTTTCTGTCCATGGATGAACTGACACTAGTACCCCCAATGATGCTCTGATACATAAGGTATTTGGCTTGATACTTTGATACTTAGTTGGACCTGTGGGTAACACCTTCCTAGCCTAATACTTGGCTGGACTAGGGTACATGAAACCCTCTGTACAACCTATAGTATAATCCATCCAAAGCTTGTGAATATTGCTCATATACTGCAGGACACATATCTTTGCTATTGTTCTGATACCACTCATTCTATACTCTGTTAGCTTTGTACAGGAGCTCGAGCCCCAACTCCTGTTACTTGCTATCCCTTCCTTAATGAATAGAACACAGGGATTCATACATAACTGGTATACCCCTTGGAACACCTATATGTAAGCCTATACATCAGTACTATGGGTATAGTACTTATGTACAGTACAATAGTTTGCATACCTCTACTGCACCTTCTTTATTGCTACTGACTTGATAACCTTGCCCCTACTGGTAGTCTAATCAATACCCTGGGTAGATTTTTCTGTACGTTAATGAGACTAGTACCTATACTAGGTGTTGGCACTTGTCACGCCCCAGAACCAGAATACTGGAGAGCGGGGGCAGACATAGCCAGCTACGTATATGAAATGGATTCCATCTCGCTATACGGTCACGGCTGTCTAGATACATGAGGGTTTATCTACAAGCCAACAGTCTCCTATGGTCATGAACAAGCCTAATGTCTCAATCACAAGCAAGTAAGTAAAAGTTACAAGATGTATGATCATTAAATATACAATAGTAAGGCGTCCCAAACATTACATATTCAGCTGATCATGAAGCTAGTCGTTACAAAATGTTAGGACTAGCAAGAGTTTAGTCATACATGATCAACCCTAGGATCTGTCAATCATGTTACAGCCCGTAGGCAGACAGTAAGTAAAGTACAATCGAGCTAAACAGGTGCTCGTCGGCTAAACGCCTCAAAAGAATGTTTTTACAATAAAGTGGGAGATCAAAAATAAACCCACTCGTTGCCAGGGTTCCGTCTAGTGGCCACCATCTGGCTAGAAGGTCATGAGATCCTCTGGAGCTGCTCCGAAATCTGGCCACATAAAACCAGCTGGATCAGACCCCAGAAAGAGCAAGTGCCACAAAGGAAGCTTCACTTAGGAACTAAAACTAGCAGTCAGCACAAGATATAAATAAAAGTAAGAACTGGAAATAAAAAAAATACATCAGGATGATATACGATGAGATAACCATGGAACTATTCAGATAACCAGGTTATAACCCGTAAACCAGACAAGGACCGGGTTTGTAACCCTTCGTCTGAACAGAACTTGGAATTCTCACCATTTATCGGTAAAATAAATACAAGCATTCTGGTCACGCAATAACCTGGAACAGGATCAGGACAAGACTAGACTGGTTAGACTCCATCCAATCATTTTACGACCAAGCAAGAATTACGGCTTGATACTTTAACTAACTAGGGTTATCACAAGCCTAATTACTAACAAGATGCAGTGAGATTACTCCACAGCCACAAGCCCTGCAGACCATCCAGGTTACCCGGGTTGAAAGATTAGAGTTGAATTCAGGTGGGTACATCGTCCAGGAAACGAATGTACCCTTAGGTAGCTTGAAGGGTACAACACATGACAGTGTGCTGGAAATGTGCTCTACTCGATGGCAGGCTACAGATCCCAAGGCGTGCCCAGGTAACGGGATTGCCTGTAGCTGGGAAATCTCGTCATGACTAATGTATTAATCTAGTTATTAGCCTTAGTCCATTTCAATGGGTACTCCTGACCGTGGTACTCAGGAGTCCCCTTCTAGACATGATGCAAGACAGGATTGGATTATTTGTACAAGCACAATCGCCCACGGTGTCCAGGATTAATTATACAGGTCATGTCATGTCAGGTAGCCGTCGCAACAGCTTATCAGATATATCATGTCAGGTTATCATGTCAAGTGTACTAGTCAGGAGTACGCCACGACGGGCCACTATCAGGTCATGTCAGGTTATCATGTCAGGAGTGCACCACTACGGGTCACTATCATGTCATGTCAGGTTATCATGTCAGGAGTGCACCACTACGGGTCACTATCATGTCATGCTCAATTATCAATTCCAAACATATCAAATGAATTCATGATTTTCAAGTTCAGGGTAAAAGGCGTAAGGATATAAAATTTGCGTTAAATATATAATAAAATATCAAGATGCAGGGCTATAGAAGAGCCATGCGGCTAAGGCACATGCGGCCAGGATGGATCTCGTGCGGCTGAAAAGTGTAGTATCATGCGGCTGGGTATAGAAGGAGGCGCATGCGGCTTATAGAAGCCCATGCGGCTGGGTCAACATGGCTGCTTATGCGGCAGGGAGTGAAGGGTGCATATGCGGCTGGGATTAAGAAGTCCATGCGGCTGGGTCTGGGGGTTCTCATGCGGCTCGAAGATCAGGGCCTATGCGGTCCGCAAGTGCTAGAGTTCATGCGGCTCAAAGAGATGGGCGCATATGCGACTGATGGGGAATGAGCCCATGCGGCTCAGGAAGTGAGATCCAGCCTATGCGGCTGAGAGTCCCATGCGGCCGAATCGCTTGCCGCATGAATTGTCATGCGGTCAAGTCAAGTCTAAGCACAGTTCATCTTCTCCAAATTTCTGAGAGAAAGAACACCATGAGAGCCAAGTTCTCAAGCTCTACAACTCCATCATCCGGAGCCCAAATCCGAACTTTCATAGGTCAAAATGGGGTAGAACGAAATTCTCTACAACATAGAACCATCAAATCTCGAAAATAACAAGATTAAGTAGATCAAACCCAAGAAATCCGAAAATAATATAAATATAAATCTACAAGAATCTAGTCATGGAAAGTGAAAATGCCAAGTCCTAAAGTAAGTTAGAATGCTGTAAGAAAAAGAATGAAGCAATAAAATCAGAGTTCCTCCATGAAGCAAGTTGCACTTGCCTAGACCTCTCTCTCCTCTCTCTGGTAGGTAAGGAAGTAATGGAGAAGAAGAAGATGATTAATGAAGAGAGAGAATAGAGAGAATGGATTAATAAATATGAATGGTGGTGGTAGGTAGGGGGTTCATCCATGGGTTCATCATGAACCAATAGCAAATCCCAAACCGAACCAAGCCAACCCGGACTAAGAATGAACCGAGCCAAGAAGGAAAAGCTAAGCCAGGAATTAAGCAATACAAGATAAAATACGTACACGTATTCCAAATACGTAATACGAACCACAGGCATTACAGTACTAATATGAACATCCTAGTGGTTCCTCCCCCAAGCACTTTCCAGTTCTGTACAGAGATAACCCTATCTACATTTTAGGGGTGACTACCAACCAATACTCCTCTGATAGCTGAAATAACTACATGTTTCGTGCAGGGATCTAACTCCTACTGCAGAAAGAAATACATGATCCAGTACTGGCTTTAGTAGCCAAAATGATCAACCATAATCAAATAATAGCAATCTAGGGTACAGATATCAGATCGATTCCATTTGAGCCTTTAAAGATGACCATCTAACCTGCTCTTTCCTCATGCTTAGACAATTGATACATAGTGTAATTCTGACACAAAAGAAAATCTCGACCCAGGCTGTAACTTGCCCAAACTTCTAGTTAATTGAGTAGTAAAGTATACATCTATCATTATGTACTTAGATGAGAAGAGCACAGAGTATTTTTTGTAAGGCATGGGTTACTTGTCCATAATATCAGGAAGGAACCTCCTATATATTTGACTGAACCAAATCTCCCTTATGTAATTCCCTTGTCTTAACAGTATAGAACCATTGGACCTAGAGATGTCCTCTTATTAGTTTTGAGAGGTGAGCTACCTTGTTCATGTTACAGGTGCAAGACCGATCAGTGATATTCATCCTTACCACCACTTGGCCCTTATGCTACTAATCCCAGTTATGTATATGGATGTGCACCCTATACTTTAGGTCATATGGCATCTAATATATCCTATTTGAACTAGCTCGCTCAGGTATCTGTGATGCCCCAGAACCAGAATACTGGAGAACGGGGGCGTACATAGCCAGCTACGTATATTGAAATGAATTCTACCTCGCTATACGGTCACGGCTGTCTAGATATGGGGGTTTACTACAAGCCAACGTTCTCTTAAGGTCAAGCCTATTGTCTCAATCTTAAACAAATAATATAATTGCAAGATGTTAGACCACCAAATATACAATAAAAGGCGTCCCAAATATTACATATTCAGTTGATCATGAAGCTAGTCGTACAAAATGCGAGGACTAGCAAGAGTTTAGTCATATATGATCAACCGTAGGATTTGTTAATCATGTTACAGCCCGTAGGCAGACAGTAAGTAAATATGCATCGAGCTAACAGGTGCTCGTCGGCTAAACGCCTCAAAAGAATAAATTTATAATAGAGTGAGCGAAACAAAATAGAAAACCCACTCGTAGCCCGGGTTCCTTCTAGTTGCCACCATCGGGCTGAAGGTTCGATAGATCCTCGGGTGCTGCTCCAAAATCTGGCCACACAAAACTAGCTGGGTCAAACCCCAGAAAGAGCAAGTGCCACAAAGGAGGCCACGAAATAAGAACAAAGCCAGCATATCAGAACATAAGAAAATAAAAGAAAAGTACAGGTAATAAATGTACAGCAGGGCAATAAACGACTAGGGATATGGAACCATTCCGGGAGCCAGGTTACAACCCGTAAACCAAACAAGGACCGGGGTTGTAGCCCTTCGCCTGAATAGCCCTTGTCTCTATTCATGTATAGTTAAAGATAAGTAAACAATCTTGCACAGGAGTACCAGGGTACAGGGACTAGACAAGACTTGACAAGGCTGAACACCATCCATTCACAAGCGGCCAAGCAATTAGTACGGCTTACTACTTAACTAGCTAGGGTTATCACAAGCCTAATTACTAACAAGATGCAAGTGAGAATTTTCCAGTCCCAAGCCCTGTAGACTATCTAGTTATCCTTCCGCGGGGTTGAGAGTATGGATGGGTACATCGCCCAGGAGACGATATACCCTTAGGTGACTCAGAGGTGCAACACATGACAGTATGCTAGAAATGTGCTCTACTCGTCGGCAAGCTACAAGTCCATTAAAGCGCCCAGATAACGAGATTGCCTGTGACCAAAAATTCTCTATGAACTATACTTTGATCTAATCATTATCCTAATCCATATTTAGTGTGAATCCCTGGCCGTGGTACCCAGGGAGTCACGTCCTAGACATGATGTAGGACAAAACAAGTAGATTGCACATGCAACAAGAAAGAACACCCACGGTGTCAGGGGCAAGTCAAGTTAAGTTATCAGGTTATCAAGTCAAGTCAAGTCAGGAGTGTGCCATGGCGGGCCACTATCAAGTTATCCAGTTATAGGGGATTAATTACAGGTTGCAGGTTACAAGTTAAAATCCATAAGTTACAAGCACCCAACAAGTTACTGCTAAAATCTGAGAATGCTAGCCATAGATTAAAATACAGAAAATCGTGTCAAGGCGTGCCGGGTCAAGTCAAGTCGTGCTGTGGGCAAGAAATCTCAGAAAACACAATTCAATAAGAGAAGACAAGGACCAAGGGAAAACCAAGGGACACCATGGCACAAGGTATGCTAGGTCAAGGGGCAGCCCAAGGGCGCGGCCAAGTGCGCAGGGGCCAATGTGCCGGGGGCGCAGGGTCCAAGTGCGCTGGGGGCCAAGGGCGCAGGGGCCAATGGCGCAGGGGGCCGAGGGTGCAGGGGGCCGAGGGTGCAGGAGGCCGAGGGCGCAGGAGGCCGAGGGTGCAGGAGCCAATGACGTAGGGGGCCGATGGCACAGGGGGCCGATGGCGCAGGAGCCAATGGCGCAGGGGCCGAGGGCGCATGAGGCAATGGCGCAGGGGGCCAAAGGTACTAGAGCACAGCACGGTCGGCTGGGCGCGCTCGGGCACAGGCCAGCAAGCGCGCAGCCCAGCGTGCGCGGGCGAAGGCAGCGCGGGGGAGCAACCAGCGCCAAAAAGTGCAGCGCGGGGAGCAGCCGGCGCTAAACAGCGTGGCTGGAGGGGTCTTCTTCTTCCTCAAGCTGAGGGGAAGAACAACAATGGCTTCAAAAACTTCAAAATACCATAACTTGCTCATCACAACTCCAAATCCGGATTTGTGAAGTTCTATCTTGGGTGAAATTCGATTCTCTCCAACATAGGAACATCAAAACCTACAAAAATCTAACTTATATAGATCAAAACCATATAAATCTGAAAATAGGGAAAAAACTTAGATCTAGAACAATGGAGACTCAAAATCACAAAATGCCAAGTTCTAATGTTGTTCTCCATGGCCTAATCTAGCTAATGGACAAATAAAATATGGTGCTTGTTTGTTGGCAAGGTGCACTTGCCAATGGGTGGAGTGTTGTGTGGAGGAAGGAAGAAGATGATGGAAATTAATAGAAGAGTAATGAGGAGAGAGAATATTGGTGGAGATATTAATGAGGGTGAGGTGTGGTGGAATGAGGGTGGAGCATAGGCTAAAGTGTTCCATGGGGTTTAAAATCAAATCAAACCAAACCAAACCAACTAAAATCGAACCGAGTCGAAACCCAAAATACGAGAAAACCCAAAATTCTACAAGTCGAGGAAATTAAAATACATGGCAAATCCAACTACGAGCATGAATACGAAATACGGGAAACGGGGATGACAACTCTACCCTCCTTAAAAGAATTCCGTCCTCGAAATTTAATCAAGGAGCTAGAGAATGCCACGGCATGCTACACTAAGCACCCACAACTACACTAAGCAGTTCAATCATATAATTATATATGCAAGCAAGGGATGGAAAGCATAAGGCATAAGGAAGACATTATACCTTACGAGTCAAACAAGTTGGGATATCGCGATCGGATGTCGTCCTCACACTCCAACATTGACTCACCTAGAGAGTGATGACCCCAAGCAACACGGACTAAGCTAATAGTCTTGTTCTTGAGAATCTTCTCCCTCCGGTCCAATATAGACACGGGCCTCTCCTCATACGAAAGGTTGGTACCAACAACCAATTCCGAATGGTCTAGGATATGGCTCGGGTCCGGGATATACCGTCGTAATTGGGACACATGGAATACATCATGCACCTCACTTAGCGACGGCGGAAGAGCAAGACGATAGGATACATCTCCTACTCGCTCCAGGATATCGAACGGCCCTATATACCTAGGACTAAGCTTTTTCCGTATGCCAAAGCGAATGACGTCGCGGTTAGGCGATATCCTAAGGAATACATGGTCGCCGATAGCAAATTCTTAGGGACGCCGATGGGCATCGGCCCAATGTCGCTGGCGGTCTTGGGCAACTCGAAGATGATCCCTGACTCTTCTGACCACTTCAACTGTCTGGACAATCATTTCTGGACCGAGCATCTGCCTCTCTCCGACATCGTCCCATGCTAATGGGGATCTGCACTTTCTGCCATACAGTGTCTCGAATGGTGCCATCTGGATGCTGGCCTGGAAACTATTGTTGTACGAGAACTCCACCAGGTACAGGTGATCTTTCCACGAACCATCGAAGTCAAGTGTGCAAGACCTCAACATGTCTTCAAGGGTCTGGATTGTGCGCTCTGACTGGCCATCTCTCTGCGGATGATATGCTGAACTGAACTGGAGACGAGTTCCAAAACTCTCTTGCAGGCTACGTCAAAAGTGTGATGTAAACCTTAAATCTTGGTCCGAGGTGATAATGACGGGCACTCCATGAAGCCTAATAATCTGCCTGAGGTACATTTTCGCTAGCTGAGCCGTAGACTGCCCAACTCTAAATGGGAGAAAATGAGCCACCTTCGTGAGCCTGTCCACTATAACCCAAATAGCATCTCGACCAGCCAGGGATCTAGGCAATCCAGTCACAAAATCTATGGTCACATGCTCCCACTTCCATTCTGGAATCGACAAGGGCTGAAGAAGTCCAGCGGGCCTCTGATGTTCAGTTTTAACCTGCTGGCAAATCAAACACCGAGAGACAAACCGGACTATCTCCCTCTTTATGCCATTCTACCAGAAATGCTGACGAATATCATGGTACATCTTCGTACCACCGGGATGGATAGAATACTGTGAACTGTGAGCTTCTGCCATGACTTTCTGTCTGATATCTCCACTGGGTACACAAAGATAAGTGCCGTGCCGAAGTGTACCATCTTTATGAATGCGCAACTCTGGCCTTCTTCCTGCTTCATACTCTGCTCTGAGTCGTTGAATCTTAGAATCTATAGATTACGACATCCGGATCCTCTCAACTATGCTGGACTGAACCTGTAGATTGGCCATCAATGCCACGTTGGTAGGAAGAACCACTTCAATTTCTATCTTCTGAAGATCTGCCAATAATTCTGGTTGCGTCATTAGGAAATAAATTCTGGCTCTCCTGCTCAATGCATCCGCCACAACATTGGCCTTCCCTGGGTGATACTGCAAGTCCACATCGTAGTCTACTAGTAGCTCAAGCCATCTTCTCTGCCGCATATTAAGGTCCTTCTGGGTAAAAACATACTTCAGGCTCTTGTGATCTGTAAATATCTCTACTCTGTCTCCATATAAGTAGTGCCTCCACAACTTAAGTGCGAATACTACTGCTGCCAGTTCCAAGTCGTGGGTCGGGTAATTATTCTCATGATTACGAAGTTGACGTGATGCATAAGATATTACCTTTCCATGCTGCATCAAGACACACCCCAATCCTCTGCCTGAAGCATCGCAATAAACTGTGAATCCACCGGTCCCATCTGAAAGTGTGAGAATGGGAGCCGTTATCAAACCTCGCTTCAACTTCTCAAATGATTTCTGTCACTCTGCTGTCCAAGCGAATTGTACATCCTTGCGGGTCAACTGGGTCATCGGCGCCGAAATCCTTGTAAAATCTGAAACGAATCGCCGGTAGTAGCCGGCCAATCCAAAGAAGCTGCGAACCTCTGCCGCTGAACTAGGTACTGGCCATGACTCGATAGCCACAATCTTCTGGGGATCCACTTCTACTCCTTCTCGGGTAATGAGGTGACCCAAGTACGAAATGCGATCGAGCCAGAACTCGAACTCGTATTTACTAAACTTGGCGTACAACTGATGCTCTCTAAGCGTCTGAAGGACAATCCTGAGATGCTGCTCATGCTCTGCTTTGCTCTTGCTGTAGACCAGGATATCATCAAGGAACACGATCACGAACTGATCCAAGTAAGGCATGAAAATACGATTCATGAGGTCCATGAATACAGCCGGCGCATTGGTTGCTCCAAAGGGCATAACAAGAAACTCCTAATGCACATACCTAGATCTGAACGCTGTCTTCGAGATGTCCTGCTCTCTGATTCTGATCTGGTGGTATCCTGACCGCAAGTCTATCTTCGAGAATACTGAAGCCCCTCTGAGTTGATCAAACAAGTCATCTATCCTCGGAAGAGGGTATCTGTTCTTGATTTTTACTGAGTTCAAGGTACGATAATCTACACATAATCTGGACGTACCATCCTTCTTTTTCACAAGAAGCATCGGAGCTCCCCAAGGCGATCCACTTGCACGAATGAATCCCTTGGTCCTGAGTACTTCAATCATCATGTACAAAATCTCCAACTCTGAAGGCGCCATCCTGTAGACTCGCTCTGATACTGGTGCGGTCCCGGAGATCAAGTCTATTGTGAACTCGATCTCCCGCTCTGGCAGCATTCCTGGAAGTTTCTCTGGGAAGACATCTGGGAATTCTTTAACTATCCTGGGTAACTGTACTGCTGCTACCGCCATCCGCAATACTGGGGATGATGGTTCCACTGCGCCTCTAGAAAATGAAAACTTTGGCTCGCCTGGGATACTAAAGACCACCCTGCCAGCATGGCAGTCTATCCTAGCATATTGGTTCCTCAACCAATCCATGCCTAAGACTACATCATAGTCTGCCATAAGGAATTCTATAAATCTAGCGAGGAACTCTCTACCGCTAACTACGATCCGACACGAGGAAAACACTCGATCTACTCCCACAAGACCATTACCAGTAAGTATATTGAGCCTTACTGATAATGACTCTGGCTCCAACCCTATCCGTATCGCGAATCGTGCAGACATGAATGAATGCGATGCACCAGAATTAAATAATACTAATGCTGGAGAGGAGTTGACGAGAATAGTACCTGCCACTACCTCACCTGGTGTAACTTTTTCTTCCATAGTCATCATTATTGCCTGACCTTGTCCTCTAGCTACGGGTCCCCTCTGCTGGAAACCTCTCTGCCTACTCTGCACTTGAGCCTGGGTATACTGCTGCTGTTTCTGCTGATGAAACGTCTGGGCCTGCGGCAACAAGGGCCTCGAGTACTGCTGCTGCTGCATACGTGCTGGTCCCCTAACCGATGGACTGGTTAGGTTGGAAGAGAATGAACTACCCCTATTCGGGTAGGCTCCTATCTTGTGATCTGCAGCTCCACAAGCCTGGCACAATCCTTGCGCCCTACGACAATCCGCCACTACATGGCCAGGCTTCCTACAATGAGAATATCCTATCGCAGAAGTCTGCTTCTGCGGGTATGTCGGGGTTGAATGCCGAACCGACGTCACTGAGGCCGCCCGCCTCGGAGTTTCAATGGTCAAACTCCTACCTGCCGGGGCTGGAGCTGATGATTGCTGCATCTGACTGTGGGACCACTTTCTACCTCCGGTCCTATCCACGATCCTCTGGGAGGTATACTCATGCCTCCTGGCTGCTCTCAATACTGCATCGAACGTCTGGTGCTCGAACTGCCCAACTGCCAACAAGATCTCCAAATGCAGTCCCTGCTGGAACCGCTGGACCCTATCAAACTCGGTTGCCACCAAGGTGGGGGCAAACCTACTAAGTCTAGAAAACTCAGATGCATAACTGTCGACTGTTCTGCCTCCTTACTTCAAGTTGGTAAATCTCGCCTGTAGGTCGTACCGGGCTACAACATCGAAATACTTCGTCTGGAATCTTTCTCTAAACATCGCCCAAGCAATGGGTGCCACCAATCCCATAGCTTGCGCTGCCCACCAACTGCGAGACAAGTCCAGCAACTGTAGGCGTACCACCGCCACCTTCTCATTCTCAAGTGTTCTAGCTGCTTCCAGAATCACCTCGGTATCCTGAAGCCAAGCGTCCGCGGCAATCGCATCTTCACTACCGTCGAAGAATGGAGGGTTCAAGCGCTTGAAGCTGTTGGCCGCGCTGTTCCCTGGATGACCGCCTCTGGTCAAAGCATCCGCCACTACCTGGTACAAGGCGTCTCCTCGACGATCCTGGGAAGCTATCAAGGTCCTGATGAGACCTACCAAGGTGCCATCGTCCGGCTCGGCAGGCTTAACGGGCTGAACTAGGGGCTCTCCTCCAGAAGGTACAACTCTGGAGGCTACTCCGGAATGCTGGACTTGATCTCCCGGTTGCTGGTCCCCGGGAAGTGCTCCACCTTGCTGATCGGTGGGGTCAGGAACAGTGCCACTGAAGAAGACGACATAGGGAAAACAATAATGAAGGACCAGGACAGATCAACGATACAAGCACATGATTAGGGCAAAAATCTCAGGGATTCGAAAATACGAGCAGAGATCAAGGGCGAATACTGATTGAAACATCTATTCGGTAAACCCTCACATTTCTTGATTGACAAGACCTGCATGGGCCACCACTTAAACCATGTGATGCCCCAGAACCAGAATACTGGAGAGCGGGGGCGTACATAGCCAGCTACGTATACTGAAATGAATTCTACCTCGCTATACGGTCACGGCTGTCTAGATATGGGGGTTTACTACAAGCCAACGTTCTCTTAAGGTCAAGCCTATTGTCTCAATCTCAAACAAATAATATAATTACAAGATGTTAGACCACCAAATATACAATAAAAGGCGTCCCAAATATTACATATTCAGTTGATCATGAAGCTAGTCGTACAAAATACGAGGACTAGTAAGAGTTTAGTCATACATGATCAACCCTAGGATTTGTTAATCATGTTACAGCCCGTAGGCAGACAGTAAGTAAATATGCATCGAGCTAACAGGTGCACGTCGGCTAAACGCCTAAAAAGAATAAATTTACAATAGAGTGAGCGAAACAAAATAGAAAACCCACTCGTAGCCCGGGTTCCTTCTAGTTTCCACCATCGGGCTGAAGGTTCGGTAGATCCTCGGGTGCTGCTCCGAAATCTGGCCACACAAAACTAGCTGGGTCAAACCCCAGAAAGAGCAAGTGCCACAAAGGAGGCCACGAAATAAGAACAAAGCCAGCATATCAGAACATAAGAAAATGAAAGAAAAGTACAGGTAATAAAAGTACAGCAGGGCGATAAACGACTAGGGACATGGAACCATTCCGGGAGCCAGGTTACAACCCGTAAACCCAACAAGGACCGAGGTTGTAGCCCTTCGCTTGAATAGCCCTTGTCTCTATTCATGTATAGTTAAAGATAAGTAAACAATCTTGCACATGAGTACCAGGGTACAGGGACTAGACAAGACTTGACAAGGCTGAACACCAACCATTCACAAGTGGCCAAGCAATTACTACGGCTTACTACTTAACTAACTAGGGTTATCACAAGCCTAATTACTAACAAGATACAAGTGAGAATTTCCCAGTCCCAAGCCCTACAGACTATCTAGTTATCCTTCCGCGGGGTTGAGAGTATGGTTGGGTACATCGCCCAGGAGACGATATACCCTTAGATGACTTAGAGGGGCAACACATGACAGTGTGCTGGAAATGTGCTCTACTCGTCGACAAGCTACAAGTCGATTAAAGCGCCCAGATAACGAGATTGCCTGTGACCAAAAATTCTCCATGAACTATAGTTTGATCTAATCATTAGCCTAATCCATATTTAGTATAAATCCCTGGTCGTGGTACCCAGGAAGTCACGTCCTAGACATGATATAGGACAAGACAAGTAGTTTGCACTTACAACAAGAAAGAACACCCACGGTGTCAGGGGCAAGTCAAGTTAAGTTATCAGGTTATCAAGTCAAGTCAAGTCAGGAGTGTGCCACGACGGGCCACTATCAAGTTATCCAGTTACATGGGATTAATTACAGGTTGCAGGTTACAAGTTAAAATCCATAAGTTACAAGCACCCAACAAGTTACTCCCAAAATCTGAGAATGCTAGCCATAGATTAAAATACAAAAAATCGTGTCAAGGCGTGCCGGGTCAAGTCAAGTCGTGCTGTGGGCAAGAAATCTCAGAAAACACAATTCAACAAGAGAAGACAAGAACCAAGGGAAAACCAAGGGACACCATGGCACAAGATGTGCTAGGTCAAGGGGCAGCCCAAGGGCGTGGTCAAGTGCGCAGGGGCCAATGCGCCGGGAGCGCAGGGTCCAAGTGCGCTGGAGGCCAAGGGCGCAGGGGGCCGAGGGCGCAGGGGGCCGAGGGCACAGGAGGCCGAGGGCACAGGGGGCCGATGGCGCAGGGGGCCGAGGGCGCAGAAGGCCAAGGGCGCAGGAGCCAATGGCGCAGGGGGTCGATGGCGCAGGGGCCGAGGGCGCAGGAGGCCGAGGGCGCATGAGGCAATGGCGCAGGGGGCCGATGGCGCTAGAGCACAGCGTGGTCGACTGGGCGCGCTCGGGCACAGGCCAGCAAGCGCGCAGCCCAGCGTGCATGGGCGAGGACAGCGCGGGGGAGCAACCAGCGCTAAAAAGCACAGCGCGGGGAGCAGCCGGCGCTAAACAACGCGGCTTGAGGGGTCTTCTTCTTCCTCAAGCTGAGGGAAAAAAACAACAATGGCTTCAAAAACTTCAAAATACCACAACTTGGTCATCACAACTCCAAATTCGGATTTGTGAAGTTCTATCTTGGGTGAAATTCGATTCTCTCCAACATAGGAACATCAAAACCCACAAAAATCTAACTTATATAGATCAAAACCATGTAAATCCGAAAATAGGGAAAAAACTTAGATCTAGAACAATGGAGACTCAAAATCACAAAATGCCATGTTCTAATGTTGTTCTCCATTGCCTAATCTTACTAATGGACAAATAAAATATGGTGCTTGTTTGTTGGCAAGGTGCACTTGCCTATGGGTGGAGTGTTGTGTGGAGGAAGGAAGAAGATGATAGAAATTAATGGAAGAGTAATGAGGAGAGAGAATGTTGGTAGAGATATTAATGAGGGTGGGGTATAGTGGAATGAGGGTGGAGCATAGGCTAAAGTGTTCCATGGAGTTTAAAATCAAATTAAACCAAACTAAACCAACTAAAATCGAGCCGAGTCGAAACCCAAAATACGAGAAAACCCAAAATTCCACAAGTCGAGGAAATTAAAATACATGGCAAATCCAACTACGAGCATGAATACGAAATACGGGAAACGGGGGTGACAACTCTACCCTCCTTAAAAGAATTCCGTCCTCGAAATTTAATCAAGGAGCTAGAGAATGCTACGACAAGCTACACTAAGCACCCACAACTACACTGAGCAGTTCAATCATACAATTATATATGCAAGCAAGGGATGGAAAGCATAAGGCATAAGAAAGATATTATACCTTACGAGTCAAACAAGTAGGGATATCACGATCGGATGTTGTCCTCACGCTCCCACGTTGACTCACCTAGAGAGTGATGACCCCAAGCAACACGGACTAAGCTAATAGTCTTGTTCTTGAGTATCTTTCCCCTCCGGTCCAATATAGACATGGGCCTCTCCTCATACGAAAGGTTGGTACCAACAACCAATTCTGAATGGTCTAGGATATGGCTCGGGTCTGGGATATACCGTCGTAATTAGGACACATGGAATACATCATGCACCTCACTTAGCGACGGCAGAAGTGCAAGACGATAGGATAGATCTCCTACTCGCTCTAGGATATCAAACAGCCCTATATACCTAGGACTAAGCTTTTCTCGCACGCCAAAGCGAATGACGCCACGGTTAGGCGATATCCTAAGGAATACATGGTCGCCGATAGCAAATTCTAAGGGACGCCGATGGACATCGGCCCAATGTCATTGGCGGTCGTGGGAAACTCGAAGATGATCCCTGACTCTTCTGACCACTTTAACTGTCTGGGCAATCATTTCTGGACCGAGCATCTGCCTCTCTCCGATATCGTCCCATGTTAATGGGGATCTGTACTTCCTGCCATACAGTACCTCGAATGGTGCCATCTGGATGTGGCCTGGAAACTATTGTTGTACGAGAACTCCACCAGGTGCAGGTGATCTTCCTACGAACCACCGAAGTCAAGTGTGCAAGATCTCAACATGTCTTTAAGGGTCTGGATTGTGCGCTCTGACTGGCCATCTGTCTGCGGATGATATGCCGAACTGAACTGGAGACGAGTTCCCAAACTCTCTTGCAGGCTACGCCAAAAGTGTGATATAAACCTTGAATCTCGGTCCGAGGTGATACTGACGGGCACTCCGTAAAGCCTGACAATGTGCCTGAGGTACATTTTCGCTAGCTGAGCCGTAGACTGCCCAACTCTGAATGGAAGAAAATAAGCCACCTTCGTGAGCTTGTCCACTATAACCCAAATAGCATCTTGACCAGCCGGGGATCTAGGCAATCCAGTCACAAAATCTATGGTCACATGCTCCCACTTCCATTCTAGAATCGGCAAGGGCTGAAGAAGTCCAGCGGGCCTCTGATGTTCAGCTTTAACCTGCTGGCAAACCAAACACCGAGAGACAAATCGGGCTATCTCCCTCTTCATGCCATTCCACCAGAAATACTGACGAATATCACGGTACATCTTCGTACCACAGGGATGGATAGAATGCTGTGAACTGTGAGCTTCTGCCATGACTTCCTGTCTGATATCTCTACTGGATACACAAAGGCGAGTACCATGCCGAAGTGTACCATCTTCATGAATGCGCAACTCTGGCCTTCTTCCTGCTTCACACTCTGCTCTGAGTCATTGAATCTTAGAATCTGTAGATTACGGCATCCGGATCCTCTCAACTATGCTGGACTGAACCTGTAGACTGGCCATCAATGCCACATTGGTAGGAAGAACCACTTCAATTTTTATCTTCTGAAGATCTGCCAATAATTCTGGTTGTGTCGTTAGAAAATAAATTCTGGCTCTCCTGCTCAATACATCCGCCACAACGTTGGCCTTCCCTGGGTGATACTACAAGTCTACATCGTATTCTACCAGTAGCTCAAGCCATCTTCTCTGCCGCATATTAAGGTCCTTATGGGTGAAAACATACTTCAGGCTCTTGTGATCTGTAAATATCTCCACTCTGTCTCTATACAAGTAGTGCCTCCACAACTTAAGTGCGAATACTACTGCTGCCAGTTCCAAGTCGTGGGTCGGATAATTTTTCTCATGATCACGAAGTTGACGTAATGTATAAGATATTACCTTCCCATGCTGCATCAAGACACACCCCAATCCTCTGCCTGAAGCGTCTCAATAAACTGTGAATCCACCGGTCCCGTCTGAAAGTGTGAGAATGGGAGCCGTTATCAAACCTTACTTCAACTTCTCAAATGATTTCTGGCACTCCGTTGTCCAAGCGAACTGCACATCCTTGCGGGTCAACTGGGTCATCGGCGCCGAAATCCTTGCAAAATCTGAAACGAATCGCCGGTAGTAGCCGGCCAATCCAAGGAAGCTGCGAACCTCTGCCGCTGAACTAGGTACTGGCCATGACTCGATAGCCACAATCTTCTAGGGATCCACTTCCACTCCTCCTCGGGTAATGAGGTGACCCAAGTACGAAATGCGATCGAGCCAGAACTCGTATTTACTAAACTTGGCGTACAACTGATGCTCTCTAAGCGTCTGAAGGACAATCCTGAGATGCTGCTCATGCTCTGCTTCGCTCTTGCTGTAGACCAGGATATCATCGAGGAACATGATCACGAACTTATCCAAGTAAGGCATGAAAATGTGATTCATGAGGTCCATGAATACAACCGGCGCATTGGTCGCTCCAAAGGGCATAACAAGGAACTCCCAATGCCCATACCTAGATCTGAACGCTGTCTTCGGGATGTCCTGCTCTCTGACTCTGATCTGGTGGTATCCTGACTGCAAGTCTATCTTCGAGAACACTGAAGCCCCTCTGAGTTGATCAAACAAGTCATCTATCCTCGGGAGAGGGTATCTGTTCTTGATTGTCACTGAGTTCAAGGTACAATAATCTATACATAATCTGGACGTACCATCCTTCTTTTTCACAAGAAACATCGGGGCTCCCCAAGGCGATCCACTTGCACGAATGAATCCCTTGGTCTTGAGTTCTTCAATCATCTTGTACAAAATCTCTAACTCTGAAGGCGTCATCCTGTAGACTCGCTCTGATACTGGTGCGGTCCCGGGGATCAAGTCTATTGTGAACTCGATCTCCCGCTCTGACAGCATTCCTGAAAGTTCATTTGGGAAGACATCTGGGAATTTTTCAACTATCTTGGGTAACTGTACTGCTGCTATCGCCATCCGTAATACTGGGGATGATGGTTCCACTGCGCCTCTGGAAAATGAAAACTCTGGCTCTCCTGGGATACCAAAGACCACCCTGCCAGCATGGCAGTCTATCCTAGCATACTGGTTCCTCAACCAATCCATGCCTAAGACTACATCATAGTCTGCCATAAGGAATTCTATAAATCTAGCGGGGAACTCTCTACCGCTAACTACGATCCGACACGAGGAAAATACTCGATCTACTCCCACAAGACCATTACCAGTAAGTATATTGAGCCTTACTGATAATGACTCTGGCTCCAACCCTATCCGTGTCGCGAATCGTGCAGACATGAATGAATGCGATGCACCAGAATCAAATAATACCAATGCTGGAGAGGAGTTGACGAGAATAGAACCTGCCACTACCTCACCTAGTGTAACTTCTTCTTCCATAGTCATCATCATTGCCTGACATTGTTCTCTAGCTGCGGGTCCCCTCTGCTAGAAACCTCTCTGCCTACTCTGCACTTGAGCCTGGGTATACTGCTGCTGGTTCTGCTGATGAAATGCCTGGGCCTGAGGCAACAAGGGCCTCGGGTACTGCTGCTGCTGCATAGGTGCTGGTCCTCTAACCGATGGACTGGTTAGGTTGGAAGAGGATGAACTACCCCTATTTGGGCAGGCTCCTATCTTGTGATCTGCCGCTCCACAAGCCAGGCACAATCCTTGCGCCCTACGACAATCCGCCACTACATGGCCTGGCTTCCCACAATGAGAACATCCCGTCGCGGAAGTCTGCTTCTGCTTCTGCTGCTGCGGGTATGTCGGGGTTGAATGCCGAATCGACGTCACTGAGGCCGCCCGTCTCGGAGTTCTAATGGTCAAACTCCTAGCTGCTAGGGCTAGAGCCGATGATTGCTGCATCTGACTGTGGGACCGCTTTCTACCTCCGGTCCTATCCACGATCCTCTGGGAGGTATACTCATGCCTCCTGGCTGCTCTCAATACTGTATCGAACGTCTAGTGTTCGAACTGCTCAATTGCCAACAAGATCTCCAAATACAGTCCCTACTGGAACCGTTGGGCCCTATCAAACTCGGTTGCCACCAAGGTGGGGGCAAACCTACTAAGTCTAGAAAACTCAGATGTATAACTGTCGACCGTTCTGCCTCCTTACTTCAAGTTGGTAAATCTCGTCTGTAGGTTGTACCGGGCTACAACATCAAAATACTTCGTCTGGAATCTTTCTCTAAACACCGCCCAAGCAATGGGTGCCACCAATCCCATAGCTTGCGTTGCCCACCAACTGCGAGCCAAGTCCAGCAACTGTAGGCATACCACCGTCACCTTCTTATTCTCAGGTGTTCTAGCTGCTTCCAGAATCACCTCGGTATCCTGAAGCCAAGCGTCCGCGGCAATCGCATCTTTACTGCCGTCAAAGAATGGAGGGTTCAAGCGCTTGAAGCTGTTGGCCGCGCTATTCCTTGGATGACCGCCTCTGGTCAAAGCATCCGCCACTACCTGGTGCAAGGCGTCTCTTCGACGATCCTGGAAAGCTATCAAGGTCCTGATGAGACCTACCAAGGTGCCATCGTTCGGCTCGGCAGGCTGAACGGGCTGAACTGGGGGCTCTCCTCCAGTAGGTACAACTCTGGAGGCTACTCCGGAATGCTGGGCTTGATCTCCCGGTTGCTGGTCCCCGGGAAGTGCTCCACCTTGCTGATCGGCAGGGTCAGGTACAGTACCGATGAAGAAGACGACATAGGAAAAACAATAAGGAAGGACCAGGACAGATCAACGATACAAGCACATGATTAGGGCAAGAATCTCAGCGATTTGAAAATACGAGCAGAGATCAAGGGCGAATACTGATTGAAACATCTATTCGGTAAACCCTCATATTTCTTGATTGACAAGACCTGCATGGGCCACCACTTAAACCATATGAGGCCCCAGAACCAGAATACTGGAGAGCGGGGGCGTACATAGCCAGCTACGTATATTGAAATGAATTCCACCTCGCTATACGGTCTCGGCTATCTAGATATGGGGGTTTACTACAAGCCAACGTTCTCTTAAGGTCAAGCCTATAGTCTCAATCTCAAACAAACAATATAATTACAAGATGTTAGACCACCAAATATACAATAAAAGGCGTCCCAAATATTACATATTCAGTTGATCATGAAGCTAGTCGTACAAAATGCGAGGACTAGCAAGAGTTTAGTCATATATGATCAACCCTAGGATTTGTTAATCATGTTACAGCTCGTAGGCAGACAGTAAGTAAATATGCATCGAGCTAACAGGTGCTCGTCGGCTAAATGCCTCAAAAGAATAAATTTACAATAGAGTGAGCGAAACAAAATAGAAAACCCACTCGCAGCCCGGGTTCCTTCTAGTTGCCACCATCGGGCTGAAGGTTCGGTAGATCTTCGGGTGCTGCTCCGAAATCTGGCCACACAAAACCAGCTGGGTCAAACCCCAGAAAGAGCAAGTGCCACAAAGGAGGCCACGAAATATGAACAAAGCCAGCATATCAGAACATAAGAAAATAAAAGAAAAGTACAAGTAATAAAAGTACAGCAGGGCAATAAACGACTAGGGACATGGAACCATTCCGGGAGCCAGGTTACAACCCGTAAACCAAACATGGACCAGGGTTGTAGCCCTTCGCTTGAATAGCCCTTGTCTCTATTCATGTATAGTTAAAGATGAGTAAACAATCTTGCACAGGAGTACCGGGGTACAGGGACTAGACAAGACTTGACAAGGCTGAACACCATCCATTCACAAGCGGCCAAGCAATTACTACGGCTTACTACTTAACTAACTAGGGTTATCACAAGCCTAATTACTAACAAGATGCAAGTGAGAATTTTCCAGTCCCAAGCCCTACAGACTATCTAGTTATCCTTCCGCGGGGTTGAGAGTACGGTTGGGTACATCGCCCAGGAGATGATATACCCTTAGATGACTTAGAGGTACAACACATGACAGTGTGCTGGAAATGTGCTCTACTCGTCGACAAGCTACAAGTCGATTAAAGCGCCCAGATAACGAGATTGCCTATGACCGAAAATTCTCCATGAACTTTAGTTTGATCTAATCATTAGCCTAATCCATATTTAGTATAAATCCCTGGCCGTGGTACCCAGGGAGTCACGTCCTAGACATGATGCAGGACAAGACAAGTAGATTGCACTTGCAACAAGAAAGAACACCCACGGTGTCAGGGGCAAGTCAAGTTAAGTTATCAGGTTATCAAGTCAAGTCAGGAGTGTGCCACGGCGGGCCACTATCAAGTTATCCAGTTACAGGAGATTAATTACAGCTTGTAGGTTACAAGTTAAAATTCATAAGTTACAAGCACCCAACAAGTTACTGCCAAAATCTGAGAATGCTAGCCATAGATTAAAATACAGAAAATTGTGTCAAGGCGTGCCGGGTCAAGTCAAGTCGTGCTGTGGGCAAGAAATGTCAGAAAACACAATTCAACAAGAGAAGACAAGAACCAAGGGAAAACTAAGGGACACCATAGCACAAGGTGTGCTAGGTCAAGGGGCAGCCCAAGGGCGCGGCCAAGTGCGCAGGGGCCAAAGCGCAGGAGGCGCAGGGTCCAAGTGCGCTGGGGGCCAAGGGCGTAGGGGCCAATGGCGCAGGGGGCCGAGGGCACAGGGGGCCGAGGGCGCAGGAGGCCGAGGGCGCAGAGGCCCGAGGGCACAGGGGGCCGAGGGCACAGGAGGCCGAGGGCGCAGAAGGCAATGGCGCAGGGGGCCGACGGCGCTAGAGCACAGCGCGGTCAGCTGGGCACGCTCGGGCGCAGGCCAGCAAGCGCGCAGCCCAGCATGCGTAGGCGAGGGCAGCGCGGGGGAGCAACCAGCGCTAAAAAGTACGGCACAGGGAGCAGCCGGCGCTAAACAGCGCGGCTGGAGGGGTCTTCTTCTTCCTCAAGCTGAGGGGAAGAACAACAATGGCTTCAAAAACTTTAAAATACCACAACTTGGTCATCACAACTCCAAATCCGGATTTGTGAAGTTCTATCTTGGGTGAAATTCGATTCTCTCCAACATAGGAACATCAAAACCCACAAAAATCTAACTTATATAGATCAAAACCATGTAAATCCAAAAATAGGGAAAAAACTTAGATCTAGAACAATGGAGACTCAAAATCATAAAATGCCAAGTTCTAATGTTGTTCTCCATAGCCTAATCTAGCTAATGGACAAATAAAATATGGTGCTTATTTTTTGGCAAGGTGCACTTGCCTGTGGGTGTAGTGGTGTATGGAGGAAGGAAGAAGATGATGGAAATTAATGGAAGAGTAATGAGGAGAGAAAATGTTGGTGGAGATATTAATAAGGGTAGGGTGTGGTGGAATGAGGGTAGAGCATAGGCTAAAGTGTTCCATGGGGTTTAAAATCAAATCAAACCAAACCAAACCAACTAAAACTGAGCCGAGTTGAAACCCAAAATACGAGAAAATCCAAAATTCCACAAGTCGAGGAGATTAAAATACATGGCAAATCCAACTACGAGCATGAATACGAAATACAGGAAACGGGGGTGACAGTATCCCTCCTATAAGCTACGGCTTAGTTCTTCACCCTACCTGGGTCAATAGATCTGTATGGTGACTTCCCCTAAAACCTGGGTACTATCAAGCCTGCAATTACCTAGAGCATTCTCAAACACAAGTCAGAGCCTATGCCTGCATATATCTATTATACCTAGTATATTTGCTTCTACATATATGATTTCCTTATCTAAGACACCTAGGACTACTAGAGGCACCTTCATCTATTGGTTTTAGACTCTTTCCTACCTCTGTATTCGGTTACTCCCATATGCAGGCATACAATCTTAAACAAAGTATCTGCTACACATTGTTGTAATTGACATATAGGGTATGATCTGATACAAAGTGTCAATATGGTATCGGATACAATCTGATACCAAGTATCAAAGCCGATACCAGTATCAATTCTGACACCAAGTAGTCTCGATTCCCTGTATACCCAATTGTTCTTCCTCTTAGGATTTTAATCATACACTTATGCATCCTAATTCTAACTCATAATAAATGACATGATTTACCACTCCAAAAATAGATTTAGCTTACCCCCTTGATGGTGATGACAGGTTTGGACTATTTTTCGATCAAACTGGAACTCCCTTTTGTTTCCTGCCTGCTTTCCTTAGTGAGGGAGAGAAATATGCTGCTAGGGTTTATAGAGGAAGGCTCGACTACAACTCTCCTTTTATAGAAGAAGTTATGGGATTAGGTCGATTTCTCTAAGGCTTGGAAGAGATCTTGTTGAAGAAGGGACCGAATTTAAACCCAGGGTGATCGGCTATCAACAGGAATTTAAATTCCACTTTTGTACAAAGGCCCATTGGGAAAATCGATTTGTGCTAATAAGGTTTTGAAGAACCCTCCCTTGCAAAATCTGAAGTTAAAGAAAAATATAGGGCTCTATCCTCATGAGGTCGGCCAAATGAAAGGATTTGAATCCCTGAACTTTTGAATTTGGAACATATTTGCTAAACCCCTTTATCAACCTGGTTTTGCTTAACTCACATTTTCCTATTATCTAAACTAAATTGACCATGAGAATAGATATAAACAACAATAAAATAAAAATAAAAATAAAAATAAAAATTATACAAAAAGAAAGAATTTTGGTTTAAGTGTTTACAAATCTACCCTCCTTAAAAAATAATTTCATCCTCGAAATTCAGTAAAGCCATGATCTACTAGAATGAATAATCAATTGCTATAAAAGTAATTCAATTGCTCTTAAATCAAAGTCTAATATAGGCCTATCTATAATACTACTGCCAATATCTAATAGAAATTTCTGCCAGTTGCTCCTTGTGGTGTTGTCGCATCCTCCATGATTATGGCATAAGTTTGTCCTCCCTGTGCGGCTGGTAGTAGTGGGGCACTCACATTTCTCTTCGGACAATTTCGAGACCTATGTTGGCTGGACCCACAAGTCCAACACAAACCTAACCAACCACGACAATTTTCTTGTACGTGGCCTCTCTTGATGCAATACTGGCAGATAGGGATGTCTTGGATTTGATGTGGGGCCGCTCGTGGCTGCTGATGATACTGCTGTGCTGAGGTCTTCTTGGGACATTAGGACATTTTTCCACTCCTGATTGGCTGATACCTCCTCCGTATGCGTCTCTGTCCCTCTTTCGCTTTCGCTTCAATTCTTTCTCTACCGCCTGTGCGACCTTCAAGATTCTTCCATAGGTTGTGGCTTGACTGGTGGCGATGGCTAGGCAGATTTCATGTGATAACCCTTTCTTGAACTTCTTGGCTTTGGCTTCAGGGGTTACCGCATCTACGAAGCGGCTGAGACGGGAAAACTCTGCGGTGTACTCGTTGATGGTGAGGTTGCCCTGCTCTAGGCTCTCGAACTCGCTTTCCAACTCTTCGCGGGCTACTTCAGGATAGAACTTTTCCTTAAACAGCTATTTGAACTCATCCCAAGTCACGTCTGGTACGGTAAATTGGGGCTCATCTCTATACCATGTGCGGGCAATGTCGTAAAGCTGTATGCTAGCTGACTCGATCTTCAGGTCTTCAGGAACTCGAGTCATCCGAAGAATTCGATCGACGTTCTCTGACCACTCATTCGCATATAGAATCCCTTCCGTTTCCTTGAATTTCTTGGGCCTAAGGTCCATGAAATTCTTGGAAGTTCCAGAACGCTGTCGTGGAGCATCTCTAGTCTGGAAAGCTTCTCAAGGTGTCGCAAAAAGTGTTGGCCTGTACCGTCTGGGAAGCGATGAGCTGCTGGAAGATTTCGAGGAGAGTAGCGTTGTCCAGCGCAGATGGCGGAGGCAGAATATGTGCTGGATACACGGCAGGGGCTGTATATATTGCTGGTGCTGAGTGTATGGTAGGAGCTGGATATGGAATATGTGCTGGATACGAAACTTGTATTGGTGGTGGGCCAGATGGTGAAGGCAGAACATGTGCTAGTGGTGGAATCTGCGGAGGAAACTGCGGGGGTGGTAGAATGTTATCTCTGCGAAATCTCGAGAATTGCGGCTGTGGCGGATTGCCTATATGAGTAAGTTGGCCTCCCTGTGTCGGTGGGGTCATGTACGTGAAGAATCCTCCTGTAGTTGGTGTCGTGTTCCGAGAAGCATTGTTCCTGTCTTGAGAATTCATTTACTGCAATAAAAGAAAACATTTAGCCGCTGAAGAATTTCAAGCATGATGCAAGTCAAGGATTCAATAAAAATCAAGGATAAAGATCAGTAATGTGTTCAATATATGTGGATGAGATCCTAAGTGTCTAATCCTATTTGCAGGCTCACGTCGGTATAGTGAAGTAACCAAAGTGATTAACGTAGACCTGCATGGGCCACCAAAAAAACTTGTCACGACCCGTACCCGCTTTTCGGATACGAGACTTATCCAAGCCTAGCCTACGCCACAGTGTCGGCGATAGAATGCTGTCTAGTATACACAAGTCACGGAGTCTAAAGAACTAACATGGCAGTCTAGATCTTATCCACAGAAATATGATACAACAACTCAAATAAGACTGAATAGAGAATGATAATATAAAATGAAGTATCAAGTTCATCGAGAATTCCAGTTACGTCCGATGGACACAAATCTATTACCAATTGACAAAAATAAAATAGAACATGAAAATAAAACAACTGAGTCTAAACTGTTAATCATTAAGATACCCTCAACTGTAGTGGTACTGTGGTCCAATGCTGGCTCAAACCGACTCGTGTGTACCTGGCTAAATACTCGACTAAACCTAAAGAGATCATCAGGTCCTCAGAGGACTAGCAAGATACATAATATACAAGCCTTTCTAACAGTTTATCATGCATGAAAAAAATCTAGGATATAAACAGGAAAAGACTAAGCGATCACGATACATGAATATAAGAACAAATAAGCATAAATGAACTGCTAGAAGAAAACAAGTGAACACATGTCAAGAGATCAATCGGATACCAAACCCTCACCCCTAGAGTGGACTCGCAGGTTTGAAACTAATCACTAACCCTCGCCCCTAGTGTGGACTCGCAGGTTTGAAACTAATCACTATCCCTCGCCCCTAGTGTAGACTCGCAGGTTAGTTCAAGGCAATCACAATCGCCCCTAGTATGGATTCGCAGGTGCAAACAGTCAACTCTCATGCCTAGTGTGGACTCGTAGGTTGAGAAAACGACAAATAGAAAATAGCAGTTCAACTATAGCACATTAGTTCTATGATACGATTCAATCAAGCACAAGTATGAACACGACCAATAAACCATAAGGCTAACTGTGAACAAGGGCTATGTATCAATGGAGTAAACTACTATGATAAATCACATGTCAGCAATAAAAGAGATTGGATAATGAAAGATAGTGCATATAAATAAAGCTGTAAAAAAGGCAAGGTATACTTGCTTGCGGTCCTGAGCTGCGATTATGGTTCAAGTGCTGAGTCCGAGTCCAAGGCACCTATTATTAAGAGTTAACTCTATTCAACACATGAATCTACATTAAAAATAAGTTATCTATAATCATTGCTAAAAGCTCTTAAATTCTAGTGGTTTTAATGGCTTGGGTTGTCTACCCCTATGGATTATAAGGTATCCATTTAAGTCCTCCCATCTTTACTTGTATAATCATCCTTAGTACTTATTCATAGATGTTTCTTAATCATCTAATCTTGGTATTTTAAAGCCATATCTGTCTATCCTTATACGCATAAGCGAGTATCCTAGGATACCCTTTACCATATTCTTGATGCTAACTCAATTACTATAATGTTATTACAACATCATACCCATTTCTTAGTGTTCCCTCTATGTACAGATGGGCATGCTTGCCAAGCACCAACCCATCCGGTACCAAGTTCACATTCCCTTGTCTTAGTGTATGAGTACTATATACTCATCATGATTGGCTGGCTCCTATAATACTGTACCCTAAATTCATTACTCTATTGTATATATCTAACCTATATTAGCTATAAGTGTTCAACCTGGATCCCCCTTATACAGGCATCAACGTGGCACTCGAATTCTGTCAACAGTGGGCTTATTGCTGCTGTGTGATGTCCCAATTTCCTTACTGGCATGCACTCAACCTTGACCCCCTTCTATTTACAAATCCTGTAAATAATCCATTTGAGACTGCTATATAAGTGTACAAGGATTTGATACCCATTCTCTCTTGAATGCTCATCTGGATACCTGGTACCATATGTTCTTCATATACAGTTTGGTAATTGTCCCATATTCTCTGTCTTCCATATGTACAGGGATTTTTGGTATCCTTTCTGTCTATGGCTGAACTGACACTAGTACCTCCAATAATGCTCTGATACATAAGGTATTTGGCTTGATACTCTGATACTTAGTTGGACTTGTGGGTAACACCTTCCTAGCCTAATGCTTGGCTGGACTAGGGTACAAAAAACCCTCTATACAACCTATAGTATAATCCTTCCAAAGCTTGTAAATATTGCTCATATACTGCAGGACACATATCCTGGCTTTTGTTCTGATACCACTTATTCTATACTCTATTAGCTTTGTACAGGAGCTCGAGCCCCAACTCCCATTACTTGCTGTCCCTTCTTTACTGAACAGTACACAGGGATTCATACATAATTAGTATACCCCTTGGAACACCTATATGCAAGCCTATGCATCAGTACTATGGGTATAGTACTTATGCACAGTTCAATAGTTTGTATACCTCTACTGCATATTCTTTATTGCTACTGACTTGATAACCTTGCCCCCTACTGGTAGTCTAATCAATACCCTGTGTAGATTTTCCTGTACATTAAGGAGACTTGTACCTATACTAGGTGTTGGCACTAACATGAACATCCTAGTGGTTCTTCCCCCAGGCACTTCTCAGGTCTATACAGAGATAACCCTATCTACGTTTTAGGGGTGACTACCAACCAATACTCCACTGATAGCTGAAACAACTACAGATTTCGTGCAGGGATTTAACTCCTGCTACAGAAAGCAATACATGATCCTGTATTAGCTTTAGTGGCCAAAATGATCTACCATAATCGAATAATAGCAATCTAGGGTACAAATATCAGATCGATTCCATTTGAGCCTTCAAAGATGACCATCTAACCTGCTCTTTCCTCATGCTTAGACGATTGATACATAGTGTAATTCTGACATAAAAGAAAATCTCGACCCAGGTTGTAACTTGCCCATACTCCTAGTTAATTGAGTAGTAAAGTATACATCTATCATTATGTACTTAGATAAAAAGAGCACAGACTAGTTTTTGTAAGGCATGGGTTGCTTGTCCATAATATCAGGAAGGAACCTCCTATATATTTGACTGAACCAAATCTCCTTGTGTAATTCCCTTGTCTTAACAGTATGGAACCATTGGACCTGAAGATGTCCTCTTGTTAGTTTTGAGAGGTGAGCTACCTTGTTCATGTTACAGGTGCAAGACTGATCAGTGATATTCATCCTTACCACCACTTGGCCCTTATGCTACTAATCCCAGTTATGTATATGGACGTGCACCCTATACTTTAGGTCATATGGCATCTAATATATCCTATTCGAACTAGCTTGCTTAGGTATCCCTCATATAAGCTACGGCCTAGTTCTTTACCCTACTTGGGTCAACAGATCTATATGGTGACTTCCCCTAAAACCTGGGTACTATCAAGCCTACAATTACCTAGAGCATTCTTAAACACAAGTCAGAGCCTATGCCTGCATATATCTCTTATACTAGTACATTTGCTTGTACATATATGATTTCCTTATCTAAGACACCTAGGACTACTAGAGACACCTTCATTTATTGGTTTTAGACTCTTTCCTACCTCTGTATTCGGTTACTCCCATATGCAGGCATACAGTCTTAAACAAAGTATCTGCTACACATTGGTGTAATTGACATATATGGTATGATTTGATACAAAGTGTCAATCTGGTATCGGATGTAATCTGATACCATGTATCAAAGCCGATACCAGTATCAATCCTGACACCCATTATTCTTGATTCCATGTATACCCAATTGTTCTTTCTCTTAGGATTTTAATCATACACTTATGCATCCTAATTCTAACTCATAATAAATGACAAGATTTACCACTCCAAAAATAGATTTAGCTTACCTCCTTGATGGTGATGATAGGTTTGGACTGTTTCTTGATCGAACTGGAACTCCCTTTTGTTTCCTGCCTGCTTTCCTTAGTGGGGGAGAGAAATATGCTGCTAGGGTTTTTAGAGGAAGGCTCGACTACAACTCTCCTTTTATATAACAAGTTTTGGGATTAGGTCGATTTCTCTGAGGCTTGGAAGAGATCTTGTTGAAGAAGGGATCAGATTTGAACCCCGGGTGATCGGCTATCAACTGGAATTTAAATTCCACTTTTGCACAAAGGCCCCTTGGGAAAATCGGTTTGTGCTAATAAGGTTTTGAAGAACCCTCCCTTGCAAAATCCGAAGTTAAAGAAAAATATAGGGCTCTATCCTCGTGAGGTCGGCCAAATGAAAGGATTTGAATTCCTGAACTTTTGAATTTGGAACATATTTGCTAAACCCCTTTATCAACCTGGTTTTACATAACTCATATTTTCCTATTATCTAAACTAAATTGACCATGAGAATAGATATAAACAACAATAAAATAAAAATAAAAATAAAAATAAAAATAAAAATAAAAATAAAAATTATACAAAAAGGAAGAATTTTGGTTTAAGGGTTTATAGCAGGACAGATCCAACAGAGGACTGGACATGCTAATACCTCCAATGATACCATATTGTTTCATGACTAACAATAGACTGAACCAATGGTTAAAGGGGACTCAATATGATATGCAACTGGAACCATATGACATTTGTAGATAGGCAGAATATTATAATGCAGTGAGGAGGGCAGTACAAAGGGGAAAACTGAACTCAAGAGTTCAGTAGAAATCAAACATAATATATTATGGTTTGACATGATGTAGGTAAGGATGGATTGATATATTAATAGACTGAAACATATAACTAAAGGGGACTGGCCATGAGGGATACTTGGTCAATAGTATGAAGGGATCTGATTAGTCATGGATTGACTCTGAATAAGCATGGATTGGTCAATTGAATAATTGAACTGGACTTTGGGTACTGCAGGACTGAACACAAGTTATGAGGATATATGGACAGATCGATTGGAACAGGTTGATACTTCAATGACTCAAAATCGAATGGGAAGAAGAAATGAACCAACATGTGAATGTAGGGAATAACACCACAATAAAGGGTTAGCATACTCATCAAAATAGTGACTGAATCAAGGAAGCAATGGACTGCACATGTATGCTCGACTGTATCATACCGCAGGTCATTACAATTGAGTGGCTGTACCTAATGATACAGGACAGACATAAGATATGATGATATATGGAATGCATAGTAGCAGGGCAGTGCAATGGATGGACAATGCAAGTTTGGTCAGATTAAAGCAAGTAGTTCCAATTATTAACTCCTAATGGGCATGATCCTAACTAAACTATAGGACAACACAATGTAGGGACAGAACAACCAAAATAGAAGCTATAGCTAGTAAATTAAATAGCCTGAGCAATAAAACCCCAAATCCTTCCTTAGCCAAACTGAACCTCACTAATACAAGGACAATACATAACCTGTGGACTGCACAGACCCAACCCAAGGCTAAAACAGTGAGCTAAAACCATGTACCAAAGTCCCCAAATCCTATTTAGCCCCCCAAACTTATTCTATTTCACTAGACAACCATAGTATAGTTAAGACGTAGCAAATCAAACCCATGACAATATGTAAAACTAAAAATTTAATCATTAAAAACCCTAAGAGTCATTTTATCGAACACTTGGTGTGTGTATCCGATATTCTCATGATACGCACATCAAACCAATCCAAAAGTGACCCAACTTCTTCCTAATGCAAGAGGGACCCTAAATGAATGCACCTACATCAATGAATATGAAATTAGAAGGTTTAGAGGGCTCTTACCAATTGGGAGTTGGAATCCCAATGAAAAATTCTCTAGATCTAGACTCCCACCAAGCTCCAATTATCAAATTGCTCCAAATGCTTCAAAGCTAGGCAATAGAGGCTTCCTCTCTCCAAGGGGAAGAGATTGCAAGTGGTTTGAGAGAATTTGGACTAGATTTGGAATATGGAGGAATTTGGGGAAGAATACCAAATTAGGGTTAGGTTTCAAAATGAAATTGGGAAGAAGGAGGCTATGTAGGTATTAAATAGGAAGGGGAAGGCTCTTCATGGTTAGCCAAGGCTGCCCCTAGGGTTAGGTTGGAGTGAAAATGCCTAATGGGCTTTCTATTTCTCAATTTAAGGCCCCTTAAGGGAAAGGCCCAATGTGGCTTTTTTTTAAGTCACTAAATGGATTTAAAATGATATTCTAGCTAGGTTAGAGCCTAACCAAAGTTGTCTAATCTCTCTAACCTAGTTTTTATGGTCATGGCTAACATCTACACAATATAGTTATAAGGTTTCAACAATTAATGACACTAGCACAACACAATAATTAGATAATAAAAAAATCAAAAAATTTACCATTAACCAAAATACCCTTGCTCTAGAATGTGGTGGTGACACGCTCCCATCTGAGCGTCGCTCGTATATTCATAGAAGTTGACTTGTCCACCCCCCTCCCAAACTGTATCCGTGTCTACCTTCCTGGATATCGTAGCTACTGGCAATCTTGCTTCTTTGAAGATGTCCTAAATATCTGCTCTAGGTGTCATCATTTGGGTCATCGTGACTCTGCCTGTAAAGCTTTTGAGCTAGCTTCCACTCAATATGGTGCGTTGAGTAGTAGCTGTGATCCCTCTCCTTCTTCTCCGTGCTCGAATTGCCCGACTTCAAGCACAGGCTCCCCGCTTTCCAGCTCTCTCGTTCAAGGGGCGTCCTTTGGTGGCTGATATGGTTGCTTTTTCTCTCCAACATATGGCTTCCCCTCTTGTGGTGGTGCCTTGGGTGGGCTCGACCTCGGGTCGGGGCACCGCCTCTCCTTTCGATGCTGGTCTCTATCCTTCGACGTCTTTGGTTTTGAGCTCTCCATCGGGTCAGAGCAGAGGTGTGGGGACCTCCATCCTTCCGGTTCCTTGCCTAGTTGTTCGGACGGCTATGGCGGGCTCCACCCTTCTGTGCTCCTCTTACAGTTGGCTGGTATTCATTCGGAGATCCCCTCGGAAGCGACTTCTTTCCCGTCTGCGGTGCTTTCTTCTTTGGCGGTTCACCCTTTATCATCGTCTTCTGCTGGCCTGGGACCCTTCTCCTCCTCCATCTTTCTCCTCTTTAGAGGTTCTGTTAGTTCCTGGTCCGACTGTCTCTCTCCCGAGGACCGGCCCTCGCTCCCAGCCCCTTATGCTCCCCTCTCAGGGATGGGGAAGTGGCTTGGAGACCCCCTCCTCCGGTCGTCCATTGTGACTATTGTTTGGAGACTCCATACCCGTGGTGGGTTCGGCCCCCTGTCGGTAGACCTTGTTGCGGACCATGGTGGTCGATACATCGCCCGCTGGGGCTGGGCTCTCTGTGGCCACGGTGGTGCCCACTGATCCCCCTCCTACCTGCCCTTCTGTTGGCATCGTCCGGCTTGCAGCCCCCTCATATCGCCCTCGCCAACTTATAGCTCAGCCGCTCATCTGCTCATGGCTCCCCTTACCCGTCTTCCGTTCTTTCGCCTGCGGTTGGAGCTGGCTGCTCCGTTTCGGTAGTGGAGGGCACAATCTACTATACTCAAATCCGTTGGGCTGACGAGGTGCAGCATGCCGTCAGTGAGCACGATTTTTTTGCTCTTAGTGGCTTGCCCTGCCTGGGTCCCCAGGCTTTTGATAAAGCTTCTAGTATATTTGAAGGCTCATACGCTCTCTAGCAATGCAACCTACGACAACAAAAGATCATCTTTGGAGATGAACAGTCCAGCCCCCCTCCCCCCATAATACTCAGAACGGTGAGCTAGACCTCAGCTATGTTGCAACACTCAGAACGGAGAGCTAAACCTCAGCTGTGTTTCAGAAGAAGCGAAGGAAAGGGTAGACGACCAAACCACCAACAAAGAGACGGAGAGATCAGAAGTCGCCAAGATGAGAAGGATCAAGAAATAGCAAAGGGTTTGACCACAACAACTCATGAATCTGAGAACCTCCTCTTGGTCCAAAATGATCCCCAAGCCAAGTCGCAAGGGTTAGATTAGGCGCTAGGTCTGTTCTTTTAAGATGTACGTCAAACCCGGTCGTATATATATATATATATATTTTATATATATATATATATATATATATATATATATATATAATCCAAGCAAACCGTGGTGGCTTAAGCCTTTATTGAAACACAAAAAAGAAAGAAATATGTGTTTGCCATTAAAATCTTTGAATTAAAATTTTAATCACAAACAGAACAGTGTTACAATGTAGGATTTAGATGTATTCCTAGGAGTACACTTTTGTTTTTATCTGGGTCCTGTGTCGATGGAGCGAGTGGTAATGCGTTGACTCCGTTGACGATCTGACGACGATCTTAGGTTCTTTGAAGGTATGGGTTGCTCTGGATGCCGGAGCTTGCGGAGGGGAAGAAGACGTTGAGTGTCTCTTCCGATCTCTATGAGTGGACGTGCGTCTCTGTAACTATGATGATCTCGTTCTCTGTCTTTGTCTCTGTGTGTGTGAAAGAAGGAAATGATCCCTCTATTTATAAGCAGCTGGTTGCGCTACTTATGCGCACATATATCGGATGCGCCTGGTCATAGGAATGCCACGTGGCTGATGCTGGCGGGGGCACATGGTTGATGCGTCCTGGTTTGGGGATTGAATCCTTCCTGTTGTGCCTGTGGTGCTACGGAAGAGCTGACACATGGTGACTGAGAGGATTCTTTAGTTGCTGAGATCTTGGGTGGTTAGTACCCCTTCGTAGACTGAACTGAGTCAAAGGACACGTGGCGTATGTCCGTGGCTCAAAGATCTCGAATTTGGTGGAGAGGGATCTGATGAGCTGTGCCTGGGATCCGACGTACGAGGAGATTTAGCTCGTAATCTTTAGAAATCATGAACCAGTCTGGGTGCATGGCTTTTGAGGCACATGTTTTGGTCACATGGCAGGGGAGGCACATGCAGCGGCTTGACTTCTGTGATCAGAAGTAAGTCAGAGGCGTATGGCTTTTGAAGCGCATGCACATCTTCAGGCACATTGCTATGGAGGTGCATGCGAGTGGTTGGTCGGCCATGTGGCTTATAACCGACATAGGAGAGTAATGATAATGCTGACGTCAGCAGTGCTTTATTTTTTGCAAAAGCTGCTGCCGCTCTGTCATCGAGGCATGGCAGCTATCGTCTCAGACTTCACCATTTAATGCTCTTGAGTGGGCGCATTGCTCTGCATTCTATTAGGCGCATAGGGACGCGTAGGGCACATCCTTACGAGGCACTTGGTACTTATGGACGCATCTGTATGATGTGCGGGATCTGACCGGCGCGTCTGTTGTATGGTATATCTTCATTGGTCTGACTGTTGAGTTCTTCGAGTGCTTTAAATAGACGTTTTAACTTGGCTGAATTCGAGGGGACAGGTTCATCACCATGAATGCAAATTCATTGCACGGGATTCGGAGAGCCCGCCACTTGGCGCGTGGGTTTGATTTGCCCGGCCTATAAATAGCAGCACGGAGAGAGTTTGTTTCTCGTTTTCTCCCGTCTTTCCGAATGGTGATGAACTTCTTCGCTCGAGTTCATTCTGTTGACAAGACGCTCTCGAGGGTGAATATGCGTCGAGTCGTCATCATACTCACTCGTGAAGGTGACTGTTACATCCAAAAATTGGGATTGCGGGCTTCCGATGCAGACCGAAGGTGCCTGTTGCATCCAAAGATCGGGATGCTCGAGTCCCGTCTCCGTTATGCTGGAAGAGTCGCAGATCAGAATTACGATGCTCTCCTTTTCTTTGGGCTTTGTAGAGCTATTCCTCCAGCTATAGTGAGGCTGATTGCCCACCCTTTTTATGCTCAAAATCGAAGTAGAGCGTATATGCTGAGACTTCATGATGCGCCTAACTGAGATGATGAAGAGATGCGCCTAGCTGAGACGCTGAAGAGACGCGCCTAACTGAGACGCTGAAGAGACGCGCCTGACTGAGACGCTGAAGAGATGCGCCTGACGGATGATGCGCCTGGCATGGGGTGCACGGGAGTTTGCTGCGCCTGGCTGTAGTCTTAGGATCTTTCTTTTTTTAGAAGTTCTCCTTTGTGAAGCCTTTCTTTGGACATGTAGTAGACTTTTATATGAAATAAAAATCTTCTTTTAATGTTTGTACTTTTGCTGTCCTTTGTTATGCCAAGTACTTCGTTTGAGCTCTCTGGCGCATGTAGTGTTAATAGTATAGGAATTCTGGCCTATAGATGTGCCTGAAATTCTATGCTTCTACAAGACCCTCTTTAAAGTTTTCAAAACTTTTTGTCAAGTTTTGGAATACTTTAAATAAGAAGCATGGTGGTGTCTTCAATGGGGCGCATGACTGTTCGGGACGCATGATTTCTCCATGCTTCTGTGATGAGGTGCACGCTCCTCTTAGTTTTAAATACGAATAATAACGCTTCGGCAGAAATAATATCCGCCGTTATTATTTCGCAGAACCCCAAGCGGTGGCTGACGTCACCCTTTATCGGTTTTCGCATATGCCTAAGCCTATAAATAGGCATCTGATTGAGAGAGAGAGTTCTTCCTATCTTTGCTTTCTTCTTCTTTAGAGTTATTCTTTCAAAAAACCCTAACTTCTTTTTACGAGATGGCTCCCAAGACTCCTTGTGGTGATGCTGGCCGAAGACAAGGCCGGAGTAAGGAGCCGATGGAGTTTGACGAGGAGGACTCTCCCGTCGTCACTACGACTCCCGTCGACGTTCGATCAGCAGTGATGGGTGGGTGTCTTCTGTCTTTGTGGTTCCCAAAATTTTTAGACGAGTTTGGGGCACATGGATGACTTACATCCTGTTGCTGTGCCCTAACTACTTGTTGCTGACGCGTATAGACTTCTGTCCTGATGATGCTGTGAGGCTATTCTGCTGACGCGTATAAGTTTAGGCCCTGATTTGCGCTGAGGCTTCACTGCTGACGCATATGGGCTTGGGCCCTGATTATGCGTCGAAACTTCTCTGCTGACACGTATGGGTTTAGGCCCTGATTATGCGCCAAAGCTTCGCTGCTGATGCGCATGGGTTTAGGCCCTAATAATGCGCTAGGCTGCTGATGCGCATGGGTTTAGGCCCTGATGATGCGCCAGGCTGCTGACACCCCAGATGCTTTGTCTTAAAGCCTCTAAAATTTTCCTTGATGTCTGACTTATTTTTGCTGTGTCAGTGTCGATGAATATCCCCTTGCTAAATGAAGTCTTTCTGGATGCTTCCCTTTGCCAAATGGGGGTTGACTTCAATGAGGAAGTTATTAACCCAGCGAAGGCTGCTATCATGTTGGATCAGCCTCCCGAGAGGATGTTGCAAATCCGGGATCATTCGCCTATTTTTCTCCAATGTATGATGGAGAGCGGCAAACTAAAATTGGCTGAATCCGAGAATATGACTTTCTTGAAACCGGCCTTTCTGTTTGGTGACCGCTTGATCTCTACTGAGGCGAAGATACTGAAGATCAAGGAAGACTGGTTCTTCACAGCAAAGGGCATGGCTCTGTACATGCGGTAGTTTGAGCGTTAATTGCTACTGACAACTTTCTATCGTTTGGCTTCCAAAAGGAGGATGCCATGGAAACTTACTCCTTCTCAAGGAGGGGCAGTGGGGGGGTACCCTTCGTATTGATGTTACTTCAAATCAAAGGGATACCTTGGCCTCCTTGCGAGCTGGGACCACATACCATTACCGAACTTCGTGCCCTGGGAGTATTTATAGTGATGTTCCCCCAGACACCTTCGCCTTTGGTGCTTCGACCATTGCAAGTCGGATGCTAACATTGAAGATTATGTACCCAAAATAAGGTTTTTGGGTTGAGGGCTGGTGTCACCACATGTCGAAGTGGGACGAGCTGACCCTTTGGGTTTTGACAAAGTTCAAGACTGAGCTGAAAGTAATTGGGCTGACCGCTGCTCTTCGCGCCACCGAAGCAGGTGTCGACCTTAATTGTCATATGTTTCTTGCTCTCCTGAAAATGTTCAACACCCAGACTGGCACTTTCTTTACTCTGGTAGGGGAGTTGGGATTGGCCCTCCATGAGATGTATGAGGTGTCCAAGCTTCCCTGGGGCTCGGAGCCGTTTGAGGAATATTTTTCGACAAATGAAGAGATCCAAGTTCTGGAAGACAAGGACTCAGAGATGATAGCTGTTTTCAAGGAGGTAGCGAGCCACCATTATCTGATACAACAGAGGGATAAGGGCGGGTCACAGCCCCATGTAACTGCTTGGAGGGATTATGTCTTCAAGCAGGACCTGACGGACCCTTCCAAGATTCGGTTTGTGACTCCGCAGGGACTGAGTCACACGGAGGTAACCTCCGACATGAGCCGACTAGGCGAGAAAACTCATCGTTCAAACGAGAGCGGTGACGACGTATACAGTTGTTTCTGGCATTGCGTGCACAGGATGTCTTCCAAGGTAGTGTTGACTGCATACTTGATGATATGGCTCCGAGACTATGTGTTCTCGGGCTGATCTGGATCTGTAGAGAGAGTTATCAGGACCCTCATTTTGCTCGCGGTAAACTGGCTTTTGGTCGCCCTCTGGCTCTCCTTCCTGCGATGGTGTGTAACCTGCTGCAGGGTTTGAGAGATTTTGTGGACGATGTGGTCCATGAGAGGGGCAAGAAAGACAACTTTCCCCGAGCTGAGCTACCGTTCCATTATCTGATAGGATGGTTGATTCTGCATCATCCAAATATAATGAGCCCAGGCCCTGAAGTTGATCATGTTGAAGGTGACGCCTTTATCCGTCGCTTCTATAAGAGGAAGTGGCTGCACACCGGTGTCCCTGTCTGTAGGGGTTTTTGTCTTATCTTCAGGGGTGGGAGATCACCAAGGTCAGTCCCGTCTTCATAGATTTCGAGGCTGACCAAGAATTGGAAACTCCGATGAGGATGCGATCGCTCTGCCGATATGGGGGTTTCGCTGGTTGCAGAGTATTCGACCTTCCCATTTGGTCTACCACAACAAGAATAGGTATTATCTGGAGCCGTATTTGTCGAACCAGTTTATACGTCAGTTTGGTTACACCCAGCTAATGTTAAGGAACACCAGTAATAGTCTGGGGTTTGTCGGGAGTTTACTGGATGGAGCTCGGGGTTGGCAATATTACAATGCCGGATGCACTGGAGTTTATTTTACTACGCCAGTTCACAACCCTCTGCCGCAGATCTTGTATTCGGCTGTTAAGTTGTATTGCGCCATGAGTACTGTGTCCTCTGAATATGACAGGAAGACTAGTTTCGTCGTTGGCACTCAGCTAGAGGCAATGAACAACATGCTGTCGATGGCCCAGTTATTTTGTCTACCAGAGGTTGCAGGTTATCGGGCTGCTGCTGCAGCATCAACAAGGGGTACTCAGGAAGAGCCCCCAGCTGAAAAGAGGCAGGCTGACGCGGAGGCTGGTTCGTCTACGCCGAAGAGGCCGAGGAAGGCGACTACTCCGAAGTGGGAGCTCCGGGAGTGCCACCTGTAGTACCAACGAAATCAGCTCCCACAGAGGTAAAAACATCCCACATAGTCTGGTTTATTCTTTGATTTCTGTGACTCATGTCCTCCTTTTTTTGTAGAAGGTGCCGAAGAAGAAATCTCGGCTTTCGAAACCGAGTATTAGTAGGCCGAAGGAGGTGGCGAGCTCTTCCGACGAGCGCATTCCTCCGATTACAGCATCTCCCAGGGAGGGGAGCGCTGATGATATCGCTTGTGTGGAGATTTTGGTGTCTCCAGATTATGTTGGAAGGGAAGCATAAGATGTACTAGCGCCTCAGGTTGCTGAGGTCTCTCGGTCGGTCCATCAGGAGGACGACATGGAGCCTCGACTGGGAGTAGAATCCAATGTTAAGGGGGTGCCTGAAAGCGTCGGGGCCCCAAAGGAAGTTGTAGAAAAAGTCCTTCCAGACGAGGAGGAAGTATGGAGCTTGTCTTCCTCTGACGATGGCTCGCAGGAAGATATTGATCCAGCTGCCAGAGAGATCGCGTTTAGCGGAGACGTCTTCGACAAGAATTTGTCTGTCGGGCTTCTTTCCGGTTGTGGTACCGAGGCGCTGGTCGTATACGAGGCCTCGTGGCCACGCCCTATCCCTGCCCCGGAAGTGTCACGACCCGCACCCGTTCTTTTTTTAAAACAGATACGAGACGTGTCCAAGTCAGCCTACGCCACAGTGTCGGCGGTAGTACGCTGTCACGGCCATGAAGATCAAAAATTACAAATAATGCTCATTCACATAATTAATTTAATCTACAAGGATCACAAGTTTTACATTTGTAGGAAAAATATAAACTTGTACAAATAAATGAATGACTACAACTCCACTATCTAGTTAGTCTCTAGGCTTTTGTCTGCAAATACCCACGTATCTCCTATGCTAAGTGAATCTACGGCTAACCTGAAAAATATTGGTTTTCAGTCAGGAATAGAACAAGCACAATTCATTGAATGCAATTTCAATAAATAAAAATGACTATACAACAGAGGTTAGACATCAATTACATGTTTTTAAAAATAAACAGAAAATACAGAAAACCAATAGCAAATAAATCGACACAAAATACTTTCCCCAACTATTAGAAATACCTTTGATATGTGATCGGTCTGGGACACTACACCGCACGGTCTACGAGGTCTACTTGCATAAAAAATAAGCACTGTCTACGAGGTCTACTTGCAGAAAAATAAGCACTGTCTACGAGGTCTACTTGCAGAAAAATAAGCACCGTCTATGAGGTTTTCTTACAGAAAAATAAGCATTGTCTACGAGGTCTACTTGCAGAAAAATAAGCACTGTCTACGAGGTCTACTTGCAAAAAAACAAGCACTGTCTACGAGGTCTACTTGAAGAAAAATAAGCACTGTCTATGGTCGGATCACATATCTTTGCTATTTCCTGTTCCCGACTCAATGTTTTATGATAAACTAAAATCACATAACCAATGACCAATCAATGAGGTATAGTAAAGATCAATATTGAAATGCAGACAATAAACTGTACTCGTCTGTGGTCCTCTGCTGGTGAAACCGACAGTCTGAACTACTCAATGTGCAACAATAGTCAAAACCTTTACAACAGTCTCCGGATGCTGAAATAAATATTACCAATGTTCTCAGAATAGTCAAAATAGCTAGAATTGCCTGTCCTTAAGTCCAATTCAGGACACAGGGACAAAACGGTAATTTTGGGCCAAAACGGTGTCCGCCGTTGGACCCGCTTTGCACCGAAAAATATGCCAGAGTCAAAGGTCTCTAAAGTTATCAAACTACATGTCTACGAATCCAGTTTTCTGATACGAACCCAACAGTATATCCTAAGTTAGATTTCGACGGGCCGTGCATAAAATCGTCCGTTGAGTCGGACCGTGGGGCCCGCAAAACGGTGATCCAATCAACTGTCTCAGAATCGGACTAAACTTGACATACATGATCAGGAAAATGATACGGTCCTGCTGGCATAAGTTTCGTCTCGATCTGACGAGCCTGCACAAAGTAATTGGAGTTTGTGCAAAGGGGCCGATACGGTAAATTTTGACGAATATGCATCAAATTCGTCGCGCACACGCGACCAATTTGAATTCCATCAAAGCCCACACATCTACGAAGCCGTTACGTACCTTTCGATGCTTTCGATTCGCGACCACGTCGCCCGGATTGGCGGGACACACGTCGTATCGAAGAGTTTTTCCTAATTTTTAATATTTTAAAACAGATTTTTCGAAATCTTTGGGGACTGCTTATTCGGCACACATTGCACGAATACAGAAATGAAAAGAAGGGTTTCCATCTCTTATATATTGTCTATAAGTGTCTTCAAATGGAATTTCAAAATCGTGCATGGATTGAGAGAAAACTGACCGCGAACTAGAGTAGTCGGAATGGTTTTTCTGTCCTGCTTCGACAGTTTTTCGATAAACTTGGGTTCGATTTTTCGAGCAATAGAGGTTATCTAAAATCAACCTAAATGATGGGAATTACAGTTGTATAGGTTATCGTATTACCTGCGAAGACGGTTCGACCATTGGTCGACCGAGCGCGATGGAAAGTTACGGCAAAGTCGGCCCCTTCGCACTACTGCTGCTGTTGAAGTCCGCGAGCCCGTGCTCTGTTTATGCGCGCCGACGGCCCTGGCCAGCCGGCAGTGGACCGCGGTGGTGCGCGCGCACGCGTGGGGGGGTGCGCCCAGGTGTTTGGGGTCGGTGGCTAGGGTTTCGGTTTGTCGCGGCTTCGTTTGTTCTCTCGGTCCCGCTCTATTTATATACACAGACGTGTATATATCTCTCATTTCTTAGACGTGGAAAGTTCGGGTCGAGTTCGTTAATCTCTCTCAGGTTGGAAATAGTTATAGGCTCGGTTGGGAGAATCAGCAGGGGGTCTATGCTGGTGCAAAATTTCACATGGCCTGTGGCCCATTGGCCCGATTGGGCTGGGATGTCCTCTGTTTCACTCTGTTTGGGTCGGTTCTAGTAGGAAAGCTCGAGTGCATTACAATGCAGTGTGGTCTCAGCACATTAGTGATGTTGTGCTCCCCTTGCTTTATCAAAAAGATATATCTATACATATATATATTTATCAATATATATATATATATATATATTATCAATATATATATATATATATATATATATATATATATATATTAATCCATGTATATATACATTTACCTATATGCTTATATTTATTTATCTATATATTCCTATATATACTTATATAATACTCTCCATAAAATTTAATAAAATCCCAATATATTCTATTATAGGCCTATTAATACGAATATATATATATATATATATATATATATATATATATATATATATATATATATATATATATATATATATAACGTTTATAAAAAAAAAATATATATATATATATATAACGTTTATTCGACAAATATAATATCACCAATAATAATAATAATATTATATAGTAATAACCCTGATAATAAAATAATAATAATAATAATAATAACGAAATACAATAACTCAATAATGATGTATATACTATTATGTACAGTCTAATAACCCCAAAATTACACAAGGACCTATTTTATACAAAAGTCACTGAATATCAACTAATAATATTATTTATAATATTTAATTATGAATACTAGAAAATATTCATTAAATCATTAAAATGCAATACAACACCCTCATACCAAATTCCATCAACACGAATGTCGTTTTCCGTGCCGTATGACTACATGGCTCAGGCTTAGTTCGGGTCCAGTCCGGACTAAAATGGTATAACCAGTTTCCCTAAAACTCAATAATATAAATAATAAATAAATAAATCTTCGGTAAGGGTTAAATCGTAACTTGGCCAGGTTTTTCTAGTTAGGACTTCACTATGGCTCGGCCTTTCCTACCAGGGCTAATACATTAGCCAAAGCATGCCATGGCACTATCCGTGCCACAATTTCTAGTCACCGTGTACTCCAAAACTCCATCATAGCTAAAATTATCTACCGTAATAATTAACTAAATAATTATTTATAAAACTCTAAAAATCACCATTTAATTCAAATAAATAAATAAATAATATTATCAAAATTCTGGGAAGAGGGGTTACAGGAAGTGGGGGTTGATGTGGTAGGGTCGACGTCACTGTCGAGCCCTACACCCGTCCCTGTAGGGGGAGTTGATGCGGGTGATGAGATTCATTTTTCGAGCCTGGCTCCGAGGGAGGTTGAACTATCAGGGGCGGACCTTGTCGCTTCGAACGAAAGGGAGAGCCGCCTTGCCCCGGTCGGGGATAATACCATCAACCCGGATGTCGGAGGACCATCCGCCATTAACTCTAATAAGGGCAAGGGCCCCATGATGAAGGACACACCTCCTGCTCCCTCCACTTGGGGGACAGTGTTGCGTCCCTCTCTAGCTTCCTCAGCTAGCGATGGAATTCGTACTACCGATAGGGAAGAACCTACTGACATTAAAGTTTCGGCTCCGTGGCTCGTCGGGGAATATTCCTCAACCTCCACGATAGCTCCTCCAACGCTTGTTATGACGTCTCAGGTGTTGGCAGACGCGGATGAATATGTTCAGTTAGTCGTTGAGGTGGTATATAAGATGCTACAGAAAGGCGTATCGACAGTACTGAATGCAAACAGGAGTTTTGCGACGGCAAAAGCCATGTCGCTCCTTTACATAGGTCTGATACGTTCCTACCGGGGCCATGATCATATGGCTGAGATTCTAGAGGCGTCGGTGGCTGAGCTTGACCATCACCTTTTCGAAATTCAGAGTATTCGACGAAATAATTTTTTTGCTCTGATAGAAGCAGAAAATGAGAAATTGATAGCTGAAGTTGAGTCATCTTATCAGGCCACGGTGGCCATCTGGGACCGTGAGGTGGCCGATGCTGAGGCTGCGACGGAGAGACTATCTCAGTCCATGCAGGAGAAGGTGGAGCTGCGGGCCGTATTGGATGCTAGTTTAGCAGAGGTTACTGACAAGATTTGCCTCCTTGAAGACCAGTGAGCCCAACTTTTACTAGATGCTGTGCGAGCCCAGGCTGAGCATGTAGCATCCAAGGAGAAAGAAGCAGCTTTTACCCGCCATCTTCTTTCTCTGACTTGCTAGCGACAAGAGTTGGACGCCAAGTACGAGAACGATACTGCTCTTGAGGCTATGGAGGTAATACGTCAAGAAGCTGAACGCCGAGTCTTGGCGACCGTGGGGACTCGGGCTGAAGACTTGAAGCATCGAATCGAAGAGCTTTCTGCCAATCCCAATGATGCTTAGCGATTGTAGTCGATTTTTTTGGCAACTTTGTTGGAGCTGTAATCCTTTACTTTTGAATGTAAAATAAAGAATTTTCTGGTGTGTTCATCTTTACTGTCATGAACTAGTGATTTGTGTGGACCTATTATCTGTTGCGCACCTTGGTTTTTAGGTAAAGATAATAAGTTTGAGAGGTCCGACATGTTTGCTCAGAGGTAATGTGGACGTGGCAAATACGGGGTTCAAATGACGGAATCTTCCTACTCAGAGGTGTTATGGACGTGGTAGGAGTGACACTGGAGGGATACACAGAATTACTCAGAGGTAATATGGGCATGGAAGTTCTGCGATCGATGTACGATAATGCGGGGGTTGTCTGTACGGGATGTTTACTCAGAGGTAATGGGGACATGGTAAACATGATAAGTAGCACAATCCTACGTAGTATAAGATTCCGCTTTGCAGGGTGTAGAGGAGCAACTCAGAGGTAATGTGGACGTGGTTGTTCTTCTACTGGAGATAGAATGCCACGGAACAACTGGGTTCCGAAAGCATAAGATTTTGTGAAAGGGAGGTGTATGTGATATCTGATGATCAGCTCCACTGATTCCCTTGCTAGGTAGAGATAGAAGTACATATCTGAAAGATGTCAAGAGTAGTACTTTTTTAGGAACTTTCCGTTGATGGGCATCATGAACAAGTCCCCGTTTGGTCGGGCGAGACGGTAAGCACCGTTTGAGTATACCATCTCTATGATAAAAGGTTCCTCCCACTTGGGCTCGAACTTATCTGGTATTTTGTGAGTCAACACCATCGGCCTCCTGACTGCCAGGACCAGGTCGCCTACTTGGAAAGTCTTCTGCTTGACCTTTTTGTTAAAAGCCTGTGATATACGGGCTTGATAGAGTTCAATGCGCTGCTGAGCTAGAAGGCATTTTTTGTCAAGTGCCTACAATTCTCGCAGACGGTGACATTGATTGTCTTCTTCTGTCAATTGGTTTGTGATCGCTACACAGAATAAGGGTATCTGGATCTCGAGAGGCAGTACCGCTTCGCTCCCATAGACTAAGAAGAATGGTGTTTTGTCCGTCGGAGTCCGTACCGTTGTACGGTAGGCCCAAAGGCATTCGCCGAGCTTTTTGTCCCAGTCGCATTTATTGGATGACACGACCTTTTTGAGTAGCCTGACGATAGTCTTGTTAAAAGCCTCGGCTAATCCGTTCGCTGCCAGATTGTAGGCGGTTGATGCCACGTTCTGAATATGATTCTTGTCACAGAATCTGCTGAAAACATGGCTAATGAACTGTGGACCATTGTCGTGGATAATCCTATGGGGTACCCCAAAACGGTAGATGACATGATGCTTAATGAGGCTAATCACCCTAGAGCTTTTCACTTCCATCAGTAGAACTGCTTCTGCCCATTTGGAGAAGTAGTCGGTGATGGCTAGGATGAAGCAGTGTCCCCTCGATGAAGGAGGGGTGATAGGTCCCACAATGTCCATGCCCCAAGCTTTAAAGGGCTAGGAGGCGACCGTAGGATGTAGTAGTTTTGATGGTGTATGGATAAAGTCGGCGTGAAGCTGGCAAGCATGGCACTTTTTAGCATAGTCGACGGCGTCGGCTGCCATGGTTGGCCAGTAGTAACCCATGCGTCGCAGTCGATCCTAAAACTTAGGACCAGGTTGATGAGCCCCGCAAGTCCCGTCATGAGCTTCCCGGAGGGCTTCGGCTGCTTCTTCGTTGGATAAACATCGAAGGAGAAGTCCATCGTAGGAACGTCGGTACAACGTTTCAGTAGCTGTATCATAATAAAATCGAAGGGAACGCCTTCTGACCGAGACGGCTTCTTTCGGGTCTTCTGGGAGAATTCCATAGACAGCGAAGTCGATGAATGGGAACCTCCAGTCTCGGACATTAACACCGACACTTATCGTCATGGCAGGGGCCATTTGTGTGCATAGGTTGTTTTTAGGACAGACCAAGTCTCGACCAACTACCATGACGTAGTATTGAGTCCCGAGGGGTGCTGCTAATAAAGCTGCAAGACCAGCCAGAGCGTCAGCCTCCAGGTTTTGTAGTCGAGGTACGTGTTCTATAAAGAACTTGGTGAAGGTTGAGATAATATTTAATGCAACTTCATGGTAAGGAACCAGATCTTCATGATGAACTTCGTACTGCCCTCGGATCTGGTTAACGACAAGTTTTGAGTCGCCATAAGCTTCCAGATGATCTACCCCCAGTTGTTGCGTCAAATGGAGTCCCATGATGAGAGCGTTGTACTCGACAATATTGTTGGAGCACGACTTTGAAAGAGAGTAAGCACGCTGGATAACCAGCTAATCGGAGGAGACTAAGACCACCCCCACTCCTGCGATAATTTGGCCTTTGGGGCCGTTCTCGAAGCACCATAAAAAAACACCCGCCAGACGGAGTTTTCTTCGGCGACGTTTGATTCTTGGACCTCATCCGGGATGTCTTCATAGAGTCTGGAGGACTCTGGAATAGGGTGTACGACTAAAAAGTTGGCTAGAGCTTGGCCCTTGACGGCTTTTTGTGGGACAAATACCATGCTATACGGTGTCAGCAGAATTGCCCATATAGCTAGTCGGGAGTTCAATGATCCCGGCTTCGTCATGAGAACCCTGAGTGGATTGACTCGGAAGATGACATGAATTGTCTGGCCCAAAATGTAATGGCGAGTCTTCTGGATGGCGAACACCAAAGCCAAACATCCCTTTTTGACAGGGTTATACCGATGTTCCGTCCCGATCATTGTTTTACTAAGGTAGTAGATAGCTTGCTCGTAGCCTGCATCGTTGTTCTGAGCCAACAAAGCGTCGAGGGAATGATCCATGGCACGGACGTAGAGGAGAAATGGTTTGCCTGCGACGGGTGCCACCAGGACTGTCGGGCTCGTCAGGTAAGCTTTGATATCATCGAAAGCTTTCTGGCATTCTTCTGTCCAGACGTAGGAGACTCCCTTCTTCAGAGCTGGGTGAAGGGTTGACATTTTTCGGAAAGGTTTGCTATAAACCTTCGGATGTATATAAGACGCCCTTGCAGGCCTCGAAGTTTTTGAAGGTTTTTCGGAGGGTTCATCGCAAGGATAGCTATGGTCTTCTCGGGGTCGACATGAATGCCTTTCGTCGTGATAATGAAGCCCAAGAACTTTTCCCTAGAAACCCCAAGGAAGGATTTAGTGGGGTTCATCTTGAGTTGGTGCACCCGCATGAGATCGAAGACTGTCTTTAGGTCTTGTAAGTGATCACCTTTGAGACGGCTATTGACGGCGATATCATCAACATAACATTCGACTGTTTTGCATAGATGTTGGCAGAAGATGGTACTCATAGCTTATTGGTACGTAGCACCAGCGTTCTTCAAACCAAAAGGCATTACTGTGTAGCAGAAAACCCCTTTTGGAGTCCTAAATGACGTATATTTTACGTCATCGGGGAACATTTTGATCTGGTTGTAACCCGAGTACCCGTCCATGAAAGACATGCGTTCGAATCCACATATATTGTCGATCATCACGTCAGTGATTGGAAGCGAGAATTCGTCTTTCGGGCAAGCAGTATTAAGATCTCTGAAGTCGATGCATACTCGTATCTTTCCATTCTTCTTGGTGACAAGGACGACATTGGCCACCCAATCCGGATGCTGCTCTTCACGAATGAACCCGCTGCTCAAGAGTTTGTCAACTTCTTGATCGATAGCGTTCATAATATCAGGACGAAAACGTCGTTGTTGCTGTTTTATAGGCTTAGCATCAGGTAAGATGTTAAGTCTATGCATCGCGATCTGAGGATCAAGTCCCGGCATATCTTCATATCTCCAGGCGAAGACGTCGATGTATTCTTTAGCCAATTGGACTAAAGACTCCCGGTCTCTTCCCTTTAGACTCTTGCTGATGAAGATAGGTTTGGAAGAAGACTCGTCCCCAAGGTTGATCTGCTCGACTTTGTTTTCGGTAGGGGGTTCACGTAATTCAAAACGAGACTCCCACTGCACTCCTAGGCGTTGAGCCCAAGGTTCTTCCTCGAAGAATTTTGGTATTTGGTCTTCGCCTTCATCCTTTCGAGATTGTGCAGATGCCATGTTGACTGATAGCACCTTCCTGAAGACTGAGCCGATACTGGTATCGAAATTCCAAGTTGATGCTTCAGATGAATGAGAGTGCTCCACTTCTTCTGCTTTCGAACTTTATGGAGTTGCTGGCGGCGTGACATAGCCCACCCCCCCGTCTTGTACGATGATAGTAGTCCTACAACTTTCCGTAGTTCAGGCCCTTGTTGCTTTTCAGATCGTAACCCATCTTTTGGATGAGGTACTTTACCTTGTCCGTGTATCGATAGACTTATATTCTGCCGGTATCCGGTTCTGGCTCGAGTGGCGGGAGGTCTTGATGACTCTCGACTTTGCCGAAGATGATGGGTTCTTCGTCCTGGTTTCGCGTTGGAACTATAAAATAGACTCCTTGGGACGGGACTACTTGATTTACATGATTGACGGTCGTTATTTGTGTTTGTAATGACCATAGAGCGTTATCTAGTATATACATGGCATTCCATTGTGGAAGACTAGAATAATTGAAAGATACTCTATTATTGATAAAATACGAGATTTTGTCTCGTGGGATTATATTGTCAAGAGAAGGTGCATCTATGTCAGCAGATATGTATTCTCCTAACTCTTCATCCGTGAGCACTGTGGCTGGTTCGGGAGAACTCATCACAGGCTTGACCTTGGGATCTGAGAGGGCTATGTGGGCCTTCTCTTGCAGCTTGGGCGAGGCTGAAGATTGCGGAAGCTTGCCTTTAAGCCGCACCTTCAGGGGTGCCTCAACTGCGCCTTCGGTGACCGGTGCCTTCCCATGTAGTTTTGCCACAAGGGGAGCCGACGTTTGAGGAGGTCTTCCCTTGAGCCGTATCTTTAAAGGAGCTTCGGTGGGTGTTCTACCTAGAAAAGTTGGTACTTTTTCAGGTAACTTGATTGCCATGGGAGGCAGCGTCTGAAGCGGTTTTCCTTTAAGTCGAATTTTTAGAGGAGCGTCGGGAATCATTTCTGCCTCCACGTCCGTCTCTACCACCGTTTCTGCTTCATTATCAGCATCATTGGCTTCCCCTTCATCGAGCGACTTATATAAGCTAGCATCAGTGAAGTAGGCTTTGACCCCTTTGAAAGGGTCAATGACCGCGAACTCTGTTCAAATGATGTTGTTAGTGGACACATATTTCATGCATTGGTGGAGTGTAGACGACAGCACCATATACTCGTGCAGCCACGGCTGACGTAGCAGGAAGTTGTAGTTGACGTCGGCGTCTACGACATAACAAGTCACTTCGGTTCGGAGATTACCGATATGACATTTCAGTCAGATTTTCTCCAGCGGCTCACTTTTGCTGGCATTGAAACCACTGATTGTAGTGTTAGAAGGCGCCAGACAGTGCATCGAGATTCCCAATGTTGAGAGCAGAGTCCTCGGGATGATGCTGAGGAAGACCCTGGATCAATATAAATTTGCTTCACCTTGATGGAACCCACATACCCTGTGTAATACAGCAGCCTGTTGTGCCGGTTGTTCTTTAGCAGCATGTCTTGTTGGATGAAGGTTATGTTAGGGATGACCTCCTCCGCACAATGGCAGTGCGCACATATTGTTGGGATATCCTCAAGCTGCTTAACCTGGCTGATGAAGGACTCAGCATCCTTCAAGGCTTCACAGAAAGCTTCGCGGGTATCTTTAGAAAGACGAAGAAGCTCGAACAGGGATAAGCGGGCAGGAGTACTGGCAAGTTGTGCCAGTATGTCAAAGTTATGGGGCTTGGCTATCCCCGAGGCATTTTCTCTTCGCAAAGGCTTGTCGAAGCGGGCCTCTACGTGCTTCTGTTTATCGGCTGCGGAAGGTCTGGATGGACCCTCTTCCTGGGCAGCAGGGGCGGCGCAGGAATGTACTACCTCGACGGCAGCTTCGTCGGGTTGGGCGTTCTGCTGCGAACGCGTTTGTACAAGAAGTGCCTCTTCCGCGGAGGAAGAGACCATGCGGCAAGACTTGATCTTCTTGCCCTTGGTTTTGGAGGCACAGCGTACCCCGTTTGAGTAACTTCGTAGATGAGGTTTGGGTGAACCCATAAGACCTCTCCCCGAGATGTGGTGAGTGGGATGAGTCCACTCACGTTGTCACGGGTAGGTGGTAGGTTGACCACCTCTATTGTCGTCTTTAGGATGGGGACGATGCTATCTTGTGCTGTGGTTGGCGGCAAGGTGCCGAATTGGAGCGACACCAGGTTGGATGAGACTGTCTTCTCCTCGTAATCGACGGAGATGACATTCACATTGATCATACAATGGATGTAATTCTTGAGGACGTAGCAGTCCTGAGTTGGATGTCCGACAAATCGATGGTAGTGACAGTACCTCGGGTTGCCAACTCTCCCAACCTTGTCGGGACGCTTCGGGTCCGGTAATTTAATCTTATCACCCTGCTTCAGCATCTCGAAGAGTTGCAAGGTGTCTTCGTCATTGAAGGAGTAGACCTCCTTTGGCCTCGGTACAAGCGGAGGCTTTTGAGTAGGTACTTGTGCACTTTCAGAAGCATTGACAGTCAATGCCTGCTTCCCCTTCGTCTCACGTCCAGGGTTGCTGGTAGCAAGCTATTTTCCCTTGTCCTCAAAGGCAGGGAAACTAACTCCCAGAAGGCGAGCATTGCGTGCCTTCTTTTCAGCTGCTTCGGCTTCAATAATCAATGAGCTCCAGTTGGAAGGAGGAGTGGAGTTGAGCCAGAGCTTAACCGCAGAAAGCATGTTCATGCTGCAGGAGGAGAGAAGTGCATGTTCTGGCATACCCGGGGGCAGTCTCAAGCAAACTTGTCGGAATCGTTCGATGAATGCTCGAACGGTCTCTTTTTCCGTCTGACGTACTTCTATAAGGGACGCCATCGTCATGTCTTTCCCTCCATCGTAGAAACGATCGAGAAAGAGGTGTGTCAAGTCATTAAAGGAGGATATGGAGTTGTCAGGGAGGCTGGAGTACCAGTCGTAAGCTACTCCTTTCAATGCCCCGACAAACAGGCTGGTGAGTAGCGCGTCTTCCTTTGGGAGATGTCCCATTTGGGACTGGAAGTACGTCAGATAACGACGTGGAGAGTCCTTCCCATCATATGGCATCAACATTTGTGGTTTATACTTGGAAGGATAGACCACTTTGTTCCATTCAAGGGGTAAGGTTGTGGGATCCCCATCTTCTGGCGCTCCTCCTGTCTATTCTTTGACTCGAAGCATTCATGCAAGTCCCTGATCATCTCAACCACGTCCTCCGTGGAACTGGAAGTCGGAGAAGGTGGAACAACTTGGAGTTGTACATTCGAAGGTTTCGATACCCGAGGTGCTTCGCAGCAATCGGTATTCAAGGATGGCCATTGAAGGGGCACACTTGATTCCCCGTTAGCCCCTGGGTCCGGATTGGTGGAAGGTTCTCTGGCCAAAGCTGACCGTATCTCGAACACTGCTTGAGTCAATGTTTGCATGGATGCATAGAGGGTTTTGAGTCCCCCTCCAAAGTATCTATGCGTTGAACGAGGTCTGATGGCGGAGCATCAGACTCCGTATCACCACCTCCTATCATGTATACTGTCATGACATGACTGGAAGTGGACGGATCGGTTGAAGCTTCACTTTCAGCCTCACTCTACTATAGAAGAGTCGCTTCTCCTGGAGTTTTGTCTTGGCTACCCCCAGCTATGTTCTGGAGGATATCTTCATCTTCGGGAGGAGGATCAACAAGGGATTGACAACCCCCAGCTATTACTTCTTCCGAAATCTTCTTTCTTGTCCGGGTGCCTTCAAACACTCCTGAGGACGGGACAATCACCTTGGTCTTCCTTGGCTGGCTCTTGGATGAGGACGAGGTCGAGGAGTTGCTAGTCGCTTTTCGGATTGAGGAGTTAGAGACTACGTTGCAAGAAGCAACCTTTAGTTCTGGCTCTTCTTCAATCGACACCTTCTTCCCGAGGCGATGTCGGAGGGGTGTTGACGATTGCAGTCGCTAGAACACAGACTGCCTTTGTAGTGGGACTGCTGTCTTGCAACAACAGTTGATAGTGACCACAGCACAGGTGTGCCCAGTGAGGGGCGCATTGTGCTTGTCGGTCGGCTCTCCTGATCGGCATTTGTGAATAATCATATTACGCAAATCATTAGAGGAGAGTGCCACCTTTACACCCCATCAGGTGCATGACAAGGCCAAGCGCCTGGGTGATCAAGTGAATGTTGTGCCCCCTGATCCAGCACATAAGGTGCACCCAGATCAATAATGGGGGAACCACATTTATAGTGACTTGAACCAGCCATAGACGCACAACCAATGTAGGCACGGGGGTTCAAGACCACAGAATTTGCCTTGCATGACTTGGTTGCGAGCACAGCAGATACACCCAAGTGAGACAAGGACTTTGAGAGTCAGCTCATTTCTAGCACAGAAGCACCCGAGTCAACTTTGTACAGCTTACCATCAGCAGCATGCATGATTATGAGCGCATGCTTCTGGTTTGCCGTTGGCATAGCACGTTTGAGGCGCATGGCCCGTGCCGCCTTGGACCTCTTCGTACCAGCCCGCTGTACTCAGAGTCTAAATTATCCTTGCCATGACAGCGAGTGAGTCTGACAAAGACAGAGGCCTTCTGCGGCGTACCAGAGTTCATGCGCAGGGCGTTAGAAGCGCCCCTGCTCCGTCAACGAATCTTCCTTGACTGAGAAGGAGATGGTTGGGGAATGTGGTTAGCACCACATTTTTTCGAGAGATACGTTGCATCCGTGGGCACATCCTGGCTGCTGAGGCCGTCAGCGAGAAGGGTAGACTGCATCGGCTCTTCCCCTTCAGTGATGGTGCCAGGGGCCTCTACCTTGTGCACCCAAGCTTGGCGAGTCTTCTTCGGCTTCGCCAGCCGCTTCGAAGGACTTGTACTGCCTTCAGAGATGAACTCCTAATACGTCTGTTGATTGAGGTGTATGACTAGTGTCTTGTGGGAGGAGCCCACCTTCACGTCATCAGATTACGACACAACTTTCTCATCGGAGAAGAAAGAGGTCCCCAGCAGAGTCGCCAGCTGCTTTGCCATTAAAATCATTGAATTGGAATTTCAATCACAAACAGAACATTGTTACAATATAGGACTTAGATGTAGTCCTAGGAGTACACTTTTGTTTTTATTTGGGTCCTGTGTCGATGGAGCGAGTGGTAATGCATTGACGTCGTTGACGATCTTACGACGATCTTAGGTTATCTGAAGGTCTGGGTTACTCTGGATGCCGGAGCTTGCGAAGGGGAAGAAGACGTTGAGTGTCTCTTCCGATCTTTATGAGTGGACGTACGTCTTTGTAACTCTGATGATCTCGTTCTCTGTCGTTGTCTCTGTGTGTGTGAAAGAAGGAAATGATCCTTCTATTTATAAGCAGCTGGTTGAGCTGCTTATGCGTGCATATGTCGGATGCGCCTGGTCGTGGGAATGCCACGTGGCTGATGTTGGCGGGGGCGCATGGTTGATGTGCCCTGATTTGGGGATTAAATCCTTCCTGTTGCGCCTGTAGTGCTGCAGAAGAGCTGATACGTGGCGACTGAGAGGATTCTTCGGTTGCTGAGATCTTGGGTGGTTAGCACCCCTTCGTGGACTAAACTGAGTCAAAGGACACATGGCGTATGTCCATGGCTCAAAGATCTTAAATTTGGTAGAGAGCGATCTGATGAGCTGCGCCTGGGATCCGGTGTACGAGGAGATTTAGATCGTAATCTTTAGGAATCACGAACCAGTCTGGGCGCATGGCTTTTGAGGTGCATGTTTTGGTCACATGGCAGGGGAGGCACATGCAACGGCTTGACTTCTGTGATCAGAAGTAAGTCAGACGCGCATGGCTTTTAAAGCGCATGCACATCTTCGGGCGCATGGCTGCGGAGGTGCATGCGAGTGGTTAGTGGGCCACGTGGCTTGTAACCGACAGAGGAGAGTAATGATGACGCTGACATCAGCGATGCTTTATTTTTTGTAAAAGCTGATACCGCTCTGTCATCGAGGCATGGCTGCCGTCGTCTCAGACTTTAACATTTAATGCTCTTGAGTGGGTGCATTGCTCTGTGTTTTACTAGGCGCAAAGGGATGCATGGGCGTATTGCACTACAAAAGCTGCTGCTGCACGTCTGTTGCATGGCATATCTTCATTGGTCCGACTGTTGAGTTCTTCGAGTGCTTTAAATAGCCGTTTTGACTTGGCTGAATTCTAGGGGACAGGTTCATCACCATGAATACAAATTCATTGCACGAGATTCGGAGAGCTTGCCACTTGGCGCGTGGGTTTGATTTGCCCGACCTATAAATAGCAACACGGAGAGAGTTTGTTTCTCGTTTTCTTCCATCTTCCCGAATGGAGATGAACTTCTTCGCTCGAGTTCATTCTGTTGACAAGACGCTCCCGAGGGTGAAGATACGTCGAGTCGTCTTCGTACGCACTCGTGAAGGTGACTGTTACATCCAAAAATTGGGATTGCGGGCTCCCGATGCAGGTCGAAGGTGCCTGTTGTGTCACGACCCGGTCCCAAATTGTTGGATCGAATCGGATCATGCCCAGCCTGCACCGTTGTGAGACGGCGGCAGTAAGCTGTATCCAAATACAGGTAATCACAACAACACAATATATTTGTCACAACTTCTAAAATTACGAATATTAAAATCTTGTCCAACAGAAAGTTTCATCTGATACATCTGATACATCTGATAATATAAACTGAAATAAACTGTCTTAAGTTCAAACATCAAAACTAAAAGGAAAATCATCATCTAGAAAGTTGGCTCATCAGCCCCGGGATCAACATCATCTGATTGGGAATCTGACAGCATAGCTGGATAAAGCTCAGGATCATAAAGCTATTAATCAATAGCTCAACTTCATCAATGGAACCTATTGGGGGTGGGGAATCCAGTCAGGAAAGGAGCAAAGTACAATTATGAAAATTTAACAATTCAACTAATAATTAGAAATTAGCAATTTTAAACAGTTTGAAATACTTGAATAATATTTTCCATAATTGAGAACAATGTGATTTGAGTATGTAATGCTTATGACCGGCTTGGGTTGTACAATAGTATCCTAGTGATACGATACGGCTTATTCCCGTGTGAAAAGAAGTAAGCTCGCACAATTATGCAATATGAAGGTATTGGTCATAAAACACTATACTACTCCTCCAATCCCACAATCAATAACAATCAATACTCAAGGAGAGAGTTTCCCTGTAGCAATATAGTTTAATCTTACAATATTACAATTAATAATTAAATTGAAAAACAAACATAACCGTACTTGCCTTGGTTTATGAATGGATTTGAAATCGGTACCGAGGAAGGAATCAGACTCATCCTCGAAATCCTACAGTTGAGAATCCCTTCTTAGAAACATATTTGAACCATATCTAGGTGTTCTAGTTACAATCTCTAAAATATATCCTAGTCAAGTTTTATGTTATTCTATCATAACACGTTTATCGATGCGATTTAAAATCATTAATTTAACGAAATAAAAGTCAGGTTAACATTTATTGGAAAAATTCGTATCTTCCGATTATTTGGCAAAACTTTATATTTTGTAATATATCTAAAACTAGATTTTTCTTTAAATGAGAAAATCATGAATTTGTTTAAATTACAAACTTGTAATTTTACTATCTATTTATTGTGAGAAAATCTTATAAATTTTCTATATCAAAAATAATATGCATTTAATATTTTACACGTCTTTGACAAAACCAGAAAAGAAAGTTAAAAAGCTACGCTACACAAATACAGGGCCACAGAAATAAAGATAAAAACTGGGCTTATGCCCTTACAAATTATTACATAAATTAATGTAATTAAATTGCTGGTGAGCTCTGAACGCTGGGAAGCGGTCCATTCAGCAGGCCGTGTCATGACCCGCACCCTAGAGTTAGGGCATGAGAACGTAACAACGCCCAGCCTACGCCGCAGTGTCGGCGGTAGAACGCTGTCCTAGGTCTCAATGCATCTAACAGTATAAGACTAAACAGTTTATACTCCCCGAATGGGGGTGACATAGCAGATACAGACTCAATCACATCTAAGGTAGAGCATGATAATGATAGATAAAACATGAAATCCAAAAGAGATACAGAAGATAGAAGTCTAAGTGTCTGAGATACATAAACCCAGAAATACATCTCAAAACTCAAATACAGATACAGTAATCCATAAAAATAAATACAATCTCTAGACAAAATGAAATAACTACCTAACAACCTCTACTGTGTCTCCTCTAGGCTAGCAGACAATCCCAGACTATCTGTAAAATTTATCAACAGGTCCAGTCAGGACTGGAGCGAGCACAATACATCTCAACAGTTCATCGCAGGTTAGAAAATATATTCATGCAGTAAAGTAAGATACAAGTATTGAAAGAAATGCAGTATGTAAACAGAGAGAGTAAGCTGTAATAGAAATATCTACTATAAATAGAGAACTAGCAGTGACTAGTGAGTCAGAGTACAATATGAACATGTAATACTCCCCCCGTACCCCCGATCAATACACAAGGATCCAGCCAGGTTATGTTATATGATGCTATGTAACAGACCCCGAAGGTGATAGACCCCGAAGGTGATAAGCCCCCGAAGGGTGGTAGACCCCGAAGGTGATACATAGTAGTCCCATAAAAATGGGGATTCTGGGGGTAACCCAACAGTATAAGTCCCATAAAAATAGGGATTCTGGGGGTAACCCAACAGTGTAAGTCCCATAAAAATGGGGATTCTGGGGGTAACCCAACAGTGTAAGATTCCAGGAAGACTCTACGATCATGAGGGTACATGTCGTAAGTGATCAAAGAACCAAGAAGCATATGATATGCTATGAAAGTGAAACGCACAGAACATAGAGTACCCGATGCTCCCTAAGGATAACATCTCAAGAAAGGATCCATATAGTACCAATCCGTGTGACCAACGTGACAGTACAAGTAAAGTAATCTACTGCAGGAAATAATTCTAAGCGGATATGAAATGATCAGAGAATGTACTCGCCTCGATAACCTGAACAGCTGATAAGTATAGGGGGTCCCACTGAAGCCACAGAGTCCTATTTAAAGCAACACAGGTTACAAGGTGTTCAAGTTGTAATAAATGAATCTCTATAATCAATCTACATTATTCTAGGTTCTTCTAAGTCAAAACAACTCTAGGTCGACTCCGGTCAATAACCTAGTCAAACTAGTCAAGTGTTGACTTACAGTTGACTTTGGGTCAACTGGTCAACTCTGGTCAAACTGGGTCAATTCTAGTCTAATATAAAGTATACTTCGTTATTTGTACGTCGAAACTTACGACACGCGAATCGAGATAAGGAGATTATCGGTAAGGTTGATAATCTTATTATAGTGATCCACGTGTCCAACTTGTCAATTTCAGCGATGTGAGATCACTGGAATTGGCTGATCTCAGTTTCGTTGTACTAATCCCGAAATACGAACATTATATGAATTAATTATTATTTAATTATAAAAAGGTTAAACTCAGAGAAATTATCAACAAACATTGTCGGACGATGAAATGAACATCGCCAACGTCTCCAGAACGGTCAAATTAGCTAGGATAGCCTACCCAACGGTCCAATTTGGACACAAGGGCAAAAAGGTAATTTCGGGTCAAAACGGTGTCCGCGTCGGAGCCGTTTTGCACCGAAAAATGTACAAGAAAATAAGTCTACAAAATATAATAAATTATATGTCCACGAAACCAAAATGTCGATACGAACCCAACGGTATCTCCAGAATTGGATTCCGTTGACCCGATCTCCATTTGGCCCGTTGAGCAGAACTTAGAATTCCGGTTTGTACGGAAATACGTGCCGGAGCCGACGTTCTCAAAACTCAGTAAACTACCTGTCAACGAGTCCAGAATGATGATACGAACTCAACGGTATCTCCGAAATTGGATTCCGATGAGCCGATCTCAAAATGACCCGTTGGCCCGGATATTGGTATCCGACTTGCATCGAAATGCGTGCCAGACCCAATGTCCACCAAAACCTAACAAATTATATGTCAACGAGTCCAGAATGACGATACGAACTCAACGGTATCTCCGGAATTGGATTCCGATGAGCCGGCATCAAAAAGTCTCGTTGACCCAGAAAGTGGGACCCGCTTTGCACCGAAAAACGTGCTCGGGCCCACGTTCTCCAAATCTAACAAATTTTATATGAAAACATGCCAGAACGACGCCACAAGTCTAATGGTGGTGTCAGAAATGAAATCTGGAGTCCCGTATTCAAAAATGGAATTTTACAAGTTGAAAATTACGAATTCGGACGACCAACTTTGGCGTCGAATTCAACCAATCAAACAAGCTCACAATGAAACGAAACTGGAGGGGTAGCAAGAGGGTCATACCAGCTTCGCACTAGAACTTGTAGCACGCCAAACGGAGCTGCGGTGGAGGAGATACAAGCTGACGAAGTTGGCCCCGCGAAACTGTCTAAATTTAATACAATTTAAACGGTCAACTTGGTGGCCGGTTTTCATGTATCAAACGATAAAATTAACGGACAAAAATTGACAGAGATGAAGGTGGATATACCGAGATTGCGACGGAGCGAAGAAATTACCGATCCAACGGTCGGATCTCCAGGAAATCGTGCACGAAGTCGCTGCGACGGAGCGTCAAAACGGACTCAATCTCGCATGCGTCACGACGGGACGTCGTTCAAAACGCACGAATCGCCTCGACGGCGCGTCCCGGAGGACGTTGGCCGCCAGGGGAAGGCAGCGTAGGGTGCGCCCGGCATGGGGAGGGTCGTCCCCGTCGGCCACGACGGCGGTGGCGCCTGAACGCGCGCGCTCGCGCGGCCCATGCTGGCCGCTGCCGCAACTGTTGTTGCTGGGTTGTTGCGCTGCTGCGTTGGTGGCGTGCGGCAGTACGGCCACGGCGAACAGTGAGCGGCGAGGGCCACACGACGAGGGAGGTGGTGGTGGCTCGGGCTCGGCCATGGAAGGCTGGTGGTGGCCGAGAGCTTGGTGGTGGCGGCTTGCAGGGAAGGAGGAGGAGAAATGAAGGAGGAGATGGAGGGAAGAAGAGCTGCGGGCTGATGGCCGTCCACGGCCGACCAGGTGGCCGGAGTAGGGGTCGGCCCAAGGAGAAGGTGGTGGTGCATGGCTTTGGAGAGAGAGGAGGTCGGGTTTTGTGAAGGTGCTGCTGTGGTTGTAGTATATTGTTTAGAGAAAAGAAATAGTGAAAGAGAGAGAGAATGAGATGATAATACTAATAAATGAGAAGAGAGAGAATGGAAGAAAGTGTTATCCTAGAAATTAGGGCCGGCACTACCAAATATTGGCTGTAGGAAATGGATAGGTTGGAAATGAATGGAGGAGATTTAGTTTGGGGAATCCAAGGGCTACAATTAAAATAGTTAAAAAAAATAGGTCATTCCAATGGAGATTAATTCAATAGAAATTCCTATTAAATATAGAAAAAAATATGTAGAAGAGTACTAATATTTTGGGCAAAAAAAATATGAGGGTGTCATGATGGAGAATAACATGGAGCTGGGCTGGACTCGGTGGAGTCGGATTGGATCAAAATCAGACATTGAGCAAAAATCGAATTAAAATTAGGCGTTGATGATCATGAGTGAATAAGTAGCACATGGGGGTTCCAATAAATGGGACACAAGTGGCGAACGGATAGTAGGCTCAAAGTGGGCCATGTCCATAGTTGGGGCTGACAGGTTTTGGTCGACAGGGGACCCACAATTCAAGTTGGAAGATGAATGTGACGCCGTGGAGTGAAATAAAATCGGGTCACATGTCGGGAAAGTTGTGCGAATCAAATGGAGCACAAAATGACGTGTCTGAGTGGGACACGAAGGTCATGGGTGACGAGCGTCTCGAGTAGATCATCAATGAGGAGTTGGTTTCAAGAAACTGACTGGTCTTGCGCTCCCAAATTAAAAGTCACGGTAACGCGCTGAAAATGATCAAGGAAAAAGAGTGGGAAAATAAATAATACTCAAATGGTCTAAATCGACCCGAAGTTCAGCGAAGTAAAAAGAGCACAAGGGAACAAGTTTGGATGGGACACTATATACCGTCATGAAGGTAATCATGTCCACTCCAAAACTCATGAAGAAGATTTCCAGAGTTGAACATCCCTGATACTCCAAATATCAATGGCATGAAAGAGTACACTTACAGATAAATAAATAAAATAAAATATTTATCAAAACCAAATAATCAGAAAAATAAAATAAAATGAAAAAAATTCAACCCGAAATTCAGGGTGCTCACATCCTACCCACCTTATAAAAATTTCGTCCTCGAAATTAAAATGTTCGTACTCCCTCTAGGTCAAACCCCCACAATAAAAGTCCCAGAGCTTAAATAAAACATACCATCAAAAAAAAGAACGGCATACAGGGTCATGGCATACGGTGACAATGAAGTCTCATCTAGGGATACTAGTCGTGCTAATACCAAAACGGTCATAGGGTGACAAACACACAAGCAATCTAGGGTGCTAAACTAGAGAAGTTACAGAAACAACAAACCATCAAAACTGTAAGGCAGTCTACCATCCTATATAAAAACTGGTACTTATCATAAAAATAAAGAAAAGTAACTACCCATTATCTTTAAAGGGTTTAGAAAAATAAAAATCAAAGTTAAGAATGAAAGTCACTTGCATGGAAATCCAATCACAATATATATTAAAAAAATATTTAGTCTCGATACGATCTAAGTTGATCAAATTGGGGAAATCAAAATTTAGGCAATGTGGAGGACAGGTTCAACAAAGTCTGAGAACGAGCATACAAGGATGGAGATTCAGGTCACAATCAAATTTAATTTAATTAAGTACAACCCAAGATATAAATATGATAAGAAAAGATAATCGAATTCGATTTTGTCGTGATTAAAGAAACTAGGATTCAATGATATTGAAAACCTTTTTAGAGAAAAACAGGAAAAGATTTCATACGAAGTCAGTAAATCATCTCTCACTAATACTATCATTTGCTAATCATATTTTCTCACAAATCCCAATATAAATCAACCGTTATATGTCTACCCTCAAATTTTTTTTTAATCTTCAGTCATCTAAACTTTTACCATGATCACCATAGACAAAATTTTAAACTTCTAAAATATTTTCCATGAAGCATACCCCTCTTATTTAGGAGTCGACACTTATTCATTTAAATCAAAATTTCAAATTCCTTCGCCTCGTTCTAAATTAGATCTGAAACCTCCAAATCCAGTTTATGAAATCCTTGTATTTGTTTAAGTCAAGTTTCGTATTTACTAAACTCCAATACCACTATGTCACACAAAATTTTATTCTTATTTATAAATCAACCTTCATAATTTCTTCAACGTTCACCTTCAAATATTATCCTTTTGAATTCTATAATTTCTCTAATCATCTAAAATAATTCCTATAGCTTAAAATCTATGTGTTCTCTCTGTCTCTAGTCACCCTCTTACAATATCGAATTCAATTTTGCAAGATCATCGGATACAATCAAATTCTCCTTCCCATTATTAAATTTCTACATAGCCTTGTAATAGTTCCCAAGAATCAATAACCAAGATTTTCTAAGTTCTCAAAACTAGGTTGACCTCTAATATTCTTTTTTTTTGAAACACATCCATGAATTACTCATAACCAAATTTTCTGCAATTGTTTCTGAATTAATAATATTTATCCCTCGATTTTATTTTAAACCTTTACCATATCTCCATTTCGAATTTTTCACATTTGACATCCAACATTTGATTCCTACAAAATCATCACATGATAACCAATTACGTTATTTTCATACTAGATGATTTACGTCACTTCCTCAACATTTCTCAGATAAAAACGATATGCAGTTTCAAGAGTTCAAGTACAGCTGACAGAATGAGATACGAGACGAAATTGATATAATCAGGATAGTTGTATAAGACAAGGAACGATGGTACTAAAATATTGGCAGGAAAAGAAATGGTAATAAAATCTGTTCTACTTATCCGTTTTAAAAGAGGAAACTATTTGAAATCAGAGCTAATATCAGATCCAAAATAAGGTCTAGCAAATCATTGATTCATCGTTTTAAGAAGAAATTCATAGAAGAAGTTACACAAAGGTTTATAAAAATAGCTAAAGCTACTCCTAAGTTAAATAATGAGAAGCAAAACTAAACTAAACAATTAATAAAAAAAAATTTTTGAAGGACTGAAACAAAGTAGAGAAAACATGTTCGAAAATATTTAAAGTACAATCTGATAATCGTATGCGTCTGTCCAAAATCATGGTACTCTAAATCCTTGTCATACCAGTAAGCAAGGCTACGATAATCACAGAGCCCTTGACTTATGCCCATATCTCTAGAATCATGGTATTTAACATTTTTGCGGTGCCGCTAGCTTGGCTGCGAAAACCTTAAATTTCTACACCCGAGAAATATATCCAGAGTCAGACTATATGTCCTCACCATGCTGGCTAATGTGACTATAGAAGACTAGATTCCATAACATAGATGACCTAGCCCATATAATTTCATCTTGCCAAAAATTAAATTAATCAATAATGAATACTCAAAAATCAAATCAAATTTATTAACGAACATCAAAATTCAAAAATGAACAAAATCCATCAAAATACAAACTCGAATGCAACAGCTATCATCAAAATTCAAGATTCGACAATCATCCATCAAAATTAATAAATACAAACTCAAATTCAACAATAATCCATTAAAATCAAATTTAACAACAAAAGGTAAAAATGAATCAAATCAAGGGAAAAAGAGAGTTTTCAAATCGAAGTTAAATAAGATTCTCCAGGGTCGTCCCAGGAATCTCTCAAGGGTTCCTAACTGTGATTGAGTATCTTCAAAATATATTCTATTCCTAGTGCAGGCTGTAGTGGTACTCTAGTTCGAATACCACTACATAAACTCGACCTGCATGGGCCACCACTAAAAACGTGTCACGACCCGTACCCTAGAGTTAGGGCATGAGAACGTAACAACGCCCAGCCTACGCCGCAGTGTCGGCGGTAGAACACTGTCCTAGGTCTCAATGCATCTAACAGTATAAGACTAAACAGTTTATACTCTCCGAATGGGGGTGACATAGCAGATACAGACTCAATCACATCTAAGGTAGAGTGATAATGATAGATAAAACATGAAATCCAAAAGAGATACAGGAGATAGAAGTCTAAGTGTCTGAGATACATAAACCCAGAAATACATCTCAAAACTCAAATATAGAAACAGTAATCCATAAAAATAAATACAATCTCCAGACAAAATGAAATAACTACCTAACAACCTCTACTGTGTCTCCTCTAGGCTAGCAGGCAATCCCAGGCTATCTGTAAAATTTATCAACAGGTCCAGTCAGGACTGGAGCGAGCACAATACATCTCAACAGTTTATCGCAGGTTAGAAAATATGTTCATGCAGTAAAGTAAGATACAAGTACTGAAAGAAATGCAGTATATAAACAGAGAGAGTAAGCTGTAATAGAAATATCTACTATAAATAGAGAACTAGCAGTGACTAGTGAGTCAGAGTACAATATGAACATGTAATACTCCCCACTTACCCCCGATCAATACACAAGGATCCAGCCAGGTTATGTTATATGATGCTATGTAACAGACCCCGAAGGTGATAGACCCCGAAGGTGATAAGCCCCCGAAGGGTGGTAGACCCCGAAGGTGATACATAGTAGTCCCATAAAAATGGGGATTCTGGGGGTAACCCAACAGTGTAAGTCCCATAAAAATGGGGATTCTGGGGGTAACCCAACAGTGTAAGTCCCATAAAAATGGGGATTCTGGGGGTAACCCAACAGTGTAAGATTTCAGAAAGACTCTACGATCATGAGGGTACATGTCGTAAGTGATCAAAGAACCAAGAAGCATATGATACGCTATGAAAGTGAAACGCACAGAACATAGAGTACCCGATGCTCCCTAAGGATAACATCTCAAGAAAGGATCCATATAGTACCAATCCGTGTGACCAACGTGACAGTACAAGTAAAGTAATCTACTGTAGGAAATAATTCTAAGCGGATATGAAATGATCAGAGAATGTACTCGCCTCGATAACCTGAACAACTGATAAGTATAGGGGGGTCCCACTGAAGCCACAGAGTCCTATTTAAAGCAACACAGGTTACAAGGTGTTCAAGTTGTAATAAATTAATCTCTATAATCAATCTACATTATTCTAGGTTCTTCTAAGTCAAAACAACTCTAGGTCGACTCCGGTCAATAATCTAGTCAAACTAGGTCAAGTGTTGACTTACAGTTGACTTTGGGTCAACTGGTCAACTCTGGTCAAACTGGGTCAATTCTAGTCTAATATAAAGTGTACTTCGTTATTTGTTCGTCGAAACTTACGACACGCGAATCGAGATAAGGAGATTATCGGTAAGGTTGATAATCTTATTATAGTGATCCACGTGTCCAACTTGTCAATTTTAGCGATGCGAGATCACTGGAATTGGCTGATCTCAGTTTCGTTGTACTAATCCCGAAATACGAACATTATATGAATTAATTATTATTTAATTATAAAAAGGTTATACTCAGAGAAATTATCAACAAACATTGTCGGACGATGAAATGAACATCGCCAACGTGTCCAGAACGGTCAAATTAGCTAGGATAGCCTACCCAACGGACACAAGGGCAAAAAGATAATTTCGGGTCAAAACGGTGTCCATATCGGAGCCGTTTTGCACCGAAAAACGTGCAAGAAAACAAGTCTACAAAATATAACAAATTATATGTCCACGAAACCAGAATGTCGATACGAACCCAACGATATCTCCAGAATTGGATTCCGTTGACCCGATCTCCATTTGGCCCGTTGAGCAGAACTTAGAATTCCGGTTTGCACGGAAATACGTGCCGGAGACGAAGTTCTCAAAACTCAGCAAACTACCTGTCAACGAGTCCAGAATGATGATACGAACTCAACGGTATCTCCGAAATTGGATTCCGATGAGCCGATCTCAAAATGACCCGTTGGCCCGGATATTGGTATCCGGCTTGCACCGAAATGTGTGCCAGACCCAATGTCCACCAAAACCTCGCAAATTATATGTCAACGAGTCCAGAATGACGATACGAACTCAAAGGTATCTCCGGAATTGGATTCCGATGAGCCGACGTCAAAAAGTCCCGTTGACCCAAAAAGTGGGACCCGCTTTGCACCGAAAAACGTGCTCGGGCCCACGTTCTCCAAATCTAACAAATTTTATATGAAAACTTGTCAGAACGACGCCACAAGTCTAATGGTGGTGTCAGAAATGAAATCTGGAGTCCCGTGTTCAAAAATGGAATTTTACAAGTTGGAAATTACGAATTCGGACGACCAACTTTGGCGTCGAATTCAACCAATCAAACAAGCTCACAATGAAATGAAATTGGAGGGTAGCAAGAGGGTCATACCAGCTTCGCACCGGAACTGGTAGCACGCCAAACGGAGCTGCGGTGGAGGAGATACAAGCTGACGAAGTTGGCCCCGCAAAACTGTCCAAATTTAATACAATTTAAACGGTCAACTTGGTGGCCGGTTTTCATGTATCAAACGATAAAATTAACGGACAAAAATTGACAGAGATGAAGGTGGATATACCGAGATTGCGACGGAGCAAAGAAATCGTCGATCCAACGGTCGAATCTCCGAGAAATTGTGAGCAAAGTCGCTACGACGGAGCGTCAAAACGGACTCAATCTCGCGCGCGTCACGACGGGACGTCGTTCAAAACGCACGAATCGCCTCGACGGCGCATCCCAGAGGACGTTGGCCGCCAGGGGAAGGCAGCGTAGGGTGCACCCGGCATGGGGGGGTCATCCCCGCCGGCCACGGCGGCGGTGGCGCTTGCACGCGCGCGCTCGCGCGGCCCATGCTGGCCGCTGCCGCAACTGTTGTTGCTGGGTTGTTGCGCTGCTGCGTTGGTGGCGCACGACGGCGTGGCCACGGCGAGCAGCGAGCGGCGAGGGCCACACGACGAGGGAGGTGGTGGTGGCTCGGGCTCGGCCATGGAAGGCTGGTGGTGGCGGCTTGCAGGGAATGAGGAGGAGAAATGAAGGAGGAGATGGAGGGAAGAAGAGCTGCGGGCTGATGGCCGTCCACGGCCGACCAGGTGGCCGGAGTAGGGGTCCGCCTAAGGAGGAGGTGGTGGTGCATGGCTTTGGAGAGAGAGGAGGTCGGGTTTTGTGAAGGTGCTGCTGTGGTTGTAGTATATTGTTTAGAGAAAAGAAATAGTGAAAGAGAGAGAGAATGAGATGATAATACTAATAAATGAGAAGAGAGAGAATAGAAGAAAGTGTTATCCTAGAAATTAGGGCCGGCACTACCAAATGTTGGCTGTAGGAAATGGATAGGTAGGAAATGAATGGAGGAGATTTAGTTTGGGGAATCCAAGGGCTACAATTAAATTAGTTAAAAAAAATAGGTCATTCCAATGGAGATTAATTCAATAGAAATTCCTATTAAATATAGAAAAAAATATGTAGAAGAGTACTAATATTTTGGGCAAGAAAAATATGAGGGTGTCATGATGGAGAATAACATGGAGCTGGGCTGGACTCGGTGGAGCCGGATTGGATCAAAATCAGACATTGAGCAAAAATCGAATTAAAATTAGGCGTTGATGATCATGAGTGAATAAGTAGCACATGGGGGTTCCAATAAATGGGACACAAGTGGCGAACGGATAGTAGTCTCAAAGTGGGCCATGTCCATAGTTGGGGCTGACAGGTTTTGGTCGACAGGGGACCCACAATTCAAGTTGGAAGATGAATGTGATGCCGTGGAGTGAAATAAAATCGGGTCACGTGTCGAAAAAGTTGTGCGAATCAAATGGAGCACAAAATGACGTGTCTGAGTGGGACACGAAGGTCATAGGTGACGAGCGTCTCGAGTAGATCATCAATGAGGAGTTGGTTTCAAGAAACTGACTGGTCTTGCGCTTCCAAATTAAAAGTCACGGTAACGCGCTGAAAATGATCAAGGAAAAAGAGTGGGAAAATAAATAATACTCAAATGGTCTAAATCGACCCGAAGTTCAGCGAAGTAAAAAGAGCACATGGGAACAAGTTTGGATGGGACACTATATACCGTCATGAAGGTAATCCTGTCCACTCCAAAACTCATGAAGAAGATTTCCAGAGTTGAACATCCCTGATACTCCAAATATCATGAAAGAGTACACTTACAGATAAATAAATAAAATAAAATATTTATCAAAACCAAATAATCAGAAAAATAAAATAAAATGAAAAAAATTCAACCCGAAATTCAGGGTGCTCACAGGCCGAGGCCCTGCACCAAAAATACTATTGGCCAGTAACACGTTCTAAAATATTAATTTAATTTAAATATAAAAAAATGGTAAGTCTCAGACTTGGTCTAAAATGTCATGTTGTATTCTAGCTTATGCCTTAACGTCCAAAATTTCGATTTCGTTTGCATTTCGCTAGGACCCAAAATATTATCCGAAAGCCAACCAATAACTGTCAAAGGGCTATAGTCGAACTCAAGAAATAAACCGAAAGTTTTTCAAATATTTTAAAAAAATCGGGCAGCATCTCCTTTGTAATCGGGATAACCCAATAATGGGAAAATAACAACCAAAATATTCCAAACCAGGAATAACGCCCACACCAAAAATACATAACCAAAATCCATCTCCAAACCATATATATATATATATATATATATATATATATATATATATAAATGAATCAACAGAGCTTAAATTTTCAAATCCGAGAATCCCAACTAATAATCTATCGAACTCGAAATCGAAAACAAGCCCGACTATTCCAAATCAAAGTCGGAAATATCAGAACCAAATCCGAATATGAATCGGAATACTAAACCCAAAATTCACAACATAAATTCCAAAATTAAATCGGAAACCCAACGAACAAATTTTGATTTAGAAACCAGAACCAACATCAACAATCGAATCCCATAGCGGGATCGAAACCGTGTCATCATCGACTCAACGGAAAGGACACAGGGACACAGAAAATATACCTTGGATGTTCGGCTAGAGCTCTCAGATGAAAAATTAGGAGAAAACAATGAATTTCGTGGTCTCGGGAAAAACTCCAGAATACGCGAAAAGATCGGCCACGGAACAGCGGATCTGGAAAACCCGCGGGGTCACCGGATGGCCGCAGGTTGGGATCAGCAGCGGGGAGACGCTGGGTCGGGGCACGCTAAGTGCGATCGTCCGGCGGGATCGGGGCAGCAGCGCGGAAGGCTGCTCGGCAGCGCATGCCGGATACGGACGAAGGGGTCGCCGGTCGGTCGGTCGGCCTGGGCCGCGGGGAAGGCTGGCGCCGAAGGGAGGCGGCCGGGGTCACCGTGAGGGCGCGGGCGAAGGTCGCCGAGAGGGGTCGTCGGGCTTGGACGGAGCCGGCGAGAGCTTGGACGGCCGGATCGGGTTAGGGCAAGGGATTTTAGGAAAATGGGTTTGAAAAAAGTGATGAAGAGTGGAGAAGAAGGTATTGTTTTTTATAGGGTGAGTATCTGAAGGTTATAGACGGGGAAGGGAGTGGTCGCCGACGGTTCGGAAGGGGAGAGGTTGGCTGCGATCGGGAAACGGAAGGAAAAGAATGGTTTGGCTGGTGCTTAAAGTAAGTGAGAGAGAGAGAGAGAGTTTAATGAGAGTTAAAGAAAAAGGAAAAGAATTTCTTTTCTTTTAAAAAATAGAATTTATACATAAAATTATATACTAATGGACTTAAGGATTTATTTCAGAAAAACCAAAATTGGGTTCGAGACGGGTTCGGGACGGTCAGACCAAACACTAAAAAAATTCCAGAAATAATAATTTTTTCTAAAAATATGATTTCCCTAATTTAACAATTAATAATGATAATAATAATAATTTAACAAACAAATTATCCATTTAATTAAAATAATAAAACCGAAATTTTTGGGTTTCACAACCTTCCCTCCTTAGGAAATTTTGTCCTCGAAATTAAAGGATAGGGTTAGGAATTTACCTCAGGTTTCAAATAGATACAGATACTGCTCCCGTATCTCGTCTTCTCGTTCCCAGGTAGACTCGCCTGGAGAATTGTGCCGCCACATCACTCTGACTATGGGCGTCACAGAGTTCCTGGTTTTCTTCTCACATCTGTCTAAAATCGCCACTGGCTTCTCTGGTACTGTGAGGCTGGGTCTAATCTCCAGCTCTGAATGATCCAAGATGTGGCTCAGATCCGGGATGTAGCGTCTGAGCTGTGAAACGTGGAAGACGTTGTGCACGCCTTCAAGATTAGCTGGTAGAGCTAATCGGTATGCTACTTCTCCGACTCGGCTCAAAACTTCAAATGGGCCAATGTACCTGGGGCTTAGCTTCCCTGCTCTGCCAAATCTGATAGTTCCTCGGGTAGGGGAAATCTTGACAAAGACACTATCTCCTGCTTCGAACTTCAGTGGTCGACGACTGCTATCAGCCTAACGCTTATGTCTGTCCTGAGCAATCCTGAGTTTGTCCCTAATCACCTTTACCTTCTCTGCTGCATAGTTTACCATTTTAGGTCCAAGAAATACTCTTTCTCCTACGTCGTCCCAAGCAAGTGGAGTGCGGCAACGACGTCCATAAAGTGCCTCGAACGGAGTCATAGCGATGCTAGCTTGGTAGCTGTTATTGTAGAAAAACTCTACCAAGTGCAAGTGGTCTTCCCGAGACCCTTCAAATTCTAAGACGCAAGATCTCAGCATGTCTTCTAGCGTCTGGATGGTTCTCTCTGATTGTCCTTCAGTCTGGGGATGGAAAGCAGTGCTGAACTTCAATTGTGTTCCCAAACTGTCATGCAAGCTCTTCCAGAAATGAGAGGTGAATCTGGTATCTTTGTCAGATACAATACTTAACAGAACTCTATGAATCCGGTAGATATGCTGCATGTACAGTGCAGCCAACTTTACGGTGGATAGACCAACCTTGAAGGGGATAAAGTGAGCTGACTTCGTCAGTCGGTCCACAATAACCCAAATGGCGTTCTTCCTTTATTGGGATCGAGGCAGTCCTGACACAAAGTTCATCGTTATGTGTTCTCATTTCCACTCTGGGATGTCTAGCAGCTGCAACAGTCCTGCTGGTCTCTGTCTGCTAGCTTTCACTTGTTGACAAATCAAGCATCTAGCCATAAACCTGGATGCGTCCTTCTTCATTCTGTACCACCACAATACAGTGCGCATATCTCGATACATTTTATTAGCTCCTGGATGTATGAAATACTGCGACTAGTGTGCTTCTTGCATCAGCTCATTCCTTAGTTCGCCAGTTGGTATGTAAAGCCTCGTACCATGCCTCAATGCTCCGTCGCTGGCGATTGAGAATCCTTCAAGTGTTCCTGCCAGCACTTGATCTCTGAGTTTGCAAAGCGTCTCGTCTTGAAATTGTGTCTCCTTGACTTTATCTATCAGACTTGAACGTACTTGCAACTGCATTATTGATGATTCAACTCCTGGTACAATTGCTTCTCTTCCCAGTTTCTTCATTTCCTCCTCAGGCAGTACAATCTCTAGTCCAAGCTTCTCTATGTCTTCCAGCAAATGTCGTTCCTTGGTCAAAAACATCGCCATCGGGTATCGACTAAGTGCATCTGTAACAACATTAGCCTTACCCGGATGATACTGCAGGTCGATGTCAAAATCTTTCATCTGCTCCAGCCATCGCCTCTGTCGCATGTTCAGCTTCTTCTAAGTGAAAACATATTTAAGACTTTTGTGGTCTATAAATATTTCTACTCTCTCTCCATATAGATAATGCTTCCACAGCTTCAGTGCAAATATAACTGCTGCAAGCTCCAAATCATGCGTGGGATAGTTCTTCTCATGAGTCCGTAATTGCTTAGATGCGTAAGCAATTACCTTCTAGTGTTGTTGAAGAACACAACCCAATCCTTTACCAGAAGCATCACTGTAAATTGAGAAACCGCCGGTACCTGCGGGTAGCGCAAGTATCGGTACCGTTGTAAGTCTCTTCTTCAGTTCCTCAAATGCTGACTGGCAAGCTTCAGTCCACACAAATTCTTCGTTCTTCCTTCTGAGCTTCGTCATCAGCTCAACAATCTGGCGAAGTCCTTCACAAATTTTCGGTAGTAGCAAGCTAAGCCCAAGAAACTTCTGATTTCAGCAACTAAACTTGGTGTACTCCACTTCTCAATAGCAGCTATCTTCTTTGGATCCACTGAAATTCCTTCTCCTGTGACAACATAGCCTAGAAAATCCACATTGTCTAAGAAGAATTCACATTTAGATAGCTTACCAAAGAGCTTCTCCTTCCTTAAGGTTCCCAAAACTTTCCTCAGGTGCTCTTCATGCTCTTCTTCGGTCTTCGAGTAGATCAGGATGTCATCGATGAAGACAACAACAAACTGATCTAGATATTCATGGAAGACCTTGTTCATAAGGTTCATGAATACAGCAGGGGCATTCGTCAATCCAAACGACATGACCAAAAATTTATACTGACCATATTTGGTGTTAAATACTATCTTTGGAATATCCTCCTTCCTGACCTTGATTTGATGGTAGCCAGATCGAAGGTCTATCTTCGAGAATACTTTAGCTCCACTTAATTGATCAAACAGGTCATCGATCTGGGGCAGAGGGTACTTGTTCTTGATAGTGATGTTGTTCAGCGCCCGGTAGTCAATGTACATCCGCACAGTCCTATCCTTTTTTGGCACGAACAAGACAGGTGCTCCCCAGGGTAAGGCTCCATCTCTGATAAATCCAAGGGCCTTCAGTTCATTGATCTGGTCCTTTATTTCCTTGGCCTCCTTAGGGTTGACTCTGCAGCATCCTCAAAAAATAGGGACAGTGCCGGAAACTAGGCCGATGGTGAATTCTACATCTCGATCCGGGGGTAATCCTGGAAGACTATCAGGGAAGACGTCCATGAATTCTGCTATGATAGGATGAGGAGGTCCGGGTTCTTCGGTGATAGAGGAGTAAGTAATACCCTCTTCTGGAGCTCGAGAGATTTCAAACTCTGGCTCTCCAGGTGGGTTGAAGACTACACATCCTCTGTGACAATCTATCAGCACATGCTGCTTACTTAACCAGTCCATTCCTAGGACTACATCATAGTTAGGTAAGGGCATCATAAGTAAGGATGCTAAGAAATTGTGTCCAGAGATAGTTATAGGGCAGTTACAGGTCTCAGTGATGGGTATGGGTCCACCACCAGTCACAACTCTATATATCTTCTTGCTAAATCCTGCAACTAGGTGGTGTGCAGAGATGAATTTTGTTGCTATAAAACTGTGTGATGCACCAGAATCAAATAATGCTAAAGCAGGATTTAATTGCACATAAATGGTACATGTGATGACATCAGTGGTAGGTTCCTGCTCTGGCACATGCTCGTCTGCTGCTAGGGCAAAAGCTCGTCCAGTCTTCTTTTGGTGTTGCCCAAACTGTTGTTGCTGAGTGGGTAGAGGAGCCTTCTGCGGTGTTGTTCCAGTCCGATTGAATGCCGTAGGGCAGTCCCTTACTTGGTGGGTGGCCGACCCATAAACTAGGCAGTGTCCTAGCCTTTTCCTGCAGATGTTCACCTGATGTCATGGCCTCTTGCAGAAATTGCAGACAGGAATCTACTTCTGAGGCACTCTGTCATTGGTCCTCGCCTGATGGTGCTGCTGCTGGTGGTGAGAAGGCCTGTTGTTATTGTTGTGGTTGGGCCTCTTCTGGTTATTCTGGAAGTTACAAGTTCCAGAATACTCCCTCTTTGAACGAGCAGGCTGACTCTTCTCTATATCCTGAGCTCGTATTAGGATCCTCTCGTACGTCTTAGTGCCGCCTGTGATCACATGAGTGCGAATTTCTTCCCTCAGTCCATACCTGAATCTTTCAGCACGATCGGCGGGGTCAGCAACCAAGTTCTTGGAAAAGCGACTAAGTTGACCAAACTCTGCCACATATTTACCAACCGTCATGTTCTCTTCCTTCAGATTCTGAAATTGTCTTTCCATCTCCCACAACTCTGATGTTGGGAAGAACTTCCTACGAAACAACCTTTTGAAGGTGTTCCAGTCGTGTCACGACCCGTACCCTAGAGTAAGGACACGAGACGTGGGTACGTCCAGCCTACGCCGCAGTGTCGGCGGTAGAACGCTGTCGTAGGTCACAACATCTAACAGTTTAAGGTAATAACAGTTATACTCCCCGACTGGGGGTGACATAACAAAATATATCTCAATCACATCTAAGGTAGAATACGATAAGATAGAATGATATAAAAGATGCGAGACCCAAATCCATAGGAAATACAAATAGAGAGAAAGCTAAGTGTTTATGATAAACTCCACTGACAATCAGAAATAATACAGATCCAAATAAACAACTCAAAACTCCAATACAATGAAATAAGATAAAGATACCTATGGAGCAACAGTCTCTACAGCTAAGGGATCCGACTGGAAGTCCGGATCGCAAGTTGTAGGAACGGAATAGTAAAGCGTAATACTCTAGAGGGGGGTGAATAGAGTTGGCAGTGGAATAATGCTAATTAAAAAAGTTAGCAGCACAATCACAGAATATTAATCACAACTAAAATAATGTAAAGGCAAAGTTAAGAGAGCAAACACAAAGACAACGATGTATACTGGTATCCCTCTGTTGAGGACTAATCCAGTCGGTAGAACTCTTGCTACCAGTTGAATCCACTATTGGAAAAACCGCAAGTTTTCTTACGAAGTCCTTGCAACTTCTACAACGCGAGCTTTGATACGAAGAACTCGTCCAACTTCAAATGTGAAGAGGTATTCTTCAATCATGCCTTCTGATTACAATCTCTCAGAAACTTCTAGACCGTACCGTACTGGCAAATTGACTAGAGGATTGTAATTGGCTTGGGATCTGAAATTGAAAGCTCTAGAAAAACTCTTTGGAAGACTGAAAGCTTTAGATAGCGAGAAGATTGAAAGTTAATGAGTGAATTGAAATGATCGAAATCCTTCTCTATTTATAGGAGTTCCAAAGACAGACTTCTGTCAGAATTCGGGCAGAATTCGGGCAGAACTCTTTGAGCAAATCTCGGTCAAATCTGCAACTGCAGGAGGACCAAGTTCCAAAGATTCAAAATCACAACGGCCACCAACCGAACTCTGGCCGAACTCTGGCCGAACTCGGTCCGAGTTCTGTCAGGGTTAAGTCAGGGTTTAGTTAGGGTCTTTGAAAAAGCTTTTGGTAATTTTTGAAAACCTTTTTGAAAACCTTTTTGTAAACCTTTTTGAGAGATCATTTTTAAAAACATTTTGAACTCATTTAGGGATAGCCTATTTGCCAGTACGACTCGGTGTACAACATATTCCTAGACTCAAATAAAATGAAAAATACATTGCATAAGAAATTACAGACTCGAGTAGGCAAACAGATCTTCGGTCTTGAATGGAGTGGATAGCCAATCTTGATCATGTCTAAGAATCCGAGATGTCCCGACTAGCTTCGTATATCCAGACAGAGTTTGATCAATTATTAAAATCAGGTTGACCATATGACCAATGGGCCAACAATCTCCCCCATTTTGATAATTGACAAACTATGAATGATATAACATTAAGCTAAACTTGTTCAAAATATCGAAAAGTATAAATTGTTCATATTCTGTATTAACTCAAAAAATGTTAGATCGTTAATTTTCTCCCCCTTTGTCACTTAGCAAAATAATTGCAAAAAAAGAGAAAGCTCCCCCGCATTTAATGCAAAAGGCTCCCCGCAATTTAATGCATAAGGAACAAATAGTGAGAAAACATATAAAAGAGATAAGGCATAAAAATTAGAGAGATATCATTGCAGGCATGTATTGTCTCTAAAGAATATTATCACAGGCATGCTATTGTTTCAAAAACATAAAAGAAATCTCAGGCATGCTATTTCACAGGCAGTTTGTAATGAAGAAGCAGTAAAGAGATAGTGCTAAAACAAAGTGCTGAAATAAACTGAAATATCATAAACGAAACACCATAAGCATGTCCATGAAGATAAAAGTACTGAAAGCATACTACAAAGTGCTGATAAATATCAAAAGTACTAATAAAAAGAAATACTGATAAAAACTTGGAATGTTGGAGCATTTCCAAGTACACAATAGAATGTCACTAAAAAAAATCAAATCACATCTCCTCATCACTATCCTCGTCATCACCAACGTCAGCTCGACCAGCATATCCTGAAGGACCAGCACCAGAAGTACCAGCGCCAGATGGATGAGTAGGAGCGCCAGCATAGAACTCACCAACGTAGTCACGAGGTGCACAATACCAATCATAGGCGTTACCTGGCTGGAAGTAGGCATGGACAGCCTCATCCTCACAACGGTAACCCGAAAAAGCTGGATCTCGAGGGATGGAACCGGCTGAATGACCAGTCTGAGCAAAACGAAGATCAGCCAAGGAGTTTGCCATCGCCTGATAACGGATGACGTCGCGGAACTCACGCTCGCGAGCCATGTCCGTCATCGAGACATGCAAAACAGATAAGTACTGATGTATGCCCTCAAATGTCATGGCATACTGATGAGGTGGTGGAGGAGGTGCAGTAGGAGGAGCAGTAGGTGGAGCTGTAGCAGTCATGCTATGACGAGATAACTGAAGAAACTTGGCCTCAGGGTCCTGATTACAAGTCGACAGATCGATGTCAAAGCGCTGAAAGATGCGTGGGAGAATCATCGCGTAAGAGAGATTTCTATCTCTTGTACGACAACGACCCATCATCTGAATCATAGTCTTAGGAGCAGAAAATGGAATCCCCTTAAGAATGTGGTACATGGCGGACAGCTCAAGAGAAGTCACATCATCCTTTGAAGTGGATTTAGGAAGGATAGTGGAATAGATGATGCGATGCAATTCATAGTTAAATAAGTTCAGGTTGTTAGCCTTGAACTTTCCAGAGCGTACTCTATCAGGTGCACAGAGTTCCGCTTTGAAACTTGCGAGTATCGTGCCTTCGGGAAAGTCAAAATCAGTGATATCGACTAGCGGTTCACCTTCGTTCGGGATACCAAGGATCTCCGCTAAGAGGCTATCATCGAAATTGATATCAATACCTCCAATACGTGTGGTCACATCGAAAGTGTCTAATATGAGATTGCAATAGAACAATCTAATGGCATTAGTTGCTATAGGGAAGCATATTTTAACAAATAAGTGTAACCCTAATGCCTCAAACAAATAACGATGATCAGGAAACACAGTCCATTTGACTGGAGCGCCTGTGCATATGGATCGCATAGAAAAATCACCATAGCACAGTAGGGCTTGGTCGAGGGTTTGAAAGAAAAACCCATCGAACGTACCATCGCTCGTTTGGACCGGCGAAAAGAGTGAATCCGTATGTGGATGCGAAGATGACCCTTCCTCACTAGGGGTCGTCTTCTTCCTCTTAGATGGATTGAATTTAGGAGCCATATGTGCAAATTGGAATAAAAATGCACTAATTGAAAGGTGGAGAGAGAGGGAGTTATACCTCACGAGATCAAGATATGTTGTAGAGAATGACAATCTCCGTACGATTCCAAATTTTAGAGAGATTTCACCAAGTAGATTGGAAGGAAAAGATTGGTGAAGAACTAGGGTTTGCTAGCTCGGGTCGGCTGCTGCTGCTGTTTGAAATGGTTTGGAAGCAATGAAAGAGAAGAAGCTCTCGGGTTCTGGATATATACACAGATACCCTCAACCGAACTCGGGCCGAATTCGGTCAGAGCTCTGGCCGAATTCGCTAGGGTTCTTCAAAGTTGATTTTTGCCATTCTTTTTTATTGTCTCATTTCAAATATTTAATTCAAAGATTAGTTATTTTGGCCTTCAATTAACATAATTAATATTATTTTATGAATTAAATGTCGTTACACAGCAACTGTCTCAGATTAGCTGTAGGAGTACTGTCCCAGCTGGCAGAGGTTCACTGGAGAACTCTTAAGTACCGCTTCGCTTCAACCGTAGTTGTGGTGACAGACAGACTTTTTATTGGCTTATCTCTAACACAGTTTTTGCATAATGATATATAATCATAAAACAAAATCAATTAATATTATTGACGTCCAAAATTCCTAATTCTCGATGTAAATAATTGAAACGATCTTTCGCTAGAGGATTAGTGAAGATGTCAGCTAATTGATTTTCAGTATCTATGTACACAAGGTTTATATCTCCATTTTGATGATGATCTCTAAGAAAATGATGTCGAATCTCGATATATTTAGTACGAGAGTGACATACTGGATTCTTAGTCAAATTAATAGTGCTCGTATTATCACAGAAAATGGTAATATGTGTGTAAAACAAATCATAGTCTTCTAGGGTTTATTTCATCCACAAAATCTGAGCACAACAACGTGCTGCAGCGATGTACTCAGCCTCTATTGTTGATAGGGCTATAGAATTTTGCTTTTTACTAAACCAAGAGACTAAAGCTTTGCCTAAGAAATGACATGTGCTACTTGTACTTTTTCTATCAACTTTGCATCCAGCAAAATTTGCATCCGAATAACCAATAAGGTCAATGGACTTAGTTTTGGGATACCACAAGCTAACAGAAGAAGTGCCTTTAAGGTATCGAAAGATATGCTTAACTGCGGACAGATGTGATTCCTTTGGGTTAGCTTGAAAATGTGCACACAGGCAAACACTAAATATTATATCTGGACGACTAGCAGTTAAATAAAGTAAACTACCAATCATACCTCGATACTTACATGTGTCGACTGGCTTGCCTTGTTCATCTGAATCAAGCTTTGTTGAAGTTGCCATTGCAGTGCCAATAGGTTTGACATTGTCCAGATCGAACTTCTTTAGTAAGTCTTTTGTGTACTTGGCTTGATTTATGAATGTTCCATTATCAGTTTGTTTGATTTGCAGTCCGAGAAAGAATTTCAGCTCTCACATCATGCCCATCTCAAACTCATTCTGCATACACTTAGAAAATTCTTGACACAGAGATTCATCAGTAGATCCAAATATAATATCATCAACATAGATTTGAATTAAAAACAGCTTGCCATTAAAAGATTTAATAAACAGTGTAGTGTCAACCTTTCCTTTTGAAAAACCGTTGTCAAGTAGAAAAGAGATTAGACGATCATACCAAGCACGAGGGGCTTGTTTTAAACCATATAGAGCTTTCTTCAACTTGAAAACATGATCTGGGTTTTTAAAATCTGTGAAACCTGGAGGTTGTGCTACAAAAACTTCTTCTTTTATAAATCCATTTAAAAAAGCACTCTTCACATCCATTTGAAAAAGTTTGAAATCATAAAAACATGCAAATGCACATAACATGCGAATGGATTCTAATCTCGCAACTGGGGCATAAGTCTCATCGTAGTCGATACCTTCTTCTTGATTGTATCCTTGAGCTACAAGTCGAGCCTTATTACGAGTCACTAAACCATTCTCATTCAGTTTGTTTTGGAATACCCAACGGGTGCCAATGACTGGATGATCAACAGGCCTGGGAACAAGTTCCCAAACTTGATTCCGTTCAAATTGGTTTAATTCCTCTTGCATAGTATCTATCCAAAAGCTATCACTACATGCTTCATCAATAGTTTTGGGTTCTAGCTGTGAAATAAATGCAACACTAGAAACAATATCTCTACAGGATGTACGAGTACTTACTCCTTTGGTAATATCACCAATTACCAAATCCTTTGGATGATTAGCTGTGAATTTCAACCTTTTTGCTTCATTCTGAAGGTAGCTGGTTCCTGGATCTTCTCTAGGAGGTTCAGCTAGTGCAGAGCTTGGTTGAGAATCAGCTGGAGTTGAGCTTGGTACAGATGTATCTTCGTCATTGTCATCAATTGTCATTTGATTCAATTCATCAAAAGTGACATTGATTGACTCTTCGATGATCATGGTACGTTTGTTGAAGACTCTGTATCCTTTGCTCTTGGCCGCATAACCTAAAAATATACCTTCATCGGCCTTTTCATCAAATTTTCCCAAATTGTCTTTGTATTAAGAATAAAACATTTACAACCAAAAATTCTAAAGTAAGAAACTGAAGGAATTCTATCAAACCATAACTCAAATGGAGTCTTCTTCGATTTGGGTCGAATTAGAACTCTATTGAGAACAAAGCAAGCTGTGTTGACAGCTTCAGCCCAGAAATATTTGGGTAGACTAAACTGGTTTAACATCACTCTGGCCATTTTGGTTAGAGTTCTGTTCTTACGTTCCACGACTCTATTTTGTTGTGGAGTCCTAGGGCAGGAGAACTCATGAATAAAACCGTGTGTGTCACAAAATTGATCAAAATCAGTATTCTCGAATTTGCCACCATGATCGCTTCTAATACGAGTGATCATGTAACCTTTTTCATTCTGAACTTTCTTGCAAAAGGCGACAAATTCGGATAATGCATCATTCTTGCGTGTCAAGAAATATACCCACGTGTATCTAGAGAAATCATCTACAATTACGAAAGCATAAAGTTTACCTCCGAGGCTAGCAACTCTGCTAGGACCAAATAAGTCTATATGAAGCAATTATAGAGGTCTAGTAGTACATACTGCGTTTACTGACTTGAATATGGATCTGGTAGCTTTGTTCCTTTCACATTGACTGCATATCGAATCCTTCTTGAATGTAATGTCCGGTAAATCACGTACTAGCTTCTTTGTGGATAATCTTGATATTGTATCCATATTAGCGTGACCGAGTCTCATATGCTACAGATGACTCTCATCACTTTTGGCCATTAAGCATCTACCTGAAATGTTAGTTTCTTTTAACAAATAAAAAACATATATATTGTCTTCCCTGATACCTTCAAAGATAGTACTACCAGTTGAGCTATCAACTATAGTACATTTGTCTTTGCCAAAGTTGATGCCATAACCATGATCAGCTAGATGACTTATGCTGAGTAGGTTATGTTTCAACTCGGTAACCAGACAGACATCCTTAATTACAGGATATGGAGACTTACCAACATCACCGATACCAATAATATACCCTTTCAAATTATTACCGAAGGAGACATAGCCTTCCTTCTTTTTCTTCGACAGTATTGCAAATAGGGTAGCGTCACCGGTCATATGCCGTGAGCAACCGCTGTCGAGGATCCATTTGCTTCTAGCATGTGAAGGGTGTTCCACCTATAAAACAGTTTGCAGATAAAACCTTTGGTACCCATTTCTTGTAGGGTCCTGAATTGTTAGCGTTAGGTATCCAAGCATAAATATTTAAATCTACAAGCTTTCTCATTCTACATGCAGATGATATATGACCAATGAGGCCACAATAATGACATTGTGCATGTCGAGTGTTGAAAGCTGAGTGGTGTGCATGGTTGGTAGGTTTGGGTTTTCTAGTATAAAAGAAAGCATACCTATAATCTTGTTTGGGCTTAACCTTTTGGGGTAAAGGTTTGATAGGGTTAGGTCTGACAGTGTTTGGCTTGGGAATATTCCGATTTCTCGGTAAGTGACACGTGTTAGGGTAGGAAGCAGCGGGCTCAGGCTGTTTTCCTAACCTAATTTCCAATCTTTTGGAAGTGTCATACAACTTAGTATAATCAGAAGTAAGTGATTCCATTCTGATTTGTGCACATTGAAGACTTTTCTTCTCTATAGAAAGTTCTTCCTTGAGTTGGTCAATAATTTTGTCTTTCTCTTCAGATGACTTGATAGTCTCGTGTAATAAGAGCTTTATTGAAGAAAGCTCACCAGACTCACTAACATTATTTCTAACCTCAGCTAGTAGGTCGGTAAGAATACCTATTTCACCTTTGTACTCTTTGAGTACCTTCTTAGAGGTCTGATACTTACTACGCAGTTTCCTGTAGTCAGTCATCAAGTCACTGAAGGCATCTCCTAATTGTTCAAAGGTGAAGTCATCATAAGTATCAACTACAGGTTCAGTAGGTACCTGATCGGATGCCATAAAGCATACATTTGCAGCGTCTTCTGATTGTTCGTCTTCTGAGTCGCTGGCTTTACTTTCATGCCATATACTAGTGTTGGCATATTTTCGTGATGTTGATCTCTTCAGGTTCCCTTTTTTATATCTGTTGCTCTTCTTGCTTGATGATGAGTTTGTGGGACAATCCTTCTTCATGTGTCCCTTCTTCTTGCAACCATAGCAGACAGCATCTTCTTGGTACCAGTTGTTGCTGTTGTTTTCTTTGACTCTCTTCTCATGTCTCATGAATCTTTTGAACTTCCTTGCTAGGAGTGCTTGATCTTCAGCGTCAGATCCACTGCTGTCTGAGTCATCTTCAGCGGCTTTTCTGTGCTGAGCCTTGAGGGCGAAGGTCTTCTCCTTTGGTGCAGGCTCTTCAAAATCTTGTAGCTCCAGTTCATGAGTGAGTATCTTACCCATGAGTACTTCGAGGGACATAGTTGTGAGGTCGTTCCCTTCAATGATTGCAGTAGCCTTTGGAATCCAGTTCTTGGTGAGAGCTCGCAGGAGTTTGCGAATCTTTTCATGGTTACTGTAATCTTTGCCTAAGGAGGACAAAGGATTTACAATATCCAAGAACCTCTCGAATATTTGTGTAACTGTTTCGTTGGGCTTCATTTTGAACGCCTCGTACTTTTGAGTAAGTCTGCTGACTTTAGATTCCTTGACTTGAGTTGTGCCTTCATGTGTGACTTCGAGTAGCTTCCATACTTCATTAGCCGTTGTGCAGATAGACACCCTGTTAAATTCAGTTCTGTCTAAAGCACAAAAGAGAGCATTAATGGCACGTGCGTCAAGACTGGCCCTTTTCTTTTCTTCCTCTGTATATCTGCTATGGGGTTTTTCAACTAAAACTCCATCAATATTTATACGAGGTGGCTTTTGATAGCCATCAAGAACAATGGACCATAAATCAAAATCAAGAGATTTCAAGAAGAAACTCATCCGTGTTTTCCAATATGTATAATTCGTACCATCAAACAGTGGGGTCTGTTTGTGGCCTGGCCTTCACTTGTGAATTTCACAGTTGCTATGTGTTGTGCTGTGATCAATATAACAGTTAATTAAAATGAATAAATAATTGCACTGTTACCTTTGCTTTACCTGTAACACCCGCTCTGATACCAATTGTAGGAACGAAATAGTAAAGCGTAATACTCTAGAGGAGGGGTGAATAGAGTTGACAGCGGAATAATGCTAATTAAAAAAGTTAGTAGCACAATCACAAAATATTAATCACAACTAAAATAATGTAAAGGCAAAGTTAAGAGAGCAAACGCAAAGACAGCGATGTATACTGGTATCCCTCTGTTGAGGACTAATCCAGTCGGTAGAACTCTTGCTACCAGTTGAATCCACTATTGGAAAAACTGCAAGTTTTCTTACAAAGTCCTTGCAACTTCTACAACGCGAGCTTTGATACGAAGAACTCGTCCAACTTCAAATGTGAAGAGGTATTCTTCAATCAAGCCTTCTGATTACAATCTCTCAGAAACTTCTAGACCGTACCGCACTGGCAAATTGACTAGAGGATTGTAACTGGCTTGGGATCTGAAATTGAAAGCTCTAGAAAAACTCTTTGGAAGACTGAAAGCTTTAGATAGAGAGAAGATTGAAAGTGAATGAGTGAATTGAAATGATCGAAATCCTTCTCTATTTATAGGAGTTCCAAAGACAGACTTCTGTCAGAATTCGGGCAGAATTCGGGCAGAACTCTTTGAGCAAATCTCGGTCAAATCTGCAACTTCATGAGGACCAAGTTCCAAAGATTCAAAATCACAACGGCCACCAACCGAACTTTGGCCAAACTCTGGCCGAACTCGGTCCAAGTTCTGTCAGGGTTAAGTCATGGTTTAGTTAGGGTTTTTGAAAAAGCTTTTGGTGATTTTTGAAAACCTTTTTGAAAACCTTTTTGTAAACCTTTTTGAGAGGTCATTTTTAAAAACATTTTGAACTCATTTAGGAATAGCCTATTTGCTAGTACGACTCGGTGTACAACATATTCCTAAACTCAAATAAAATGAAAAATACATTGTATAAGAAATTACAGACTCGAGTAGGTAAACAGATCTTCGGTCTTGAATGGAGTTGATAGCCAATCTTGATCATGTCCAAGAATCCGAGATGTCCCGACTAGCTTCGTATATCCAGATAGAGTTTGATCAATTATTAAAATCAGGTTGACCATATGACCAATGGGCCAACACAAGTGTCCTCTAAGGCTGTCCCATAGAAAGTATCTAAGCAGGCCTCCTCCTCGTCCTCTGTAAAATTTTCAACAGCTCCAATCAGGACGGGAACGAGCACATATCTTTCAAAACAGTTCATAACATGTTAGGAGTATAAAGCATGCAATAGAGTGAAATACATGAAATGCTGGAAAGGAAGTACGAGAAAACAGGAGATATTTTGTAACTGAAAGTAAATACATGATAAGTAAAGACTGTAAGTGGCTAAGTGATTTAGAGTACAATGTGGTTATGTAAACGGCTTAGGGGCACATGAATACAACTAAGAGGCACATGAATACCAACTGGGGATAATGTTCACATAACCAATTCTACTCACCCCACCCCAATCAATACACAAGGATCCATTCAAGTTACGTTATTGGCACATGAATACAGCTAAAGATACGTGAACTCATGTAATGAGTAGTACATGAGACACATGATAGTACATGAAGGCACATGAGAATATGTGAATACATGAACTAGTACGAGTACAAGGAGTACCTGATGCACATGATAAAGTACATGAACATGAAATACCCGATGTACCCGTAGAGGGATAACATCTCAGGAAAGGATCCATATAGTACTAATCCGTGGAAGATACATGTCGGCATCAAGTAAAGTAATCTAGAGCAAGAATATAGTCCCAAATAGGTATGAAAAGATCAGAAAATGTACTCGCCTGCTATCTGAATGTCCAAGATGAAAGTACTGTCCGAGGAGTGGTATCTGTCTCCTATAGAACAGTACAAGTCACTATGAGTCTAAAATGATAATAAGATGCAAGTCAATGCATTCTACATGAATCTAGGTTAATCTAGACCAAAGTTAACTCTTGGTTAGCTCTGGTCAACCCTAGAAGTCAAACTAGGTCAACCAAGTCAAATCTAAGTCAAACAAGTCTATAATAGTCTAACTAGTCTATTCTAGGTCTAACAAGGCTATACAAGTCCAATCTAGACTCTATACTGGCATTCAAGCCACACCCATAGGCTAAGAGCCCTAGGCTAGGCTATTAGGCAATACCATGCCTAAAACCCATAAATCCTACATACATAACAATATATATATCTAAAATATAATACACTCATTGATATATTTATACAATATAACATAGTAACATACATTAGCATATAGGCTACCTATATGTATACCATACATATATATAGGATACCTTAAGATGTGAGTCTCACATACACATATACATAGGGAATAGGAAATAAAATGTGTATGTATTCAAGTGTGGGTGTGAGTGCCACATAGAGGAAAACAGTGTGTGTGAGGAGACATGATAGTGGGGGGGGGGGTGAACATAGAGTGTCAATGGAGTTTTCAGGAAAATTAGTGGAGTTAACTATAGGAAAACAATGAGTGATACATGTGTCAAGTGGAAATCAGTGAAATGTTAAGAGAAAATAGTTCAGGAAATAGGAGAATCAATTTTCAGTATTCAGGAATGAAATGAATCAACCAATGTAGTGTTAGGCAATGTGCATAACCTGGAAAAAACAGTGAACAGAACAGTAGATCAGTGAGCTAACACATATCCTGGAAACAATAACAGTGAAGTACCCTAAAGAAATCTAGAAAAAAATAGTGGCTAACACATTGTGTTCAAGTGTCAATGCAACCAGTGTATATATGCCCAGGAAAACAGGGAATGACAGTGTGGGAAATTCCTGAATCAGTGAATGGGAAAACTGGAATTATTTGTGTGATATCCTGGAAAAACAGGAAATGCAATTTGAATCAAACAGTTAACTAATACCCAAAACAATACACAACAGTTAGCATATAATCAAAATCAATCATGGCTAGGCAATAACCTGTGTGTGGTGATAACTGGTGATAACTGGAATTCCATGAATGACAAACTAGAAATACATCCCAGGAAAATAGGAAAATGAGATAGCAGTGAATATATTGTGTAACCTGGAATCAAATGGTGAAATCCAGGAAATAGTGCTGATAGGCATGACAGTAACATGTAACCATTTCAGTTTAAGTAATGAAGTAATCTCAGGTGAAAGGAAATCAGCTCAATTATAGTTCATTAGGAATGAATAACAGTTGACATATCAACAAAATCAGTCATGGCTATTCGAAATCAATTTACTGTCTAATTATTCCATTTCAAATCATAAGCCCAAAATGAATGTAATATTAAGCTAAACATGAACAACAATATGTGGGAACATTGGTAATTGAAACAATCGATTTAAATAGGATTGAATGTTCAGGAAATGGAAAAAAAAAGTAATGTGGTATCATGTATCAGTCTAAGTATCAGTTAACATGCAATTAACCCCATTTTGAATCCAATTTCCACATCAATACCTAAACTAACATGTAAACTAAATTATCATAGATCATTAATCATGTTAGGATCTAATTTATCAATTAAAATCACAAATTAAATCATTTAAAACTGAATTTAAACAGTGAAATAAATAATACACTGCACACACACAGCGTGCAACCTTTGCACGCACGATACCGTGTCCGACACGACACTAGAGGTCGTGTCAGTTGGGGAAACTCGTGTCAGTGGTTGCCCCAACACGTGTGTCTAATATTACGTGTCCACGTGGCGTGTGCTGCGTGCAAACGACCCCAAGCAACAGGGGAATGGTACTGCTCGCACGCGTGTGGTGCACCCGCGTGTTCGTGTGTCCAAACCGACACGAAATATCAACTCAGAACACCAAAAATTAATAAACGAGCCTAAACCCTAATTTCTTATTCAAAAATATTCCAAAAATCAAATCGAAATGCCCTTTAGGGCATTTCATCAAACATATTCATGCATGGACTGATACGTGTCCGATAGGGACACGTATTGGACACGAATCCTAGGGATAGCTATACCTACAGTTAGGGTCGGCCTAGGGCATCCTAAATATGCAATAATAACATCATTTTATGGTATGGATTAGAAATTACCTATGGGTTTGCAAAGGCTCAAAAAGCCTAAAGGAGAGTGGATCCTCAAGCCACCAAAACTCCTTCAAATTGTCCACACTCTGAAATTTCTTACCATAAACAGCAAGTAGAAGAAATTTAGAACCTATTGCAATTGGTTTGGGAGAAAAAGGAATTAAATAGGATTTTCTAGGAATTAATGAAGATGGAGCATACCTCTCTTTCTTAAACTTGAGAACTTCCTAAAGGAGGCTAGCCCTAACTTTGAGGAGCATTAAATAGAGGGGAGGGATTAGTGTTGGCCGGCATGGGCTGTGTTGGGCTAGGTTAGGGTTACATGGTGTTGGGTTTTCGGCCTCTATGGGCTTAAGTCATAAATCATGACTTGTGAAATCACAAGCCATTAACTAGCCTAATAAATTCCTATTTTCCCCAAATTAAATCTAATGACTAGGATATCTCTAACTTAGGTCAAGCTAGGGTTACACACTCTAACCAAGTAGTCATGACCTAGGTTAGCTTCTAGGACAGTCTCCTAAGTCAACACTAGTCAAAGTCTAGAATAGCACCAAATCAATTATACTAAAAATCACTGAAAATTCTAATAATTATAATTAATACTAAATAATTCCAAAATTTTAAAAATGACCAAAATACCCTCAAGCTAGAAATGTGGTAGTGACAAATCTACCCCCCTTAAAATAATTTTGTCCTCGAAATTAAAGGCGAAACTAACTGCTGAGAAGGATAGAAAAGTATACCTCAAGGTCCAAAAAGATAGGGGTACCGCTCACGCTTCTCATCCTCCCGCTCCCAGGTTGACTCTCCTGGAGAATGATGCTTCCATGCGACGCGTACCAAGGGTATCACCTGGTTCCTCAGTACCATCTCTCGGCGATCCAGAATCTCCACAGGCTGCTCTGGATAACTGAGAGTAGGTCCAACCTCAATCTCCGAATAATCGAGCACATGGCTAGGGTCTGCCACGTACCGTCTCAACTGTGATACGTGGAATACGTTGTGGACGCCCACTAGTACAGGTGGCAAGTCTAGCCTGTATGCCACGTCATCGACTCTTTCGCTGATAACGAAAGGGCCGATGAAGCGCGGGCTAAGCTTTCCACCTCCACCAAAACGTATCGTACCACGAGTCAGAGATATCCGCAAAAAAACCATGTCTCTAACCTAATCACAAGCAAGGTCTCAAGTTACTAAAAATCAAACACGATCAATCAAACAAAACAAAAATACAACCTACTTCTAATCCTATCTCTAAATCTGTACCTCAAACTCCAACGGCCTTCAGTGGCTATCGGCCCAGTGCCGATGTTTGTCTTGCGCCACGCAAAGTCTATCCCTGATGAGTTTCACCTTCTCGGCTGCGTCAACAAACATCTCTGGTCTCAGTAAAGCTCGCTCTCCAACATCATCCCAAGATAAGGGTGTACGACACCTACGCCCGTACAGAGCCTCAAAAGGTGACATCTCAATGCTGGCCTGATAACTGTTGTTGTAAGCAAACTCTACCAAATGTAGATGATCCTCCCTAGAACCTCCAAAATCCAGGACGCACGTCCGCAGCATATCCTCAAGTGTCTAAATAGTCCTCTTTGACTGTCCGTCCGCCTAGGGGTGGTATGCAGTACTAAACTTGAGCTGAGTGCCCAAACTAGTCTACAGACTCCTCCAGAAATGGGAAGTAAAGCGGCTATCCCGATCTGAGATAATGCTGACAGAAACTCCGTGAATCCTGACTATCTGCCGCATGTACAACTCTGCAAGCCTCTCTGTAGACGTACCCACCTTGAATGGCAAGAAGTGGGCCGATTTGGTCAACCTGTCAACGATGACCCAAATTGCGTCTTTCTCTCCTGGTGTACACGGCAACCCAGATACGAAATCCATGGTGATATGTTCCCATTTCACTACCAAAATACGCTCATTTAGCGACGACTTTTTAGCGACAGAATTTTTCTGTCGGTATTAGCGACCGTTTCGTGGCCGCTCAGCGACTGATTACCGACTACACGTCTTTGCCATTTTTATTTTAATTTTAGGGGAAGGAAAAGTCGCACATCCGTCGCTAGAGTGTCGGTGTTATAGCGACGGATCTCCGGTCGTCGCTACGTAGTCGATTATTTAGCGGGAATTGTGTAAAGAATTGGCGGAACATATCTTCGACTACGTAGCGACGGATATTCAGTCGGATAATCAATAATAGCGACTACCTGGCGACATATTATTAGCAGTCGCTATTCCGTCGCTAAATTTACGTTCCAGACTTAAATGAAAAGGCGGGAGGAAATTTTGGCATTCCTCCCAAATTCAATCTCTCTCCTCTCTCTCTCTCTCTCTTTGTCTCTCTCTCTCTCTCGTGCGGCTTGGTGAACGGCGACGACGTCCTCTCCTCTCTCTCTCCCGAAGGTAATCCCCCCCCTCTCTCTCTCTCTCTCTCTCTCTGTGTCGCGGTGTCGACGTAGGGGCAGCGGGGGCGGCGGGCTTGGGGACATTCGGGCTTGGGGCGGGGGCGTCGGGGGCTGGGCGGCTGGCTTGGGGCAGGGGCGTCGGGGGCTGGGCGGCTGGCTTGGGGTGGGGGCGTCGGGGCCTGGGCGGCGGGCTTGGGGCGGGGGCATCGGGGGCTGGGCGGCAGGCCTGGGGCGGGGGCGTCGGGAGCTGGGCGGCGGGCTTGGGGCGGGGGCGCCGGGGGCTGGGCGGCGGGCTTGGGGTGGGGGCGTCGGGGGCTGGGCGGCGGGCTTGGGGTGGGGGCGTCGGGGGCTGGGCGGCGGGCTTGGGGCGGCGGGCTTGGGGCGGCGGGCTTTGGTCGGGGGCGGCGGGGGGCTTTGCTTATCAAATTCATCTGAGTTTATATATTGGCTAAATAATGTGTTATCCATATTGGGTGTTATCCATTAGTTTGGTGGTGTTTGGATTAGTAAATGTGAATATGAAGTTTGGGTTCATGGTGTATATGTTCTCTGTGTCAAGGACAATGCGAGTTCTTCATCTGTATAAGTCAGTGTTTGGGTTCATGGTCTATACATCTAACTGTGATATACATATATATGTGCCTATTATAATTAGCATGCAGGACGGCTTGGGGTGTAATGTGTGATTGTAGCCTAACCAAGTTAATTTTAGACTAGATATTTAGGATATAGCTCCTATATCCTAGAAGTGGACTCTTGTAATTTAGAAATAGATAGATTGACTCAGTTTGGTATCGTTATCGCACTATCGGTATCGGTATCGCACTATCGGTCAAGGTTCACAATCGGTATCGGAATCGGTTTCAGACTATTCCTATGAGTATTGGTATCGGCGATATCGGTAGTATCGGCGGTATCGTATCGGAGTATCGGACTTTGGTATCGGAAAACAAATAATTATTAATAAATTATTTACATTTAAAAACATTTATTTTATACATTTAGGCATAATTTTAAGTATTTCAGTGTTATTTCTTAGTAGTTTTGAAATTATATGAAATAGTAGTCACCCTTACCGATTGGTTTTGCCGAATTGACCGGAACAAAGACCCCCATAGTCGGTATCGGTCAATATTTGGTATCGGTCGGTATCGGATCGGAATATGCCAAACCGTATCGGTATCGGCCGTATCGGATCGTTATCGGCCGATACTTTAAACCATGCTATCGGTATCGAACTATCGGTATCGGTATCGCACTATCGGTATCGGTATCGCACTATCGGTATCGAACTATCGGTATCGAACTATCGGTATCGGTATCGGTATCGCACTATCGATATCGGTATCGGTATCGCACTATCGGTATCAAACTATTAGTAACAACAGTATTTACATTTTTCTCTTCTCGAGCTAGAATACTAGCGGATCCACCAGTTACATGATTATATATTAATTCTGTTTAGTTTGTCTTACTATACAGATTTTTACATCTAATCTGTGATGGATCATTATTTCGTTGATCGTACATGGATGTACAAACGACAACACGAGAGCAGAATAGGTGTGAGTGACGATTTTCAGGCAGGCGTGGAAGTGTTTCTTAAGTATGCCATGAGCAAAGCTCAGTTTATGGACGGTAACAAAATCAAGTGTCCATGTCATAATTGTCGCAATAGACGTTACGAAGATGTGGTGAGTGTAAGAGATCATTTGACCCGTAAGGGTTTCGTACGTGATTACGGCCTGTGGTCATCGCGAGGTAAACTATATGCCGAAAGACAGGTTGTGAATGCTGCTACTTATGCTTTTGATGATAATGCTGCAGCGAATTTTGCCGTCGATGACGACGAATGCTCCGTTGATTATGGAGACGTGCAGAACCTTGCACGAGATATGGTGTACGACGCGGCAGGGCCTAATTTTGATCCGGAGGATCCTAATCCCGAGGCGAAGGAGTTCTATGATATGTTTCAGGATGCTGAAACTTTTTTATATCCTGGTTGTGATCCATATTCCGTACTGTCAGTGATGATGCAGTTGTTGAACATAAAGTCCGATTTTAACTTGCCACAAACTTGCTATGATCGGATTACACAACTAATGAAGGAGGTATTACCGAAGGAATCAAAAGAGCTTCCAAAAAACTTCTACAAGTCGAAGATGATGGTCCGACAACTGGGACTGGGATACGACAAGATAGATTGTTGTCACAACGGATGCATGTTGTACTACAAGAAGAATGAGGATGTAGAAAGTTGTCGCTTCTGTAATGCGGATCGTTACAAGGAAGTCAGGGAAAAAGGAAAGTCAACTAGAAAACGACGTCCTTACAAGTATATGTATTACTTGTCGATCACGAAGCGCTTGCAGAGGATGTATATGTCTCAGAATACAACAGAACACATGGCGTGGTACAACGAAGAATGCACAAAGGACGATGGAGAATTGTCACATCCTTCGGATGGAGAGGAGTGGAAATATTTCGATTTTTGCCATCCAGATTTTGCTGCAGACCCCAGAAATGTACGCATGGGGCTATGTTCTGATGGATTCGCCCCTTTCGGGCAGTCGGGATCTTAATACTCCTGCTGGCCGGTCATTCTGACCCCTTACAATCTGCCACCATGGATGTGTATGAAGACTCCTTATATGTTCTTGACAGCTATCATACCGGGTCCCAAAAATCCGATGAAGAATATCGATATATATTTACAGCCGTTGGTGGATGAGCTAAAACAGCTGTGGGAGATCGGCGTCACGACGTATGATATTTCTAGAAAACAAAACTTTTAGATGAGAGCTTCACTGATGTGGACAATCAATGATTTTTCCGCATACGGTATGCTATCGGGATGGAGTACTCACGGCACCCTGTCTTGTCCGATATGCATGCAAAATAGTAAGGCATTCCGCCTTAAGCATGGAGGAAAAACTTCTTTCTTTGATTGTCATCGTCAATTTCTACCCGTGAGTCATCCTTTGAGAAAGAACAAGGACGCATTCAGAGTTGAAAAACAAGAATTTTCTCATCCGCCTGCCAGATTGTCGGGATACGATATTTGGGAAGATGTAAAGGATTTTCCCACTGTAATGGAAGATCCATCGAACAATCGTGTCGATGGGTTCGGACAAACCCATAACTGGACCAAATGGAGTATCTTCTGGGACTTGCCTTATTGGAAAGATAATCTTATAAGGCATAATCTTGATGTTATGCATATCGAAAAGAATGTGTTCGATAATGTCTTCAATACCGTCATGGACATTAAAGGAAAGACGAAGGACAATCCAAAAGCAAGATAAGACATTGCCGAGATATGCAAGCGTCCTTATCTGAACTTGATACAAAGGGAAGCTGCTGGATAATTAAGTAAACCGATAGCACAATACACATTGAGCAAGGAAAATAGATTAATAATCTGCAAATGGGTATCTACTTTAAGATTTCCCGACGGCTATGTGTCAAATTTGTCTAGATGCGTTGACCTCAATGAACGCAAGCTAACGAGAATGAAGAGTCATGACTGCCACGTGTTTACGGAAAGATTACTGTCCATTGCTTTGAAAGAGTTGTTGCCTTCTGCTGTATGGGTTCCGTTGGCCGAACTATCAATATTTTTTAGGAATATTTGTTCAACTAAGTTGACTGTACAACACATGGTTGAACTTGAGGAGAAGATTATCTTAACAATTTGTAAGTTGGAGAAAATATTTCCTCCTGGCTTCTTCGACAGCATGGAACATCTACCGATTCATCTAGCATACGAAGCCCGTGTCGGTGCATTTGTTCATTATCGATGGATGTACCCATTTGAAAGGTACATAAATATCGATATAATTTAAGCTGAATTTCCATTTATTTTAAAATTCTTTCTTAATTCTCAAGATAATTTGTCTCTCTAGATACCTACACCATCTAAACAAGAAAGTTGGCAACAAAGCTCATATAGAGGCTTCGATATGCGAAGCATATCTTATCGAAGAGGTTTCAAACTTCTGCTCTATTTATTTCGATACTCATGTTAAAACAAATTGAAATAGACCTCAAAGGAATGACGAGGACATTGAGGATGGAGGAAGATTCAATATAAGGGACAAGCCTGTTGGGGCTAGTAAAAGACGATAGTTGACAGACGACGAGTATGACGCCGCTCACCGATATGTCTTGTTAAACTGTGACATACAAGAAGTGAGAGATTTGAAGAAGTAAGTCAGTACATTTGCACTCGTTATAATCTCAAATTTGATGAAGTAAGTGACTACACTTATATATTCTTATTTTCTCTAATAGTGTATTTAGAGATAAAATCAAAATGAGGAGACCCGATATTACCGATGAGGGACTTCAAAGAGAGGTTGATTGTACATTTCCGTCATGGTTTCGCAAATACGTAAGTAACTGTGATTATAATTGAGATTAGTAATATATAATCTGAAACATTTAAATTATAAATATTTGTTTACAGGTTTTATTGCCTGAAACAACACTCACTCATGAGAGTGTTCGTTATCTGGCACTAGGACCGAAGAAGCAAATAAAGACTTGGCCAGGCTATGTCGTTAATGGCTTCAGGTTTAAGTCAACTTAGAATGCTATAAATGTCGAATTTATCAATGACGACATCAATACCAAGGAGTCCGGTGTTTGCATAAGAGGCACCGTCTATGACGACGAGCCGGACTTTGACTATTATGGAGTGCTTCGGGATATTATAGATTTACAATATACTGGCCCATATGATATGCATATTGTGATGTTCAAATGTGAGTGGTTCGATACGACACCAAATATCGGTTGGAGAATCGATAAACAATTTGGATTCGTCGATATAAATCATCGTAGGAGGTATAGAGGGTCCGATACATTTGCGATAGCAAATCAGGCTGTTCAAGTCTACTATACAAGCTACCCAAGGCGTCGTAGAGATCGATTTGACTGGTGGGCAGTATGCAAGATTAAATCAAGATATACATTCAACGTTGGAGACCCAGCATACCAAGAGGACCAGATTGAAAAGTCCCAATACTTGGGACAACACTCAGATACAATGGATGTTGAAGATATTGTTGAGGAAAATAGAGGGAAGGAAGAGGTTGATACACAAGACTTAGCTGTCAACCAGGGGAGAAAGAGGCGTCTTGTCCCAAATTTTGAGGCAGAAGAAGAAGAAGAAGAAGAAGAAGAAGAAGAATTTGATGGGGATGAGGATACAGATGAAATCGACGATGAAGATAACGATGAGGATGAGGATGAGGAGGATGATGATGAAGACGAGGCCGAGGATGAGAACGAAGACGATGATTAGGTTAAACATTGTTGTATAGTAAAAACACTTCCAATTACGTGAATTAAGTTTGACCTCATAAAAGCAATTACGTGAATTTATATTTTTTTCATTCGATTATTTACTTATTGCAGATGGCACTCCTAGTCTTTTTCGTCGCGACGGCACTCGTCTCCCTGCTGGTGGTATGTATATTTTAGTTTAGTTTTTTATATCTATTTACACTTTCATATTGTTAATTATGTTTATGTGTTCTATTTACAGGTCATGATGGCTGGTCGTGGTCATGGTGCTGGTCGTGGTGGTGGTGGTGGTGGTGGTGGTGCGGGTCATGGTCGTGGTCGTACTGGTACTGGTGGTCGTGGTCCCATTCAAAGTTCCCGGGATGTGACCCCATCGAACGAGCCCGACCCGGAGAGTACCCCGGGCACAGACGCATCCCGTCCTCGATCGACCACTTCATCGAGGCATCAGTCCGGATCTGCTAGCGGATCCGATCTGCTATCGGAACCACCAGCAGCGGATCCACCAGGGGATGCCCCAGTTACTGCACAGTGGGCCCCGGAGTACCCCCATACTCGGTTCCATCCGATTACTGGGGAGTACATACGCGGACCCGCAGATCCTTCGACGGCACCAGAGAGGCCGAGAGGCGAGTTCCGACGAGAGCTATGGCCCGCGGGGACCTCGTAAGTAAATTTAAGTTAATTTATTAAATTTCTTTCATTTATTCAAGATAATAATCCAGTCATTTCTTCTTTGTAGGTTTTTTTCGTTTAATGTTGGTAGGGCCCTTGGAGAAATTATCAGGGCTAACTTCTACGGTCCCTACCTCAACTTTACGTTGGTGCCCCCAAACGTGCAGTACGTCTGGCTCGACGAGTTGAGGGTATATATCTTTATTTTTTTGGTTAAGTCCATGTGATTCTTTAATCAACCATTTTTTAAATTACGTGATAAATGATTTTCTGTGTTAGACAACATACTGGTGGCCCCCCATCGCGAGGAGGGGATCCGCAGGACCTACAGAAGCGCATGCTCGAAGAAGATACGGGATATGATTCATGACCTAAAAATGGGGCATACGAGGCCGAATTGGATCCGGCAAGAGTATTATGAGGACCTCTTAGGCATGATGGATACCCCTGCGTACAAAGGAAAATCGGAGAAGGCGAAGGTGAACCGATCTGCCGTGGGCCTTCATACGGGGGGATCAAGGTCCCACGCAGCGACACTTGCAGATCTGGTGAGCAACCGTAAATTTATTTCACTATCGAATTAGGTATTATTAATTAAAGGAGTTAATTAGTTTCTATGGAAATTTCGTATGCAGGCCCAACGGGCGGTGAAGGAGGGAAGGGCGCCAGAATCGGTCACCATGTACGACGTGTTCCAGCATACGCATAAAAGACGGAAGGACGGGAGCTTCGTCGACGAAAGGGCCAAGGAGACTGATGTAAGTACTTATGTTTATGAGATTAACGTTAGAATTAAAAGTATTCGGACTATAACTTAGGTAAACTTAGGATTCACACTTAACTTAGTGAAACATAGGATTTAGATTACAACTTAGGTAAATCTTATAATATAAACACATTCATTTGATAGGCTGCGTATCGTGAGGCCCTTCGTCGGGCTCAGTTAACTGACACCGAGGATGTCGGTAAAACGATGCCCTTCCGGACGCCCTCTTCTTTAGCCGCTCGGAACGACTTGTTCGTAGATACCGTCGGCGGCTTTAAGAAAGTATTCCTGTACAGAGTCGGCTCCCTAGGGCCATTGCATATGGTGACGCAGAGATTTCCACCGACACCGCCTCCTCCCGTGGCCCGGGCAGACGATGATGTTAGGTCGCAGCTTACGCAGCTGCACGAGGCGGTGTCGTCCTTGCGGGAGCAATTTGCCACGCACTTTCCGCCTGCGTCTGCTGCTGCCGGTCCGTTTGCTGCTGCCGGTACGTCTGCTGATGGTGCTCGTCCGTCTTCTACTAGTCCATCGATTGCAGGTGTCGGTCCGTCTTCCGTGGGCCATCTTTCTTTCAACCCTGATGCCCCTGTGCTACCGCCTACGGCTGTGACGGCACTCCTGGATCTCATGTCCGCAGAGCAGCTTCGGCGACTTCCGAGCAGTGTCTACGATGCCTTGCCTCCGTATCTTGTGGAGGAGTATATTCGTCGGTCGAATACAGGAACGGACAATCGACCTTCTCCTTCTTAAAATGTTGTATTAAAAAAATTTGGATTATTTGTGAGAGCTTTGAACTAATTGTGCTATAATCGGCTTATAGCACCGGATATTATGTTACTCTTTATGATAATTGATATTTATTTTCTATTAATTTGGTTTGGTCTGTGATTCTTGGATAATTGGTGTGCATTAAATTCGTATGTGCATATTTCGTCTATGTGATTCTTGGATAATTGGTGTGCATTATATATTTGGTCTGTGTGATTGTTGGATAATTGGTGTGCATTATATATTAGTTTGGTTTATGCATATACTTGTGAACAGGGAAAGTGCTGCAATTGTTTTCCAAAAAACTCAGTTAGCGACGGACTAGTGACCGTTTAGTGACGGATATTCCTAGTTGCCGACGGGTTTTCGAAGAATTAGACGTCGCTATCTGGAGTTTTTAAACTGTTTCCAGGTAGCGACGGGTGATCGACGGATTATCCGTCGATAAGGTTCTGGTGGTGTAAACTTCGACGGAATAGCGACGGACTATCCGTCGCCAGGGTGACTGATAATCAGTCGCTAAGCAGTCGCTCTATCTGGCGACCGCTTAGCGACGGACAATCCGTCGACATGGTTCTGGAAATGCATGACATTTTCAGAATCATGGCGACGGACAATCAGTCAGCAATTCGTCGCTGTGGCAACGCGATCGCGACGGATTAGCGACTACTCTTCCGTCGCCATGGTGCTGGAAATGCCAAGCATTTCCAGAACCTGATCGACGGATAGTCCGTCAGAGCACCGTCGCTAATCCGTCGTTAGGTACCGACGGATTAGCGACGTTATGATACGATCTGATACGCTGTTACGACGGGTTACCGACGGAATTTTACGTCACTATTGCCTATACATTTCAGTACTTAATAGTTGAAATGGACGAAAGTCCGTCGGAAATGCGTCGATAATGCTTCGTATTGTGACGTCGATAATCCGTCGCTATTCCGTCATGTGACGACAACTTAGCGACGGAACGTTATTAGCGACGAGCTGATTGCCGGCGGATTGTTTTGGCCAAAATCCGTCGGTTATCGGTCGCTAATAGTAATTACCGACGGTTTAGCGACGGATGTGGCTGTCGTTAAAACGATAAATTTTGGTAGTATTTCTACTCTGGAATGGACAACGGCTGCAATAATCCTCCGGGCCTTTGCCTCTCTGCCTTGACCTACTGACAGACCAAGCATCTAGCTGCGAAGCGAGCAACCTCCTGCTTCATCACGTACCACCAGACATGCTCTCGCAGATCCCTATACATCTTGTTGGCACCAGGATGTATAAAGTACTGCGATCTGTGAGCCTCCTGTATGATCTGCTCCCTGAGCTCGCCGCTAGGCACACATAACCTGGAACCGTGCCTCAAGGCACCATCCTCTGCAAGAGAAAACTCACCATCCACCAACCCTGCACGAACCTGCTCTCGGATACACCGCAGAGCCACATCCTCGAACTGCGTCGCCTTGATCCTCTCCATCAAGTCCGACTGTATCTGAAGGCCCCATAACTACATCTGCACTCCGAGCACAATCACCTCAATCCCAAGGCTCTCCAAGTCTGCAAGCAAGTGTCGATCCATAGTCAAACACATGGCTGTCGGATACCTACTCAAGGCATCGGCAACCACGTTGGCCTTCCCCGGGTGATACTGAAGTGAGATGTCAAAGTCCTTCATCAACTCTAGCCATCTGTGCTGCCTCATGTTGAGCTCTTTCTGTGTAAACACATACTTCAAGCTTTTGTGATCTGTGAAAATGTCCACCCTCTCGCCATACAGATAGTGCTTCCACAACTTCAGAGCAAAAATCACCGCTGCCAGCTCCAGGTCATGGGTAGGGTAGTTCTTCTCATGGGGACGTAATTGTCTGGAAGCATAGGCAATCACCTTCCTATGCTGCTGTAAGGCACAACCCAGCTCCTTTCCTGAAGCATCACTATAAATAGTGAATCCACCTGATCCTGAAGGCAATGTCAGAATCGGAGCTGTCATAAGCCACTTCTTCAACTCATCAAAATCTTTCTGACACTCCTCTGTCCAAACATACTCAGTATCCTTCCGGGTCAACCGAGTCAACGGCTCTGCAACCCGGAAGAAATCCTGCACAAATCTCCTATAGTATCCTGCCAGTCCCAGGAAACTCCTGATCTCTGCCACTGAAGTCGGCGCTGCCCAAGCCTCAACTGTTGTGATCTTCTTCGGGTCTACTGAGATACCGTCTCCAGTCACCACATGACCCAAGAAGTCAACCCTGTCTAGAAAGAACTCATACTTCGAAAGCTTGCCATACAATCTCTCCTTCCTGAGTGTCTCCAGAACCACTCTCAAGTGCTCCTCGTGCTCCTCCTCTATCTTCGAATACACCAGGATATCATCAATGAATACCACCATGAACTTGTCCAAGTACTAGTGGAACACCTTGTTCATTAAGTTCATAAACACTGCTGGTGCATTGGTCAGCCCAAATGGCATAACCAAAAACTCAAACTGCCCGTACCGTGTCCTGAAAGCGGTCTTGGGAATATCCTCCCTCTTCACATTCACCTGGTGATAACCTAACCTCAAATCAATCTTGGAGAACACCCGAGCTCCGCTCAACTGATCAAAGAGATCATCGATCCGCGGCAGTGGGTATCTGTTCTTAATCGTCAAGTTGTTAAGTGCCCTGTAGTCGATACACATTCGTACCGACCCATCCTTCTTGGGTACGAAGAGTACCGGTGCACCCTAAGGTAAAGAACTCGATCGGATGAAGCCCTTGTCCTGCAGCTCATCCACCTGCTTCTTCAGCTCCACCAATTCACTGATGTTCACCCGATAGACATGCTGAGAAATCGGTTCCGCGCCGGGAACCAAGTCTATCGAGAACTCTACATCCCTTTTCGGTAGAAGCCCTGGCAACTCCTTTGGAAATACGTTCGTAAACTCTGCGATCAAGGGATGCAGAGCCACATGCTCCTCAACTGAAGCTCCACAGAATATACCACTATCCTATTCTGCCTGCCGCCGAGTATACTCAAACTCTGGCTCTCCTGGTGCCCCAAATAAAACTCTACCCCTCGACAATCAATGCAGGCGTGGTGTCTACTCAGCCAGTCCATACCTAATACAATATCGTAGTTCAGTAGTGGCATGACGAGTAAACTCACCCCCAACTCTCGGCCACCCAATATGACGCTCCGCCCTCTGCAAACATCACTCACGAGGATGACTCCACCCTCGGTCGTGATCTTGCAGGTCCTAGGCAATGGTTCAGAAACCAGACTGTGTCTAATAGCATAAGATACTGACACAAAACTGTGGGAAGCCCCGGAATCAAAGAGTGCAAAAGCTGGAATGGAGTCTAGCAGAACCGAACCTGCTATCAACTCTCCTACGGCCTCTGCATCCTCAGCCGCCATGTCGAAAGCTCGCCCCTGCTGTCTACCTCTTGCCTGTTGCTGGTGCTGATGGAACCTCTGCTGCTGGGTCTGTAGTGGCCCCCTCAGCTGTCCTGCTGGAGCCTTGGCTCCACCTCCCTGAGCTCCACGTCCAAAATCCCCAGGGCAATCCCTCAACTGGTGATCTCCCGCACCATAAAGTAGGCACTTGCCTAGTTTCTTCCTGCACTCATGGATCATATGCCCCGGCTTCTTGCAGAAGGCACAAATGACTACCTGCTGCTGACGGGGTACCTGCAACCCTCTCTGCTGCTGATGCTGTACCTGCTGAAAAGGTGTCCGACCCTGCTGTTGATACTGCTGGACTGGCCTCTGTGGCTGCTGATGCTGGAAGTGAGGCCTCTTGGCCTGACCCTGACTTCTGCTACCACCCTGGAAGTGATGACCCCTCTTCTGCTTCAACCTCAGGTCGTCCTCCGCTGCCATAGCCCCAAAAAATATCTCAACAAATGTAGCGTTCCGGTCGTTCTTAGTCAGCGACCGAACCGCTCTAATCAAGCCTCGACGAAACTTCCTCGCCTTCGCCTTCTCAGTCAAGTCATCTATAAACTTGGCCAATCTATAAAACTCCCCAGCATACTCAGCTACCGTCTGGTTCCCCAGAACCAGACCCTCGAACTGTGCCTCGATACCTCCCAAGGCCACATCAGGAAAGAACTGCTCCTTAAACAGCTCCTTGAACTGGGCCCAAGTCTAGCCCTCAACTCCCACCCTGGGATCTGTCTGATACTATGCACGGGCTAAGTCCTGCATCTGACTGCTCGCCGCCTCGATCTAGAGTCGATCTGGTATCTCCGCCAGTCGGAAAATCTCCTCGATATGCTCTATCCAGCCATCTGCTTAATGGAAGCCCTCTGTGTCGAAGAACTCTCTGGGATGCATCTTCTGAAAGTCCTGTATGTCCTTCTTCCTCCGACGGGGCTGCTGCTGGGCCCCCTGAGCAGTAACCATCTCGACTGTAGTACGAACCAACTGGTGTGCCTCATCGATCCCCTGACGGAAATCGGCAGTCTGCCTCTGCTGCTGCTGTTGGTGGGACTCCAGAATCCTTTCCACGAAGGAGAAGAGATGTGCAACATCTACCATCCCTGGAGGCGGAGGCTGCTACGATGGAAGGATCTCAGGAATCACAATGCTCGGCCTCCTAACTGGTGGAGGTGCTCCTCCAAAAGCTGCAGAAATACCGACTCCTGAGAGCTGTACTAGCCCTATGGCATCGAGAGCTGGCTGCTGCTGACGTCGAGAGGTGCTAGACCCCTCTCTAGCATCTTCCAGTCCAGGGCGATGCGATCTCGTCTCAAACATCCTGGAGACACAGATCAAACAAGAAACAATTACTGAGAATGAGTCAAAATATCAAAGGAGGACAGTTTAAAATTCTAAGGAAGGCAATAAGCAGCAAAAGTAGATATACGGAATCTGATACGGAGTTTTCCTAGTGTGATTGAGTACCTTTAAAAAAAATTCTAATTCCTACTGCAGGCTGCAGCGATATTCTAGTTCGAATACTACTACATTTCCAACCTAGACCTGCATGGGCCACCAATAAAAATGTGTCACGACCCGTACCCTAGAGTAAGGGCACGAAACGTGGGTACGTCCAGCCTACGCTGCAGTGTCGGCGGTAGAACGCTGTCCTAAGTCACAACATCTAACAGTTTAAGGTAATAACAGTTATACTCCCCGAATGGGGGTGACATAACAGAATATATCTCAATCACATCTAAGGTAGAATACGATAAGATAGAATGATATAAAAGATGCGAGATCCAAATCCACAGGAAATACAAATAGAGAGAAAACTAAGTGTCTATGATAAACTCCACTGACAATCAAAAATAATACAGATCCAAATAAACAACTCAAAACTCCAATACAATGAAATAAGATAAAGATATCTATGGAGCAACAGTCTCTACGGCTAAGGGATCCGACTGGAAGTTCGGATCGCAAGTGTCCTCTAAGGCTGTCCCATAGAAAGTATCTAAGCAGGCCTCCTCCTCGTCCTCTGTAAAATTTTTAATAGGTCCAATCAGGACGGGAACGAGCACATATCTCTCAAAACAGTTCATAACAGGTTAGGAGTATAAAGCATACAATAAAGTAAAATACAATAAATGCTGGAAAGGAAGTACAAGAAAACAGGAGATATTTTGTAACTGAAAGTAAATACATGATAAGCAAAGACTGTAAGTGGCTAAGTGATTTAGAGTACAATGTGGTTATGTAAACGGCTTAGGGGCACATGAATACAACTAAGAGGCACATGAATACCGACTGGGGATAATGTTCACATAACCAATTCTACTCACCCCGCCCCAATTAATATACAAGGATCCATTCAAGTTACGTTATTGGCACATGAATACAACTAAAGATACGTGAACTCATGTAATGAGTAGTACATGAGACACATGATAGTACATGAAGGCACATGAGAACATGTGAATACATGAACTAGTACGAGTACAAGAAGTACCTGATGCACATGATAAAGTACATGAACATGAAATACCCGATGCATCCGTAGAGGGATAACATCTCAGGAAAGGATCCATATAGTACTAATCCGTGGAAGATACGTGTCAGCATCAACTAAAGCAATCTAGAGCAAGAATATAGTCCCAGACAGGTATGAAAAGATCAGAGAATGTACTCGCCTGCTATCTGAATGTCCAAGATGAAAGTACTATCCGAGGAATGGTGTCTGTCTCCTATAGAACAGTACAAGTCATTATGAGTCTAAAATGATAATAAGATGCAAGTCAATGCATTCTACATGAATCTAGGTCAATCTAGACAAAAGTCAACTATTGGTCAACTCTGGTCAACCCTAGAAGTCAAACTAGGTCAACCAAGTCAAATCTAAGTCAAACAAGTCTATACTAGTCTATTCTAGGTCTAACAAGGCTATACAAGTCCAATCTAGACTCTATACTGGCATTCAAACCACACTCATAGGCTAAGAGCCCTAGGCTAGGCTATTAGGCAATACCATGCCTAAAACCCATAAATCCCATATACATAACAATATATATCTAAAATATAATACACTCATTGACATATTTATATAATATAACATAGTAACATACATTAGCATATAGGCTACCTATATGTATACCGCACATATATATAGGATACCTTAAGATGTGAGTCTCACATACACGTATAAATAGGGAATAGGAAATAAAATGTGTATGTGTTCAAGTGTGGGTGTGAATGCCACATAGAGGAAAACAGTGTGTGTGAGGAGACATGACAGTGGTGGGGTGAACATAGAGTGTCAATGGAGTTTTCAGGAAAATTAGTGGAGTTAACTATAGGTAAACGGTGAGTGATACATGTGTCAAGTGGAAATCAGTAAAATATTAAGAGAAAACAGTTCAGGAAATAGGAGAATCAATTCTCAGTATTCAGGAATGAAATGAATCAACCAATGCAGTGTTAAGAGAAAAACAGTGAACAGAACATGAAATCAGTGAGCTAACACATATCCTGGAAACAACAACAGTGAAGTACCCTAAGGAAACCTGGAAAAAAAAATAGTGGCTAACACATTGTGTTCAAGTGTCAATGCAACCAGTGTACATATGCCCAGGAAAATAGGGAATGACAGTGTAGGATATTCCTGAATCAGTGAATGGGAAAACAGGAATCATTTGTGTGATATCCTGGAAAAACAGGAAATACAATTTGAATCAAACAGTTAACTAATACCCAAAACAATACACAACGGTTAGCATATAATCAAAATCAGTCATGGCTAGGCAATAACCTGTGTGTGGTGATAACTGGAATTCCTTGAATGGCAAACTGGAAATACATCCCAGGAAAATCAGAAAATGAGATAGCAGTGAACACATTGTGTAACCTGGAATCAAATGGTGAAATCCAGAAAATAGTGCTGATTGGCATGACAGTAACATGTAACCATTTCAGTTTAAGGAATAAAGTAATCGCAGGTTAAAGGAAATCAGCTCAATTATAGTTCAATAGGAATGAATAACAGTTGACATATCATCAAAATCAGTCATGGTTATTCGAAATCAATTTACTGTCTAATTATTCCATTTCAAATCATAAGCCCAAAATGAATGTAATATTAAGCTAAACATGAACAACAATATGTAGAAACATTGGTAATTGAAACAATCGATTTAAATAGGATTGAATGTTCAGAAAATGGAAAAAAAAAGTAATGTGGTATCAGGTATCAGTCTAAGTATCAGTTAACATGTAATTAACCCCATTTCGAATCCAATTTCCACAACAATACCTAAACTAACATGTAAACTAAATTATCATAGATCATTAATCATGTTAGGATCTAATTTATCAATTAAAATCACAAATTAAACCATTTAAAACTGAATTTAAACAGTGAAACAAATAATACACTGCACACACACAGCGCGCACCCTGTGCACGCACGATACCGTGTCCGACACGATATGAGAGGTCATGTCACTTGGGGAACCTCGTGTCAGTGGTTGCCCCAACACATGTGTCCAATATCACGTGTCCACGTGGCGTGTGCTGCGTGCAAACGACCCCGAACAGCAGGGGAATGGCACTGCTCACGCGCGTGTGGTGCACCCGCGTGTTCGTGTGTCCAAACCGATACGACACGACACCAATATCAACTCAGAACACCAAAAATTAATAAACGAGCCTAAACCCTAATTTGCTATTCAAAAATATTCCAGATATCAAATCGAAATGCCCTTTGGGGTATTTCATCAAACACATTCATGCATGGACTGATACGTGTCCGATACGGACACGTATTGGACACAAATCCTAGGGATAGCTATACCTACAGTTGTTTGCTATGAAATATAAAAGAGCAGAACAATTATCGGAGGACTGGACTTTTACTTCACGTTATAAACTCGCTTGTACAAAGAAAGCCTAGGGACGAAAACCTAGGTACAGCCGTCTAAGTACAATTGTTTATTTTAGATTCTGGGGGGTGACGATAGAGGCTCGGAAAAGCTATGGCAGCTCTGCCTTACTCCTTGGATGATCGGTATGCAGCCATGGCTCCAGAAGATTGCTTGGCATTAAAGAAATGCTCTCTTTGCTCTCTCTCTGCTTTTTCTCTCCAAGTATTCTGGTGCTCTCTGATCTCGAAAAAGTGTCCTCTTTGCAAGGAAATGGCACCTTGCTATTTATAAGAAGGGAATGCCATCATTAGGGTTTACAATGATTGTCCCTTAAAGTGGCGGCGGCCTGTTGATTGATCAATCTGGGCCATTAGTTTTGAGTGTAATGAATCTGGGCCATTGATATAGATTGTGCCAAATCCTTTCAGTAATTAATGCTGATTAGAATAAATCTCCCTTATGATGATCTGCTGATGTCTGCGAATCTGAATGAATAAGTTTAATTTATTCTCCTGCCACGTGTCCCAGATTATTAGGATTTGACCCAATCTTTGATTACAGTAAATTTGGAAAATTGATTGGCTTTATGACACGTATCCTGGAAGCTACTGAGGGGATCTGAGCCGCATGAGGATTGAGCCGCATAAGCCCGGCCACGTGTCAAGGCTGTTGGGGAGTGGCCCCCGAACCTTCGAATCACATGATAATCTGGACCGCATGGACGTAGGTGGCCGCATAACGGGTAACCCCTTCGTGAGCCACATGGAGGAGCGTCTGCTTGAGCCACATAGGGCTGTTTCGATCTGGGCCGCATAGGGCAACTTCGGTCTGAGCCGCATGGGGAGTCTCCGCTCGAGCCGCATATGACTGTCCACGTGCCTAGGCTGCGTGGCATTTTCTGGATCTCGGAGGATTATGTCAGAGATCTTCTTCGTTTCCATAGGAGTCTGTCATTATGACAGAGTCACAATTACATCTTTGTGTCAGGGCTGTCGTCTTGTCAGAGCTGTCAGCCGTCAAGGCAATTAATGTAGTAAGGGAAGAGTTGTTTGTATGCTACGTGGCACCTCTCTGAGCCGCATGGAATGTATCGAGCCGCATAGTCCCTTCTGCCGTATGAATCTCTGAGCCGCATGGGCTTTCTAAACCGCATAGGATTTCCTGGCCGTATGGATCTTTCTTTATTATTTTCTATGCTTCTACAAAACCCCCTTTAAAGTTTTTAATTTGCAAAATTGAAATACTTTGAATAAGAAGCATGGCTGTGTACAAGTTCTTCTAGCCGCATATGAGGTCCTAGCCGCATAGATGTCTTGGCCGCATGAAAGTTTCAGCCGCATAGATCTTTCAGCCGCATAGCTCCTTGCCACATGTGCGTGTCTTTAATTGCCTCAAATTTGCTTTTAGCGCCGTCTTTAGGGGGAATCCCGAGGGTTGGTTCATTAAATCTCTGGATTTTATGCCCTGGATGAATCTTCTTTATGGAAGAGGGGGCAAAATCCAAGAAGTCGGTTTTGTCTATATACGACGCGATTTATTACTCCACGTGTCTTCCCCCTCCCGTCCTCCTATAAATAAGAGGAGTTTGAGAGAGAGAGGACTTCTTTACTTCCTCTCTTACTTCGAATCCTTCCCTATCCACCTCTTCATCTTCTTCTTGATTGATAATGGCTCCCAAGAAGACCGTTGCAGCGAAGAAGGCAGCGTCTTCGTCGACCGCGATGGCGAAGGGCAAGACTGCTTCTACTTCGACTGCGGCCGCTCCTCCACCGATCGTCGTCCCCGTGGCTCATCCTGACGTTCATCCCCCCATTGCTGGTAAGGACATTGTACGGGTTAAAGAACCCTAACTGCTATGGCTACGTCGCATACTTTATGTACGAGCCTTTGTGAGCCGCATGTTCGACCTATGGCCGAGCTGCGAGTCGCATAAGAATAACTGCTGTGACCGTATACGCGCTTTGCCAACGCAGTCGTATGAGCTATGCTGAGCCGCATGGATTCGCACAAATTTTGTCTATCACGCGGTCAGTACGAATTTTGTCCAAAAGCTGAGGGCCTTATGAGGGCACTGCCGTATGAATTTTTATTGAATAGAGCCGCATAAGTGTTCCTCTGAGATTAAGCCGCATAAGGATTCATTAAATTGGAGCCGCATGAGGCTCTGTTAAGTTGGAGCCGCATAAGCTTGATAATACCTTATCAGCTCTTTTGTCCATCTTTTTTAACTTATCTCTTTCTGTCTTCTTCTCAGTGAATTTGCCAGTTAATGCTGCTGGGGAACCCTTGGTGGGTCGTGCCCAATCTGCTCTGGGCTATAGGTACGACCATATAGTTAGGCGTATGACAGACCATTTTCCTAATGATGAGCCTCCGGTGAGATTGAAGGCCATCAAGAACCAGCCTTTCTATTTTCTCAATGCTATGATGACCTCGGAGAAATTCGAAGGAGAGTACCTGAAGCCTGTATTCTTCTTTGGAGACGCCTTGACTGTGAAGAACAGTCAGGTTCTAGAGGTGTCAGAGAACTGGAGCTTTGTTTCTAACGGGATGGCAATCCGCATCCCCCAAATGGAGCGTCACTTTCAATTATCTTGGTTCAATATGCTCCCACTGGACCGGAAGATGGAAGAATCTTTAACTCCTACCCGAAGTGGGATGTTCGTGGGGGATATCTATTATAACAACAGCCTAAAATAGGTTTGTGCGGGCAAGGTGCACACCAGCTGTTCTGTAATAGGGTTGGCCCCGGGTACATTCTTGAATGTGCCGGGTCCCAATTTCACATTTTCTACAGCCGACACTTTTATGAACCAACTTGTTCGGAAGGGATCTTATCCCATTGGTCGGTTGATGCTTTCCAGCTGGATACATCCGATTCCCTCGTGGACCAATCTGTCTGCATGGATTTTGCAAAAGTATAAGGCCTTTCTGTGCGAGATTGGTCTTTACGATGCTATTCGGGGCACCAGCTATGGCTTGTCCATAAACAAATGATTATTTATATCTCTGCTGGAGATGTATAACCGCCGGAAGGGGACCTTCTATACATCCGTGGGGGAGATGGGACTTGCGCTCCACGAAATGCACGCGGTCTCCAAGCTTCCTTTGGGAGACGAAGCTTTTGAGGCGTATACTCCTACGAACGAGGAGTTTGAAGATTTGGAAAGACAGTATCCAGGCTTCGTGGCTCTTTACCTAGAGATATTGTGCCACTATAGCACATGTCATCAGATAGCCAAAAAGGAAAGCAGCTCGGAAGGGCATACTCCCCATACCAAGGACTGGGTGCGCTATCTCTTCCCGACAGAAGCTTCCAGTCAAATTACTTCCCGACGTCCTCGGTCCCTAGAGGCGGTCAAAGCCTTAGTGTCGTCAGCTAAGAGGACGACCACCACTAATGATACATTCGGGAGCAATACCGACTCTTTTGGCTATTTTTATCATGATACTCAAGAGTTGTCAGAGAAGGCACTCCTGGCGGGATTCTTAATGATATGGCTGCGAAACTGTGTAGTCTCGGGCGAAGCAGGTTCCATCGAAAGGATCAGTCGCAATTTTATCCTTCCAGCTGTAAAGTTAGTTTTGCGGGTCCGGCTAGCTCTCCTCCCGGCCATGGTGTGCAGCATACACCGCGGCCTTCGTACTTTCACATCTAAGGTTATTGCTCGCGATGTAACGAAAGATTTTGAATGGACCGAGCTGCCTTACCATTATTTGATGAGGTGGCTGTTGATGCATTATCCGTCTTTGATGAGACTGGGCTCTGAAGACGGCGTAAATGATGACGACGCTTTTATCTTCCACTATCGTAATGAGTCTTGGGAGTTTGAGACCATGCGTGCTTGCCGGATGGCACTGGCGAGGGCAGACATGTACAACATTTTTGTACCTGTCCCTCGTTTTACTGATGAGAAAGTAGCGACTGTCCATCTTGACGGTATTGGCCCCCCTCAACTTCTGGATGGCCAGATGCTTCTGTGGCTGCAAAATATCCGCCCCGCTCATCTGGTGTATCGCAACCGTAACACTGTCTTTCTGGAACCCTATCTGCCTAGCAGGTTCGCCCGACAATTTGGGTATAGTCAGCTTTTTCTAGACAGCCCTAGCTCTTGTCTGGGCTTTGAAGGTAGCCTTCTAGACGGCATCTGGGCCTGGCATTACTATGATACATTCCACACCCGTGCCGTTTTCTCAGTTCCCGCTATCAAGGCGTCAGTAGATATCTTATATATGGCGGCTTTGTACCACGTCATGGCGAACAAGCCCCTTGTCGGTTTTAACCTATATACCAGTTTCATCATTGGTACCGGCCTGGATGAGGGTTCCCAGGGGGCCAAGACAAGGGAGAGAAAGAACAGAGTCGAGGTGCCGGATTCGGACTCTGATGCTACAGATGACGAAGACGACGAGCCTGACGGAGATGACCTTTCCCTTCCGGCGGCAGATATAGGGACGGATCAGCCACCTGTTTTGCCAAATGAGATAGTGGTTGATCAGTCATCCGTTGCACCCGGTCTTGCACGAAAGCGTAGCAGGCGACTTTCTCCTGTCGGTGGCATTCCTCGCTCTCGAAAGCTGGCTGCAACCAGACACCGCGGGCTAACTATAAAGGAAAGAGGCGAAGAAATCGATGCCGCCTCAGAGGTAAATGAGTTACTACCGGTCCTTCCTTTCTTTTAGCTTTGACTTTAATCACCTTCCTTCCCTCTTGTAGGCGTCAGAAGAAGAGGACTCTCGAGTGGCCGAGATCGTGACTTGTGATGACGGGGGCTCCGGTGAGCCTGTCCCTGAAATTGCTGAATTTTGTCCAGATGATGCTGATCAGGTTGCCTCTCTCTCTCTGAGGTGGCCGGGTCAGGGGAGCTGGCCAGATTTAATTTGGAGATCGCGGGTGAGGGGACCCTGCCAGCTGCGAACGAGCTGCAGCCTCAATGCTCCTCTTTCGTTAAGTTAAGCCGAATCTTAACTTGCGAGGAGGCCTATCTGCCCTATGATCGCATCCTTCGGGTCACATCGATTGATCATTGTCGTGGACATGCAGGTCCTGCCCCTCCCGTGTCACGACCCGCACCCTGTGTAGGGGCACGAGAAGTGGGTACGTCCAGCCTACACCGCAGAGTCGGCGGTAGAACGCTGTCCTAGGTTACTATCTAATCAACAACTCACGCAATTATATAATGTACTTGTCAAATCTCAACTCTGAACGGAGGACAAGTATTGATATAATGAAATCTCAATCACAGTCTAAGCACGATAAGGTAACACAGAAGTTTATAACTAAAAACTAAATAACAACATTTATAAACTACTAAATAATAATATCTCAAACAAACTCAAGTACAAACTCGTATCTCAAGTTATTACAATTCAAGTTCTAAGACATGAAAACTAAACCAAGTCTACTAGCTAGTCTCCCGATCACTCCTGAGTGTCGGGGCCACAGGTAGCTAAGCTATCTCCTGCTCTAAGGCAAGTAGGGCAAAAATCCTCAGGGCAAGCATCTGTAATATTTTCAACAGGTCCAGTCAGGACAGGAACGAGCACAATCTCATCTAGAAAACCCAAGTAAATGACAGAGAACTATAAAGCAGTTATAGACAGTTGTATTGATGAATATGGCAGTTTGTACGAGTAATGATATAGAGAGCAATTAAGGTACAAGGAAAGTAAGATAACTAAATAAGAAGAGAAACATAGCAAAGGAGACTATAAAATAAGATCTAGCTGAACTAGAGTAACATAATGAGTTCAGATGGTACAATATAAGTCGAGTGTAATCCCAATGTGAGTCTAATATAAGATGAGTCGAATGTGATTCTAATCATTGTTCTAATATGGTGAATCGAATAAGGTGATACGAATAGTGATTCACATGATGTTCTAATAATGATTCGAATAAATTTTCCAAGTGTGTTTTAAAATACTTAGTTAGACATGTAAACGGCTAAGGGTAAATATGGCACATCACACACCTGGCCGGGTGTGGAATGGCTATCGTTCGAATATTATTCACATGGGGTGGTTCGAATAATGGGAATGTTCACATGTCTAATCAAGTATTTCCCCGCCCATCTAATACAAATGAATCCAAAATCCAACACATAAGACGAGTACAAGTCCAACCGGCAAATGAAGATACGAATAGGTGGTTCAAATAATGATTCGTATGGTAATTCGAATAATAGAGGTAAGACGAGTAAGTATGTGTGTCGTATACATGGATTCAGAAATAACAGTACATGTTTGTAACAGAGAATCACATACAGCTAACTAGAACTGAAGTACAGTAATTGACAAATAAATGAGAGAACTATCAGAGAATGTACTCGCCTGCTACTCTGAAAAAAGTAGTGTAATATCAGATGCCTGCACCAGAGTCACAATATCCTAAACAGAGTAATATGGATTATAATAAGTTTAAAAATAAGGTAAATGAATGATACAATGTAAACTACATGATTTCTAAGCCAATCTAGGCCAAGGTCAACTATTGGTCAACACTCTAGTCAACTTGGTCAGTTAGTCAAATCTTGGTCAACTTTCTAATCTAGGGTTTTCCAATTTGACCATGTTTTAGACTAAAGGTATCAAACAAGTTCAACCCTACACTAATCTCAACCTTAAACTTCTACAAGTACCATGCTACCCTACCTCAATATACATGTACTATAACACATGCATCCCATTTGTAGGTCTACAAATTAAATACATGTGTTACATAGATGTATCTATGCCAAATATACATCTACTTTATAACCCTACAGTATGTATATTACTACATCTCATATATCCCTATAGCATATATTGGCAATATAGATAACAACTCAAGTTCAATTACCTATATTCCCCAACTGAGACTAATGCCCACAAGGAACTAAGAGAAGGATTTGAACATGGTAAAAAGAGACTGAAACCACACAAGGCCAATCCAACTAATCTGGCCTCGAGCACATATATATATAAAGTAGGTTATAGCTAGGCTATGGTTCTATGAGACAAGATTTAGTCAAATCCTATACTAACTAACCTCAAGAATCTAATCTCACGCATAAATACATATATAACATATATAGATAACTTACATACATACATCTATCAACTATACTATCAACTGGAAACCAAATGGCCAAGGCCCAAGCAATGGCTATGGCAATGGTGGATATGCAGGATAACATATTCCTTTATATGGAAAAAACTACTACTAGGTCAATGCTAGATGTTACAAGATGGGTAAATGGATAACTCAACTTGACTGTACACTGGCATATTGCCTCTCACTGCTGCCATAAACCCAATTTCCCTTACAGACTTCAGTTCCTGCACATGGCAGGTACTCATCTCAAACTTATTTACTCACTAACCTATTACTAACATATCTGAACATATATATAAAGACACACACACTCTAAACTCCTCACCTGGTTCACTCTTGACTCTCCCATGCTAGGGCAGGGCCTCACTTTGCCTGTGCACTCTAGTGCACAGGTCTCACCAATACCCTCCCCCTCTCACTCCAATACTGCTTCCCTTGAAGGGGCAGCCTACTGCCAATGTACATAGGCTCAAATACCTGGTATTGACCCAAAGACCTATGAACTAGCATCTAACCCAAATATCTATCTAAATCTGAAATTCAGGGGGGTATAGGCATACAACCTGAGAATACATTCTAGATACTTTAAACAAATAGGGACTGAACCAAGTTCTCAGTGTCAAAACAGTGTCTATGTGTGACAGTGTCATATGAGGGTGATAGGTTGTGAGATGAGAGTGTGATACATTGTGAGTTCTCAGGTTTTCTAATAGAGAGAGGGTGTGTGTCTTGGCGAGAAATTTGCACAGGTGGGTGTTTTCAGAAATTGAAGGCAGTGAAAGTTCTCAGGACTTCCAATCAGTCCAATGTCTCTCAGGAAATCAGTTCAGCCTCTTAGCAACTCAGGATTCCTGAACATATCCAGTGTTATATCGAATCACATCAAGGTTAACATATCAATTAAAATCCCCTTTTAGTTTTCAGTTGAACAGTTAGCACTAAAATCTCAGGAAAGCGGTATTCAAGGACAATTCAACCAATAGAGTTCTCAACCAAATATATGGATACAACCTATTTAGCTAAGGTCTAACATATGTGTGTGTGTGTGCTGTCAATGACAGTTCCCTGTCATCCCAATCCCAATTTCGAACCTAATTCAATTCTATCACCCAATTCCCAACAATCAATCAAGCATAAATCAATACTTAAATAATGTACTACACCTGTAGATGAATTAAATAGGGTAATTTAAACATTAACAAAAGTTGAAAATCTTATTTAACTCAAAACTGGAAAAAAAAAGTAAAACAGTGTAATCCAAATCTGACAACTAAACAATTTCTGTAAAACTCATTCATTGAAGAACCCAGACCAATACAACATAACCTGAGAATAGAACAACATCACATTGACACCTTAAATCTCAGGAAAACAGTATGGGAATTCAAATCCCATACTCAACAACCTCAGAACTTTACTGTATGAACTCAGTCAGTGTCAGAACAGTGTTAAACCCAAAACCTATTATGTAAAATTATTTCAGACATCGTATGTATATAACCACTTCATCAATTGAACATTCTTATACAGGAAATAATATATTAAATCTTGGTTTAAACTCTGAACAACCTCTGTACATGCACAGTATCAGAGTGTATTGGCTCGACACATACTCAACCAAATTCGAATCAACACCCCAATCAAAACAGCAAAAATTAAAGTGCAGGTGTGAGCCACCATGCATACGTGTCAAGGGTGCTAATCGTGTCCAGAAAACTTGTCATACCCCAGAACCAGAATACTGGAGAGCGGGGGCAGACATAGCCAGCTACGTATATGAAATGGAATCCATCTCGCTATACGGTCACGGCTGTCTAGATACATGAGGGTTTACTATAAGCCAACAGTCTCCTAAGGTCATGAACAAGCCTATTGTCTCAATCATAAGCAAGTAAGTAAAAGTTACAAGATGTATGATCATTAAATATACAATAATAAGGCATCCCAAATATTATATATTCAGCTGATCATGAAGCTAGTCGTTACAAAATGTTAGGACTAGCAAGAGTTAGTCATACATGATCAACCCTAGGATCTGTCAATCATGTTACAGCCCGTAGGCAGACAGCAACTAAATTGCAATCGAGCTAAACAGGTGCTCGTCGGTTAAACGCCTCAAAAGAATATTTTTACAATAGAGTGGGAGAGCCAAAAATAACCCACTCGTTGCCAGGGTTCCGTCTAGTGGCCACCATCTGGCTGGAAGGTCGGTAGATCCTCTAGAGCTGCTCTGAAATCTGGCCACACAAAACCAGCTGGGTCAGACCCTAAAAAGTACAAGTGCCACAAAGGAGGCTTCACTTAGGAACTAAAACCAGCAATCAGCACAAGAGTATAAATAAAGTAAGAACTGGAAATAAAGAAAATACATCAGGATGATATACGACGAGATAACCATGGAGCTATTCAGATAACCAGGTTACAACACGTAAACCAAACAAGGACCGGGGTTGTAACCCTTCGTCCTAACAGGACTTGGAATTTTCACCATTTATCGGTAAAATAAATACAAGCATTCTGGTCATGCAGTAATCAGGATCAGGGCAAGACTAGACTGGTTAGACTCCATCCAATCATTTTACGGCCAAGCAAGAATTACGGCTTGATACTTTAACTAACTAGGGTTGTCACAAGCCTAATTACTAACAAGATGCAGTGAGATTATTCCGCAGCCACAAGCCCTGCAGACCATCCAGGTTACCCGAGTTGAAAGATTAGGGTTGAATTCAGGTGGGTACATCGTCCAGGAAATACATGTACCCTTAGATAGCTTGAAGGGTGCAACACATGACAGTGTGCTGGAAATGTGCCCTACTCGACGGCAGGCTACAGATCCCAAGGCGTGCCCAGGTAACAGAATTGCCTGTAGCTGGGAGATCTCTTTGTGACTAATGTATTGTAATGTCCCAAATTCATGATACGTATTTAGTGTACGTATACGTATTTTGGACCCATATCTTATTTATTCATGGTTAGTTGTCTTGGTTTATTTTGCATTGGCTTGGGTTTATTGTCATTGATAGTTTAATTGCTTTTAATGATTCATTGGTTTATTTGGGCTTGGTTTATTCCTGGGTTGGTTCGGCTTGGTTCGGTTTGGGATTGCTCTTGGTTCATCATGAACCAAGGGGTGAACTCCCTACCTACCACCACCATTTGTATTTATTAGCCCTTCTTCTTTCTCTCTCTTCATTACTCATCTTCTTCTTCCTCATTCACTCCCTTCACCTACCAAAGAGAGGGAGAGAGAGGTCTAGGCAAGTTGCATCTTGCTATCACTTGAGGGCTACATTTTATTTGTCTAATAGTTTGATTAGCTCAGTTGTAGCAATATTAGAACTTGGGTTTTCTTTATTTGGAGCTTAGAATTTTGTAGATCTAGAATTGAAGTGTTTTCAGATTTTGGTGGTTTTGATCTATCAAACTTCTTTGTTTTCTAGTTTTGATGGTTCCATGTTGTAGAGAATTTTATTCTACCCAATTTTGACCTTTGAAAGTTGGATTCGGACTTGTTTTGACCAAGTTATGGACTGTTGAAGCTTAGATTCAACTTTAGAGTTCTTGATGTTCTTACCATTTGGAGAAGACAGTGAACAGTGAGCTAGCTTTTTAGCTTACGCCACTGAGCTGTACGCTGCTCTTTAGCGAGCGTACGCTGACTTGTGTACGCTGCTCTTTAGCGAGCGTACGCTGACTTGTGTACGCTGCTCTTTAGCGAGCGTACGCTAGCCTTGATACGCTGCCTGTTGGCAGCGTGTCTTTTGCATACGCTAGCGTGAGCGTGCCCTAGACCCTTTCGTACGCTAGCTTGAGCGTACGCGTGCCTTGGTACGCTAGCTTAAGCGAGCAAGGCGTACGCTGGCTCCTTTCGTACGCTAGCTCGAGCGTACGCAGGCCTGAGCGTACACTAGCCTGAGCATAGCCTGGCTTGAGCGTAGCCTGATTTCCCTTGATCTTCTATAGCCCTGTATATTGATATTTTATTAGATATTTAACGTCCATTTTATATCCTTACGCCTTTTGTCCTGAACTTGATAATCATGAATTAACTTAATATGTTTGGAATTGATGATTGAACATAACGTGATAGTGACCCGTAGGGGTGCACTCCTGACCTAATAACCTGATATGACATGATAGTGGCCCGCCGTGGCACACTCCTGACAAAGTACACTTGGCATGATAACCTGACCTGATATATCTTGAATAGCTGTTGCGACGGCTACCTGACATGACATGACCTGTTTAATTAATCATGACACCGTAGGCGATTGTGCTTGTACAAATAATCCAGTCCTGTCTTGTATCATGTCTAGGAGGGGACTCCTGAGTACCATGGTCAGGAGTACCTACTGAAATGGACTAAGGTTAATAATTAGTATAATTTACTAGTCATGAAGAGATGTTTCCCAGTTACAGGCGATCCCGTTATCCCGGCCGCAAATGCTTGGACTTGTAGCCTGTCGACGAGTAGGGCACATTTCCAGCTCACGGTTATATGGGGCACTCTTGATTGTCACTTTAAATGATTGAACTCTATTGTCACTCTAATGCATTGTACTCTCCAGATTGTCACTATAATGATTGCCTGGATAACCTGGATAGCTGCAGGGCCTGTGACTACTTGGAGCATCTCATTGCATCTTACTAGTAACTAGGATTGTGATAACCCTAGTTAGTTAATGTAGAAAGCCGTAGGCAATGATTGGCCGTGATTGATTGGATGGAGTCTAGTCTAGTATGGTATTGTCTAGAATTGTTTGATTGCAAGATTGTACCAGAATGATTGAAGGATTGTTACTCCAGATTGTTACTTGACCTGATTTCTTATATTTATCTTGCCGATAAATGGTGAGAGAAACCAAGTTCCGTTCAGACGAAGGGTTACAACCCCGGTCCTTGTTTGGTTTACGGGTTGGAACCTAGCTATCTAAATAGTCCCATGGTTATCTCATCGTATATCATCCTGGCATGCTTTTCCATATGTCCTGTCTTTTAGTGATTCTATGCAAGATTGTCTTTTATAATTACCTATCATGCTTTTTCTTAAATTACTGTCTCTTATTATGTAATTATATTATTGTGCTAATTTGCTGGTTTTAGTTCTTAAGTAAAGCCCCCTTTGTGGCACTTGCTCTTTCTGGGGTCTGACCCAGCTGGTTTTGTATGGCCAGATACCGGAGCAGCACCAAAGGATCTCCCTGCTTTCCAGTCCGATGGTGGTCACAAGGCGTAACCAGGGCATCGAGTGGGTTTCTTTTGTTCTTCCACTGTAATATTGTAAATTATTCTTTTGAGGCGTTTAGCCGACGAGCAAGTGTTAGCTCGATTGTACTTACTTACTGTCTGCCTACGGGCTGTAACATGATTGACAAGCCCCAGGGGTTGATCATGTATGACTGAACTCTTGCTAGTCCTCACATTTTGTAACGACTAGCTTCATGATCATCTGGATATGTAATGTTTGGGACGCCTTACAATTGTATATTTGGAGATCTGATATCTTGTGATTATTATTAGTTGGTTGAGATTGAGACAATAGGCTATTTTATGACCTTAAGAGACTGATGGATTGTAGTGAAACCCTCACATATCTAGACAGCCGTGACCGTATAGCGGTGTGGATCCCATTCCGTTATACGTAGCTGGCTATGTCTGCCCCCGCTCTCCAGTATTCTGGTTCTGGGGCGTGACATGTATTAATCTAGTTATTTAGCCTTAGTCCATTTCAGTAGGTACTCCTGACCATGGTACTCAGGAGTCCCCTCCTAGACATGATGTAAGACAGGACTGGATTATTTGTACAAGCACAATCGCCTACGGTGTCCAGATTAATTATACAGGTAATGTCATGTCAGGTAGCCGCCGCAACAGCTTATCAAGATATATCATGTCAGGTTTAACATGTCCAGTTTACTGGTCAGGAGTGCGCCGCGACGGGCTACAATCAGGTCATGTCAGGTTAGTCATGCCAGGAGTACACCACTACGGGTCACTGTCATGTCAGGCTCAATTATCATGCCCAAACATATCAAGTAAATTCGTGATTATCAAGTTCATGACAAAAGACGTAAGGATATAAAATGGACGTAAAATATCTAATAAAATATCAATACACAGGGCTATAGGAGAGCCATGCGGCTAAGGCATATGCTGCCAGGAATGATCTCATGCGGCTGGAAGAGAACAGCCTATGTGGCTGAATAGGGTCAGGCGCATGCGGCTAAAAAGGAAAAGGCTTATGCGGTCAAAGGGGTATCAGTCATATGCGGCTCGGAGATCCACTCAGTCATGCGGCTGAGAAAGGCAAGGCATATGCGGCCAGGAGGATAGGGAACTCATACGGCTGGCGGGGGATGGGTCCATGCAGCTGGCTGACCAATTAGGTACATGTGGCCGGGGAGGAGCAACCCATGCGGCTGCGAGGAGCAATGACTATGCGGTCAAGGAAAGCAAACCCATGCGGCTGGGAGACTGCGGTCTATGTGGCTCACAAATGTTGAGTTCATGCGGCTCAGAGTGGACGGAGTCCCATGCGGCTGGACTGGGAAGCTCAGTCATGCGGCTGAGAAGGAATACTTGCCGCATGAACTTATCATGCGGTCAAGTCAAGGCAATAGTACATGCGGTTGGAACTGACTTGCCGCATGAATGTTCATGCGGTCAAGTGCTACCATGCGGCTCGGGACTGTGCTTCTTCTCCAAATTTTTGAAAAGAAGTACACCATAAGCCGTGGCTTCCAAGCTGCATAACTCTATCATCCAGAGCCCAAATTCGAACTTCCATAGGTCAAAATGGGGTAGAACGAAATTCTCTACAACATGGAACCATCAAAACTCGGAAATAACAAGATTAAGTAGATCAAAACCCAAGAAATCCAAAAATAATATAAATATAAATCTACAAGAATCTAGCCATGGAAAGTGAAAATGCCAAGTTCTAAAGTAAGTTAGAATGTTGTAAGGAAGAGAATGAAGCAATAAAATTTGAGTTCCTCTATGAAGCAAGTTGCACTTGCCTAGACCTCTCTCTCCCTCTCTCTGGTAGGTGAAGAATTAATGGAGGAAAGAAGGAGAGTAATGAAGAGAGAGAAGGAAGTGGGGTTAATAAATGGTAGTGGTGGTGGTAGGTAGGGGGTTCACCCTTTGGTTCATAATGAACCAATAGCAATCCCAAACCGGACCAAGCCAACCCGAACCAAGAATAACCAAGCCAACCCAAACCAAGAAGATATGCAAATACAAGATAAAATACGTATACGTATTCCAAATACGTAATACGAACAACAGGCATTACAACTCTACCCACCTTAAAAGAATTCCGTCCTCGGAATTTAATTAAGAGGCTAGAGAGACAAGAACAAGCTACACTAATCACAGGCAAGCTATACTAGACAAGCAATCAATTATGCAAGCAATCTATTCGGAAATCGCCCCCCTGGTGTCCAGTTCTAACACCACTCCTTTGATGCTGCCGGCCATGCTCCCTCTGAAGCCATCCTCGACAGAGGTCCTGGACGAATCTTTACAGGACGTGGTCGATAGCTTTCATCGTCATCTGAAAAGGGGGATAGAAGCTGTCATGGACAGAGGGACATCTTTCGTCTTGGCCCGACAATGCGCCCAGGGTCAAATTGATATCCTTAAGGCCCTTCCTAGTGGGGCAGGGGTGGCTGCACTTCTGGAATCGAAATTGCTGGAGACTGATCAACTGGTGGCCCGGCTTCAGGTGTTACGGCAGGTTGACCTGTCTGCTGCTATTGATCAGGAGCGCGGCTCCCGTGCAGCTGCTATAGAGAAGGCGAAGGCTGCTCAGGATAAAACTAGGCCAGCCATACTGAAGGATCTTCGTACCTTGTCTGATCGATATGATCAATTGAGCCATGAGAGTGAAGACGTTACGGCTCGGAAAGTAACTGCCTCTCGCGGGATTGCTGATACGCAGGAACAGATCCTTGAGCTTCAGAGGAAGTTAACTTTCTTTGAGTCTGAGCTCGAGGCTGCCCGGATTGACAGAGGGCTGATTGTCCAGGAAGCTGATAATGTTAATAAAGCTTTGGCTGACTTGTAAGCGGCTCTGAGGAAGTTGGATGACGACTGTCGGGCACTCATGGACCTGGATAATGGGGAGCAGTTATCTCAGGAGGCTGAGCGCCGAGCTAGACAGAGGCTCGAGGGGGGTACTGTCTTGGTGAGAAACTGGCTCCTGGAGTTGTGTAATGCTGAGCTATAGTCGGTCTTTTCTTCTTGTTTTGTTCCTGTTTTCTTTTTCTTTTCTTTTTTGAGAGGGACGTGGTCCCAAAACATGTAATGCTTTTTTATATTTCAAATAAAGAGTACTTTCCATTCTATCCTTCATTTGCATTGCTTGTTGTGCTTGTGGTATTGTGGTGATATTTGCCCCACATGGGGGACTTGTTTGTGGACCTGTTACCCATGGAATACCTTAGTTTTAGGTACAGGTAACAAGTTTGACTGGGGATACTTAGAACAGTTCTACGACAAGGTGGTCGTGGACGTTTCTAGTATCGGGATATAGAATGCCATGGAGCAGCTGGGCTCCCGGGGCATGATGAGGAATAGTGGGCCTGTACTAAGAGGCTTAGCAAAGGACATTTGTGGGCCTATTATCCTTGGCGCACCATGACTTAGGATACGGATAATAGGATGAAGGGGAACCAACATACTTACTCAGAGGTTATGAGGACTTGGCAAGTACGAGGGTTTTGTCGTGGAGTCTTCCTACTCAGAGGTAATAAGGACATGGCAGGAGTGGACTCAACAGATGATATTTGTGGTCAACAGAGGACTTTTTTGGTCAACAGAGGACATTTGTGGTCAACAGAGGACATTTGTGGACCTATTACCCTTGGCGTACCCTGGTTCAGGGTACGGATAATAAGACGAGAGAGGACCAACATACTTACTCAGAGGTAATAAGGACATGGTAAGTACGGAGGTTTTACCGTGGAGTCTTCCTACTCAGAGGTAATGAGGACATGGCAGGAGTGGACTCAACGGATAATATTTGTGGTCAATAGAGGACTTTTGTGGTCAACAGAGGACATTTGTGGTCAACATAGGACATTTGTGGACCTATTACCCTTGGCGTACCCTGGTTCAGGGTACGGATAATAAGACGAGAGAGGACCAACATACTTACTCAGAGGTAATAAGGATATGGTAAGTACGGAGGTTTTACCGTGGAGTCTTCCTACTCAGAGGTAATGAGGACATGGTAGGAGAGGACTCATACAGATAATAAGTCGAAAGGGAATCATCATACTTACTCAGAGGTAATGAGGACATGGCAAGCATGAAGGTTTCTTCGACGGAGCCTTTCCACTCAGAGGTAATGAGGATATGGCAGGAGTGGGCTCAATGAAGGAGGGTACATAGAACGACTCAGAGGTAATGAGGACATGGAAGTTCTATGTAAGGGGTGATTTGTTTTTGGCGAAAACGAAACGACTCAGAGGTAATGAGGACATGGCCGTTTTGGAAATTTGTGGATCGATTACCCTTTTTGTGCACTGGGAATACGGGTAGTGGATCATGAGGAAGGATCTCTTCCAGTAAAAAAGTTCAGAGGTATGATCATACATGACTTATTATCTGAGAGAGTGACCAAAATGTGAGTTCAGAGGCACCAGCGGGTACATGACTCGATAATCTGGAATATTGAGATGTGGATGTGAGTTCAGCGGCACCAGCGGATACATAACTCGGTAATCTAGGATATTAAGGATGTGAGTTCAACGGCACCAGCGGGTACATGACTCGATAATCTGGAATATTGTAGAAGTGAGTTCAGCGGCACCAGCGGGTACATGACTCGATAATCAAGAATGTGTCGTTTAGACATAATATTTCTTCAGGAACTTGCCGTTGACGGGCAACATGAGCAAGCCTCCATTTTGCTTGGCGAGGCGGTAAGCACCATTGGAGAATACAGCCTCGATGATAAATGGACCTTCACATTTTGGCTGAAACTTGCCGGCGGTCTTGTGAGTCATGACCATCGGCCTCCGGACTGCCAGAACGAGATCGCCCACTTGGAATGTTCTGATTTTTAACCTTCTTGTTGAAGGCTCTAGAGATGCATTCTTGGTATAGCTCGATTCTTTGCTAAGCCAGGAGGCGCTTTTCGTCTAAGGCCTTTAACTCTTATAGTCGGCATCGGTAGTTATCATCCGTCGTCAATTGATAAGTGAGGGCGACGCGGAGTGAGGGTATTTGAGTCTCTAATTGGAGAACTGCCTCACTTCCGTACACCAGGAAGAATGGTGTGTGTTCCCCGTGGCCGTTCGGATCGTGGTACGGTACACCCATAAGCATTCACCAAGCTTCTCGTTCCAGTCGCATTTGTTGGATGATACGAACTTCTTGAGTAACTTGATGATGGTTTTGTTGAATGCCTCTGCCAACCCGTTTGCTGTCGGGTTTTACGGTATCGAAGCAATATTCTGGATACAATGCTTGTTGCAGAACCGATAGAAGGTGTGGCTTGCAAACTGCGGACCATTGTCGTAGATGATCCTTCGGGGCAGTCCAAAGCGATAGATGACGTGATGCTTAAGGAAGTTGATCACGTTCAAAGTTTTGACTTCTGCAAGCGGGACAACTTCTGCCCATTTGGAGAAGTAATCTATGATTGCGAGTATGAAGCGATATTCTCGAGAGAAGGGTGGAGTGATCGGACCGATGATATCCATTCCCCATGCTTCGAACGGCCAGGATGCCACTGTCGGATGTAGAAATTCGGATGGCTGGTGAATGAAGTCCGTGTGGACTTGGCAGGCTTTGCACCTTCTTACATAGTCTATCGCATCTGCTACCATCGTGGGCCAGTAGTAGCCCATTCGGCGAAGACGGTCTTATAATTTATGGCCAGGCTGATGGGCCCCGCAAACACCGTCATGAGCTTCTCGTACGGCTTCTTTGGCTTCTGCGTTTGACAGACACCGAAGCAATAATCTATCATAGGATCGGCGATACAGCATTTTTGTCTCTGTATCGTAGAAGAATCTGAGAGAACGCCGTCTGATAGAGGTGGCTTCCTTTGGGTTCTCGGGCAGGATATCGTAGACGACGAAGTCAATGAATGGTTATCTCCAATCTGGGACCTCGTCGATCGTCTGAGCGGAATAACTCGCCACGAATTGAACGTTATTCTTGGGACAGACCAGTTCGTGGCCTATCACATCTACCGATTGATGAGTATGCTTTGGCACTGCTAGGGAAGCGTCCAGACCTGCTAAGGCATCGGCTTTGATATTTCGGAGTCTGGGAACATGCTCGATGAAGAATCCCTCGAACGACGAGATGATGTCGATCGCTATTTGGTGATAGGGGATCATGTCTTCGTGGCGGACTTCGTATGAGCCCCGGATTTGATTGACGATTAACTGATAATCGTCGTATGCTTCAAGATATTCTACCCCCAGCTCTCTTGCAAGTTGGAGGCCAATGACCAGAGCATTGTACTCGGCCACATTATTAGAGTAGGGTTCTTTGAGAGAGTAAGCGCAATTGATCACCAATCCGGAAGGAGAAACCAGTACCACCCCGACTTCGACAACGATGTTGCCCTTGGGTCCAGTTCTCGAAGCGCCATCGAAGAACATTTGCCATATATCATCATGAGAGGTTGCATGCGAATCGGCGACCTTATCTGGGATTTTCTTATATATTCTGGACGACTCCGAGCCTGGGTGGGCTGCCAAAAAGTCTGCCAGGGCTTGACCTTTGACAGCCTTTTGCGGGACAAAGATCATATGATAAGGGGACAGCAATATTGCCCATGTAGTGAGGCGAGAGCTGAGTGCCCCTGGTTTAGTCATGAGGACCCTGAGAGGGTTGATTCGTGAGATCACATGTATTGTTTGTCCAGTGACATAGTGCCGCGTCTTCTGAATGGCGAACACCAGGACAAGGCACTCCTTCTCCACAGCGGTGTATCGGTGCTCTGGCCCAATCATCATTCGACTGAGGTAATATATGGCTTGCTCATGGCCTGCATCGTTACTTTGTGCCAGCAGGGCTCCGAAGGAATACTCCATTGCTCGTACGTAGAGCAGGAATAGTTTTCCAGCAACCGGAGCTACCAGGACTGGAGGGTTCGACAAATATTCTTTAATGCTGTCGAAGGCACGTTGGCATTCTTCGTCCCATACGAACGAGACGCCTTTCTTCATGAGGTGGGTGAATGGTCGACATCGCCCGGAGAGGTTAGAAATGAACCTCCTGATGTAAGCTAGCCTCCCTTGAAGGCCTCTGAGTTCGTGGAGATTTCTCGGGGGACCCATCTCCATGATTGCCTTTGTCTTCTCAGGGTCTACATGGATACCCTGGACGGTGATGATGAAACCCAAGAACTTCCCGCTGGATATGCCCAGGAAGGACTTCGTAGGGTTCATTTTCAAATTGTGCGCTCGCATCAGGTCGAATACCGTCCTCAGATGGTCTCCCTTACATCGACTCTTGACGGCAATGTCATCAACATAGCATTCTACCGTCTTGCGTAAGTGGTCTCTGAAGATGATGCTCATGGCTCTTTGATATACGGCGCCGGTATTTTTCAAATCGAAAGGCATGACTGTGTAGCAGTATGTGCCAATCGGTGTTCAGAATGACGTATGCTTTTCGTCGTTAGGAAATATCTTGATTTGGTTGTACCCTGAGAAGCCATCCATGAATGACATACGTTCGAAGTCGCAGGTATTGTCAATCATGATGTCTGTGATAGGGAGAGGGAATTCATCTTTACGGCATGCCTCGTTCAGATTGCGAAAGTCGATGCAGATTCGAATCTTCCCATTCTTTTTAAGGACTGGTACTATATTGGCGACCCAATCAGGGTGTTGTTCCTCACAAATGAAGCCACTGGCTATCAGCTTGTTGACTTTGGCTTCGATCGAATCCATGATGCCAGGACAGAAGCGTCGCTGTTGTTGCTTGACTGGCTTTACGTCCGACCGAATGTTGAGTTTATGAAGAGCAATATCGGGATTTAACCCCGGTATGTCTTCATAGCTCCAAGCGAACACATCAATATATTCTTTGACAAGTTCCAGCAGCGATTCTCGCTCTTCGTCTGTTAGGCTTTTACTGACGAAGATCGGTTTTGGAGAAGATTCGCTGCCGAGATCCACTTGTATGATCTCATCTTCAGTAGGAGGTTCTCTCTGTTCGAACCTCTTTTTTATTGTGCATCCAACTGTTGGGCCCATGGCTCTAGTTCGAGGATTTCAGGGATGTCTTCATCTTCTTCATAAGCGTCGGCGAATGCCATATTGACTGACAAGACTTGCCTGAATAGGTCTCCGATGCTGGTATCCGAGTCAGAAGTTGGTGACCCGGTTGAATATGAATGCCAGTCACATTCTTCATCTGAACTCTCAGGGGTCGTCGTGGGTGTTACATATCCTAATCCACATCGAGTCTTGCTATAGTAGTCCCGTGGTTTGCCTGCCGGGACCGGTGGCTTCAAAGGTAATCGTCGTCCAGTACGTAGTTCAAGCCTGGTGTTGTCTCCAGATCATACCCCTGTTTCTGCATGAGATATTTAGATTGGGGGCTATAAAGATACAGAGGCAGTCTCCCGACATCTGATCCAAGGTCGACTTCTTCTACGGTGAAGGGATGCGGATCGTCCTTCCGGCCGAAGATAATTGGATGGTCCCCTCCCTCGATTATGCTGTAAGCGTCTTCCACTGGAGTAAGCTGGATCACGGTGTACACATTTGTCACCTGTGTGTGTAAGTGAGTGCCTATACCGTGTTCCATAGCATACATTGTACAAAACTTAGTAAGGTATCTTTTCTAGGGGGATTACATCATCTGCAAAAGGAACATCAGTGTGGGCAGCCATATACTTGGCTAACTCTGGTTCCTCTTCGGCTACCCCCTGTATAAACGAAGACTGAGAGGACGACCTGGGCAGCTTGATCGTCAGCGGTTCAGCTGGTGGAGCATAGCGTTGAGTTGTTGGTAGACTAGTGACCCCCAGCTTGGTACTCGATGTTGGACGGGGAGTGGTTGGTTCGCTAGAGGTTTCAGGCCTTGCATCGGGGTGACGACCCTTCTTGGGAAGGCGTATCGTCATTGGCTTGTCGGAGGGATTGAGCTTCTCCGTTTGTGGCTGGCCGACTCTCGGCAGCCTGATTGTCAGTGGCTCCGTTGAGGGTCTTGGTATTTGGCCGGACCTTGGCAGTCGGATTATCATCTGCTCTTCTTGTGCCGAGAGGCTGATCGCGTCCTTACGCAGAGTGGCGATGAGGGATGCAGACTTGCCAGGTTTGCGAGCTTGGAGGTGGATCGTTAGAGGTTCTTCTGATCCTGTGGCTGTCTCGGTACGAGCTTGTACATCTCCTTCACCAAGATGCTTCTTCAATTTTTTGTATGGACAGGAGTCTGAGTAGTAGGATTCGACACCCTTGAAGGGATCGATATCAGCAAATTCCTTCCTCACGAAGCCGTGTTTGTCGACATATTTGAAGCACTGGTGCAACATGGAAGGACGATCATATAATCGTGTATCCACGGGCGCCCCAAAAGGATGTTGTAAAAAGTGTCTGCATCTATGACGTAGCAGGTGACTTCTGTAGGAACGAAATCGTAAAGCACGATACTCTAGATGGGGGGTGAATAGAGTTGGCAGCGGAATAATGCTAATTAAAAAATGTTAGCAGCAAGATCACAGAATAATAATCATAACTAAGTAATGTAAAGGCAGAGATAAGAAAGCAAACGTAAAGACAACGATGTATACTGGTTTTCCTCTGTGGAGGACTAATCCAGTCGGTAGAACTCTTGCTACCAGTTGAATCCACTATTGGCAAAACTGCAAGTTTTCTTACGAAGTCCTTGCAACTTCTACAACGCGAGCTTTGATACGAAGAACTCGTCCAACTTCAAATGTGAAGAGGTATTCTTCAATCAAGCCTTCTGATTACAATCTCTCAGAAACTTCTAGACCGCACCGTACTGGCAAATCGACTAGAGGATTGTAATTGGCTTGGGATATGAAATTTAAAGCTCAAGAAAAACTTTTTGGAAGATTGAAAGCTTTAGATAGAGAGAAGATTGAAAGTGAATGAGTGAGTTGAAATAATCGAAATCCTTCTGTATTTATAGGAATTCCAAAGACAGAATTCTGGCAGAATTCGGGCAGAATTCGGATAGAACTCTATGAGAAAATCTCGATCAAATCCGCAACTGCAGGAGGACCAAGTTCAGAAGAATTCAAAAATCAAACGGCCACCAACCGAACTCTGGTCGAACTCTGGCCGTACTCTGGCCGAGTTCTGTCAGGGTTAGGTTAGGTTTAAAAATTAGTTTTTGGGGATTTTTGAAAACCTTTTTGAAAAACTTTTTGAAGCTTTTATTTAAATGAATGTTTTTCAAAACAAAGAACATTTTTAAAAGTATTTTGAAAATATTTTAGAATAGCCTATTTGCCAGTACGACTCGGTGTACAACGTATTCCTAGACTCAATAAAATGAAAAATACATTGCTTGAATAAATAAAGACTCGAACAGGCAAACATCGCTTCGGTCTTGAACTGTGTAGATAGCTGTTCTTGATCATGTCCAAGAGTCCAATACATCCTGGCTAGCTTCATATATCTAGACAGAGTTTGATCAATTATTAAAATCAGTTTGACCATATGACCAATAGGCCAACAATCTCCTCCATTTTGATAATTGACAAACTATGAATGATATAACATGTAAGCTTGAAATAAAATCAAAAATTATTCATGTCCTGTATTTTCTCAAAAGAATGTTAGATCTTTATTTTTCTCCCCCGTTGTCATTTAGCAAAATAATTGCAAAAGAGGAAAAACTCTCCCACAATCAATGCATAAATAACAAACAGTGAAGAAACACAAGAAAATAAACATGATAAATGATAGAAATAGTAAAAAAAATTTAAATGACATCACAGGCATGTATTTGTACTCAGGCAGTTTATAATAAACAAAGAATTATTTCACAGGCAGTTATTAAAGCAGAAAAAGATGCTAAGTAAATAAACTGATGTGAACCATAAACTACGAAATCCATGAAATGATGTCCAAAAGAAATAAAGATATCCAGTACAAGTCCTCAAAAGAAATACTGATAATAATGTCTAAAAAGATATAAAAACTTGGAATGTTGGAGCATTTCCAAGTATACAGTAGATAATGTCTAAGTCTCACAAATCAACTAACATATCACATATCCTCATCATCATCATCATCGTCAGCATGACCAGCATGTCCAGAAGGATCAGCTGCAGAGGTACCCGTGGCAGAAGGGTGAGGAGGAGCGCCAGTGTAAAACTCACCAACATAATCTCGAGGAGCATGGTCAGAACGGTACCAATCATATGCATTACCGGGCTGAAAGTAGGCATGAACAGCCTCATCCTCACAGCGGTAACCAGAGAAAGCTGGATCTCTAGGAATGGAACCGACAGAATGTCCAGTCTGGGTGAATCGAAGATCAGCTAAAGAATTTACAATTGCCTGATAACGAGTGACGTCGCGGAACTCACGTTCGCGAGCCATGTCCGTCATGGAGACGTGCAAATCTGAAAGGTGCTGGTGTATGCCCTCAAATGTCATAGCATACTGCTGAGGAGGTGGAGGAGGTGGAGCAGTAGCAGGAGTAGTAGGAGGAGCAGATGCAGTCATACTACGACGAGATAACTTGAGAACCATGGGCTCATGGTCTTGAGCACAAGTAGATAAGTCAATGTTGAAATGCTGGAAGATGCATGAGAGAATCATCGCATAAGAGAGATTTCTATCTCTTGTACGACAACGTTCCATCATCTGAATAATGGTCTTAGGGGCAAAAAATGGAATCCCCTTAAGAATGTGATACATAGTAGATAATTCAAGAGACGTAACATCATCCTTCGAAGTAGATTTCGGAAGGAGAGTGGAGTAAATGATACGGTGCAATTCATAATTAAACAAGTTCAAGTTGTTTGCCTTGAACTTTCCAGAGCGAACTCTATCAGGTGCACAGAGTTCCGCTTTGAAACTAGTAAGTGTCGTGCCTTCGGGGAAATCAAACTCAGTGATATCAACCAACGGTTCACCTTCGTTGGGTATACCAAGGATCTCCGCTAAGAGAATATCATTGAAATTAATATCTAATCCTCCAACACGAGTGCTTACATCAAACGTGTTTAATATGATATAGCAGTAAAATAGTCTAATGGCATTAGTTGCTATGGGAAAACAGAGTTTAACAAAATACTGTAACCCTAATGCCTCAAAGAAATGGCGATAATCTGTAAATACAGTCCACTTAATGGGAGCGCTTGTGCATATGGATCTCATGGAAAAATCTCCATACCACAGTAGGGCTTGGTCTAGGGTTTGAAAGTAAAACCCGTCGAACGTGCCATCGCTAGATTGGACTGGCAAAAAGAGGGAATTAGTGGGTGGATTCGAAGATGAACCTTCCTCACTTGGGTTGGTTGCCTTCTTTCTCTTGAAGGGATTAAAACCCTTAGGTGCCATTTGTGCAATAAAAAAGAAAATAGCACGAAATTAAACGGAAGGGAAATAAGGAGTTATACCTCCCGAGAATTGAGTATGTTGTAGAGAATGACGAACTTCGCACGAATCCAAAGTTTGGATTGATTTCACCACTTGGATTGGAAGAGAAGGGGTGGTGAAGAACTAGGGTTTGGGAGTTCTCTCGCGCGGCTGCTGCTGCTATTGATGTGGTTTGGAAGCAATGAGGAAGAAAGGCTCTCGGGTTCTGGTTATATAACCTGATACCTTCAACCGAACTCGGGCCGAATTCGGTCCGAAGTCTGGCCGAATTCGCTTGGGTTTGGTTTGGAACACTTTCTTTTTCATTGGCTCATTTCAAATATTTAATTCAAAGATTAATAATTTTGACATTAAAATAATATAATTAATGTTATTTTATAAATTAAATTTCTTTACACAGCGACTGTTTCAGATTAGCTGTAGGAGTACTGTCCCAGCTGGCGGAGGTTCATCGGGGAACTCTTAAGTACCGCTTCGCTTCAACCGTAGTTGTGATGACAGACAGACTCTTTATTGGCTTGTCTCTAACACAGTTTTTGCATATTGAAAAAAAATCATAAAATAAAATCAATTAATATTATTGAGGTCCAAAATTTCTAATTCTCGACGTAAATAATTAAAACGATCTTCTGCTAGATGTTTAGTAAAAATGTCAGCTAATTGATTCTCAGTATCTATGTATACAAGGTCAATATCTCCATTTTGATGATGATCTCTAAGAAAATGATGTCTAATCTCGATATGTTTTGTACGAGAATGACATACAGGATTCTTAGTCAAATTAATAGTGCTTGTGTTATCACAAAAAATGGGAATGTGTGTATAAAATAAATCATAGTCTTCCAAGGTTTGTTTCATCCATAAAATCTGAGTACAACAATGTCCTGCAGCGATATACTCAGCCTCTGTTGTTGATAGGGCTACAGAATTTTGCTTTTTGCTAAACTATGAGACTAAAGCCTTGCCTAAGAAATGACATGTGCCACTGGTACTTTTTCTATCAACTTTGCATCCAGCAAAATCTGCATCCGAATAACCAGTAAGATCAAAGGACTTAGTTTTGGGATACCACAAGCCAACAGAAGAAGTGCCCTTAAGGTATCGAAAGATACGCTTAACTGCGCACAGATGTGATTTTTTTGGATTAGCTTGAAAACGTGCACACAGGCTGTAACACCCAATTTTCCAGAAGAGGGTAATTTTGAAATTTTGTAATTATAATTATTATTTAATGGTATTTATTTCATGTTATGAATTTTAGTGATATTTAATTATTTTTAAACTATTTAAATTTATGACTTATGATTTGGTGTCTTGCTAGTGTTCATTTCCAGACTGAGGGGTATTTTAGTCATTTTTTTGTAATTTTAAGAATTATTTGGGATTATTAATTATTATTTAAATTTATTAGAATTTATTGAATTTATGAAAATTTTTAGGAATTATTTGAGATAGTTTGACTAGGTTGACTTTTTACTAGTGTTGACTTTGTAGACCTACCTAGAAGCTAACCCTAGTTAGTGGGCCATGGTTAGGTCAAGTGACTCTAGTCTAACCTAGCCTAGCACTTGGTTTAAGTCATTTTAGCAATAGGATTAGAAGTCATAAGTCATGACTTATGGTTTTAGAACCTTGTTTAAGTTTAATCTACATTAGCCTTTGTAGCTTGGCCCAAGGCCCAATATTTTGGCTAAGCCCTCACCCTAAACCCTAGTGGCCGGCCACACCCTCTACATAGGGATTCCCACCATATAAAATCCCTCCCAAATCTAGGGTTGCCTCTTTTCTTTAGGAAGAGCCCTATTTTCAAGGAGGTGAGTTCTTATCTAAATAAATTCATTATAAATCCATTATAAGTCCTAAAATCCCCAAATTAGTTGCATTAGTTTCTAAATCTGTCCTTCTTGCTGTTATGAATGATTTGGTTCAGTTTGGAGTTGATTAGAAGTGATTGGGATACCAAGCAAGGAGCTAGCAAGGAGACTTTTCCATTGAAAGTTCAACAAGAGGTATCTTCATCAAATTTCCATGAAATTTCTTTTAGTCTTCATGTATAGGAAGCCCTAAGAGTCCCCCTAAGGTCTGGATAAGTTTCGTGTCTAGTGTCGGATGATTCGTGTCCATTCTGGACACGTATCTGTACACTGGCTAGGTGTTCGACATAATGCCACAGAGGGCCTGTCGATAGAATTAACCTACAGTTTTTGAATAGGACTGATAGATTAGGTCTTGTCTTTCGATCCCTGTGTTTGAGTGTTGGTGTCATGTCATTTTCGTGTCGATTTCATGACCTGGACACGCGCGTGCACACGCCGCGCGCTGCTGCAGGGAATCCCCTGCTACTCGGGGGCAAGAACTCCCTGGACACGACACTTGGACACGAACTATTTGACACACACGTTGGGGCAGTGTCTGTCACGACACTTCCCAAGTGGCACGACCTCTCGTGTCGTGTCGGGGGTGCACGAGACACCGCAAGGGTTTTACACACAGTCTGTGTATTCGTGTATGTGGGTTCTGATACGCGTGTCTAACTTGGACACGCGGATACGAGGAGCCAGGGCAGGTAGACCTAGACCTAGACCTAGTGTAGGGGTATCCAGGTGCACGAGCACGTGGCCTATCACGTGCTGTGTCGTGTGCATGACAAGCGTGCACACACGCACGAGACAGTGCACTGACAGTGCACTGTATGTGTATCATTTTGTGATTCTTGCTATGGACACGCCATGTCAGGCTATGGGTGATACGAGATGATGTGTGGGGTTGTGCACGAGGGGTGTTTACTTTTTCCAAAGCTTTAGATTCATGATAGTTGATTATTTGCTAATCGATTTCCTCATTGAACCAATGTTCTGATACTGTAAATTATTTCCTGTCATTTCCAGTTTCTAATTCATGTTATTTAATGATTTTTAACCCCTGCATTGATGTTAATTTCTAAGTTTTGATTCTAAACATGTTTCCTACATATTAGCTTGCCATGGTTAGAGTTTTGGTGTTGAATTGTTAAGGGTGGGCTGTTAAATGGGTAGATGTTTCATAATGTATCATGGATTGATTTATTATTGAAAGTTCTTCATAAACTAGTTGATCCCTAACGGTGTTCTTGAAATGAAATCAGAGATTGGGTTGGGTATGAAAACTGGAAATACTTGAGGGCTATCTAAGTAAGTTTTAGATTGAAATCTGAAATGTGACAGGTTCTTGAGTTTTGATTGAGAAGCTTTGATGCTTTCTGAATATTGAATTAACTTAAAGAGTTAAATGTGTAGACTGTTTTTGATAAAATTCCTTTTGCCTATTAATAGATACTTGAATTATGTGTGGCTTAATGATTTCTGTCATTGGGTTATGTTAAACCTGAGATTAGGATTTCTATGTTTTCTTGCAAAACCTGAGTTTGTATAATTGATTTCCTTGCCAAACCTGAGACTACTTGACCTGAGAATTCAGTGAGTAGTTCACTGTTGAGTTCTGTCATTTGGTTTATTGTTAAAACCTGAGATTGGAAGGGGCAATGAATTGGTTTCCCTTCCTTTCTTCCTTTTTTTGATTTGAGTTTCCAATATTAGCTTAACCTGAGAATGAGGTAGAGGGGACTTGATGTTAAATGTGAATTCTATTTTTGGCTTGATTGTTTCCTTCCCCTATCATTCACTGTTTCTAATGAATGTATGTGTATACCGCTCTACACAGGCCTACACTTCATTCACTATTTGTTATTCCTACATAACTACATATTTGATTCCTGCACACACACTCAGGTTCCTCTTATTCTCCCACTGTTTGTATTTTTCCTGCACATATACTAGTCACTGTCCATACTCCTGTCTTTCCTGCACACTGTCACATTTATGATTCCTGCACATTGCTTCATCACACACACACACATTTTTTCCTCTTCCTTCACTGTTTTGTATATAATCACATTTGACACACACTTCTCTATTGCACACACACACATGTGCACTGTTATTGCTCACTGTTTATAAATTTCAGATTTATTATTATAGCCTAGACACCTAATGCACAGTCTATATTATGACTATACCTATATACATGGTGTGTGAAATGTTATGGAGAATGTGTATACTTGTGTACTTGTGTGTGATACATATCTATATGAATACATATAGTATTTAGCCTAGGCATACATAGTGTTAATCCAAGTATTTGTATCTATATATATATGTTGTATATGCATAGGTATATGGGTACTTGGAATGTTGTGTGTTGTCTAGTATAGACTTGTTAGAGTCTAGCATGACTAGTTAGGCCTAGATAGTTGAGTTTAGACTTGATTAGACTTGGTATAGCCTAGTTTAGACAAGGTTGACCTAGTTTGACTTCTAGGGTTGACCAAAGTTGACCAAGAGTTGACTTTGGCCTAGATAGACTTAGAATCTTGTAGAATGCATAGTAGGACTCCATTTTACTATTCTGGACTTGTTGTGACTTGTACTGTTCTATAGGAGACAGACACCACTCCTCCGACAGTATATTCTCTTCAGACACTCAGGCTATCAGGCGAGTACATTCTCTGACCGTTTTATACTTGTATGGATTTACATTCTTGCTCTAGATTACTGTACTTGATGCTGACACGATCTTATCACGGACTGGTACTATATGGATCTTCTTCTGAGATGTTATCTCCTTGTATTCACTAAGTACATATTGTGATGTGCGTTTCACTTACATGTTGTATTTATTGAATACCCTTATCATTGTACACTCATTGTGCATATTGTACTCTCAGTATCACATTGAGCCATTGTACAAGCCATTGTACAAGTCATTGTACAAGTCATTGTATAAGATAACGTAACTGAATTGGATCCTTGTGTATTGATTGGGGAGGGGGAGTAGAAATGGTTATGTGATCAATCGTATTGTATAAGAAATTGTATATGTTCATTGTACACCCACGTACAAAGGAGTCCCATTTTATTGTATAACCTAACCCGTTTATATAACCATATTGTGCTCTAAAATCACATGTTCCTTACAGTCTTACTTATCATATTTAGATATTTCCTGTTATCAAATCTCTACTGTTTTTCATATATCTTCTTCTTTCAGCGTTTCATATACTTTACTCTATTGCATGCTTTATATTTCCTAACTCGTTATGAACTGCGTGAGATGTTTTGTGCTCGCTCCCGTCCTGACTGGACCTGTTGAAAATTTTACAGAGGATGATGAGGCACCCTGCACCCTTACTTGGAGTTTGCCTAGTTGACACTCGCGACCTGGACCCCAGGGAAGGTTCAGGCAGCTGCTGAGGACGATACCTTGCTTAGTATAGATAGTTTAGACTGTTTTCCTTTTTCATGTTTAGTTGTTGTTCTTGATTCAGAGTTTGTATATTGTAGAGATGTTGAGACTTGTATTTCATTTCTGTTGTACCTCAGTTGAGGATTCTCTTATCTATTTTATCGTGCCGTATTCTATCTCTAGATTGTGATTGAGTTGTACCTCTGTGTTGGCCTCCTTATGGAGAGCATTCATATTATGTTAGTTATAGTTCATGACCTAGAACAGCGTTCTACCTCCGACACTGCGGCGTAGGCTGGGCGTTGTGACATTCTCGTACCCTCACAGTGGGTGCGGATCGTGACACGTTTTTAGTGGTGGCCCATGCAGGTCGAGTTTGTGTAGTGGTATTCGAACTAGAGTACCACTACAGCCTGCAGCAGGATTAGGATTATTTTTTTAGAGGTACTCAATCACATTAGGAAAAACTCTTAATCAGATTCTTTTGTCTAAAATTGTTGCTTATTGACTTCCCTTGAATATAAACTGCCCTCCTTTGAATTTTTGCTTCATTCTCAGAAATTGCTCCTTGTTTTGATCTGTTTTCATGATGGTTATGAAGACGATCTCATCGCTTCGGTTCGAGGGATACTATCGAGAGGCTGGCCACCTCTCGTCCTGTTCGTCAGGGCCTCGAGACCGCAGCTTCTGTTGTGTCGACTCAGGTTGGCGTTTCTGCTACATTGGAGGTGCACCTCTATCTGTACAGAGATTTTCTTCTGTCATTTCTGATTTCTCTCAACAGCGGTGATTCATACAGCATCAGCAGCAGACCAGAGGAAACTAGCAGGGCGAGCTATCGTTAGGACAGTCAAGGATGCACAGACCATTGGAGATCTTGCTGCAAGTTCCGTTCTTCTTGATTCCATTCCCAAAATTGACTTTTATAACTACCTTGAAATCGATTCCATCTGTTCCTTGCTGATTGATTAATTTTGTCATGTTGTTCTTTTGTTATGTTTTTTTTTCTTCTGAGAAAATCATATGGGCTAGGTCACCTAAATCATGGGATCTAGAATCTTCGATAGTCGTGATAGTTGGCATAGTGAGGACATGTAGTCGGATTTTGGATGTATTCTCGGGTATGGGAATTTAAGGTTTTTGCCGTCGCATGCGACAATGCGAAAACTTTAAATACCATGAACCTAGAGGTATGTACCTTAGTCAAGGACTCTGTGATTATCGTAGCCTTGTTCACTAGCATGATGAAGACTCTGGACAACATGATTTTGGACAGATGCATATGATTAACAGATTGTATCTTGAGAAGGTTTAAACATCATACCCTTTTGATTGTTATAAATGACTTAGGAGTAGGTATATTTAGTTTTGTAGAGCTTATTCATAGGTAGTTCCTTCATAGTATAATGGTATAATGACTTATAGAGTGTCTGTACCCTAGAGGTGATAGTTAGCATTGGTGTTAGAATAGTAACCCGTTGTAGATAATTCTCCTGTTATCTATAATACCAACCAGTTACACATAGGATGTTAGTATGCCTTACATCCTTGATGATTATTACTACTTTCCCTTACCTTTTCCAGTGAGGCACCCATGACCAGAGCCTGCCTTTGAGTATAGTTGTAGTTTCACCTAAGACCGAGAGGTCTATTTGTATAGATAGATTGCAGATAATATTGGCATATGGGATATAGGTTAGTTGGTATCTATAGGCCATTATTGTATAGGGTTATAAACATGTTGTTTAGCCTATACTTGGTTCAGTTTTCCATTTTAGTTAAGTTCCCTTCGTGTTGAGTTCCTTTGTGTTGATCACCTTTATAAGCATTGTTTCAGACCCTTATAAGTTTAGTCTGCCTTAACCCTTAGTTGATCAGTTATGTATATATATAGATGATATACTTAGGATATATGTGATGGGTTGTTGTTCTTGAGCATATATATATATATATGTGGTATTTGGTATTCATGTGCTTAGCTTATAGGTATTTAGTTATAGGTGACTTGATAGGATTGGGAAGTTAAGAGCTAGTCTATTATAGAGTTTCTCTTTTGCTAAATTCTAGTTGCCAACACCTAAATAGCTAGCATAGGTAAAACCCTAAGAAGTTGACCAGTTGATGACCAAGTACTTGGATGTCGAGAAATTGACTAGTGATTGACCCTTGACTATGTTTGACCTAGAAGGGGGTGCGATCATCTTAATTCCGAGGACGAAATTTTTCTAAGGTGGGTAGGATTGTAACACCCAGTTTTCCAGAAGAGGGTAATTTTGAACTTTTGTAATTATAATTATTATTTAATAGAATTTTAGTGATATTTAATTATTTTTAAACTATTTAAATTCATGACTTATGATTTGGTGTCTTGCTAGTGTTCATTTCCAGACTGAGGGGTATTTTAGTCATTTTTTTGTAATTTTAAGAATTATTTAGGATTATTAATTATTATTTAAATTTATTAGAATTTATTGAATTTATGAGAATTTTTAGGAATTATTTGAGATAGTTTGACTAGGTTGACTTTTGACTAGTGTTGACTTTGTAGACCTACCTAGAAGCTAACCCTAGTTAGTGGGCCATGGTTAGGTCAAGTGACTCTAGTCTAACCTAGCCTAGCACTTGGTTTAAGTCATTTTAGCAATAGGATTAGAAGTCATAAGTCATGACTTATGATTTTAGAACCTTGTTTAAGTTTAATCTACATTAGCCTTTGTAGCTTGGCCCAAGGCCCAATATTTTGGCTAAGCCCTCACCCTAAACCCTAGTGGCCGGCCACACCCTCTACATAGGGATTCCCACCATATAAAATCCCTCCCAAATCTAGGGTTGCCTCTTTTCTTTAGGAAGAGCCCTATTTTCAAGGAGGTGAGTTCTTATCTAAATAAATTCATTATAAATCCATTATAGGTCCTAAAATCCCCAAATTAGTTGCATTAGTTTCAAAATCTGTCCTTCTTGCTGTTATGAATGATTTGGTTCAGTTTGGAGTTGATTAGAAGTGATTGGGATACCAAGCAAGGAGCTAGCAAGGAGATTTTTCCATTGAAAGTTCAACAAGAGGTATCTTCATCAAATCTTCATGAAATTTCTTTTAGTCTTCATGTATAGGAAGCCCTAAGAGTACCCCTAAGGTCTGGATAAGTTTCGTGTCCAGTGTCGGATGATTCGTGTTCATTCTGGACACGTATTAGTACACTGGCTAGGTGTTCGACATAATGCCACAGAGGGCCTGTCGATAGAATTAACCTACTATTTTTGAATAGGACTGATAGATTAGGTCTTGTCTTTCGATCCCTGTGTTTGAGTGTTGGTGTCGTGTCATTTTCGTGTCAATTTTATGACCTGGACACGCGCGTGCAAACGCCACGCGCTGCTGCAGGGAATCCCCTGCTACTCGGGGGCAAGAACTCCCTGGACACGACACTTTGACACGAACTATTTGACACACACGTTGGGGCAGTGTTTGTCACGACACTCCCCAAGTGGCACGACCTCTCGTGTCGTATCGGGGGTGCACGAGACACCGTACGGGTTTTACACACAGTCTGTGTATTCGTGTATGTGGGTTCTGATACGCGTGTCTAACTTGGACACGCGGACACGAGGAGCCAGGGCAGGTAGACCTAGACCTAGCCCTAGTGTGGGGGTACCCAGGTGCACGAGCACGTGGCCTATCACGTGCTGTGTCGTGTGCACGACACGCGTGCACACACGCACGAGACAGTGCACTGACAGTGCACTGTATGTGTATCATTTTGTGATTCTTGCTATGGACACGCCGTGTCAGGCTATGGGTGACACGAGATGATGTGTGTGGTTGTACACGAGGGGTGTTTACTTTTTCCAAAGCTTTAGATTCATGATAGTTGATTATTTGCTAATAGATTTCCTCATTGAACAAATGTTCTGATACTGTAAATTGTTTCCTGTCATTTCCAGTTTCTAATTCATGTTGTTTAATGATTTTTAACCCCTGCATTGACGTTAATTTCAGAGTTTTGATTCTAAACATGTTTCCTACATATTAGCTTGCCATGGTTAGAGTTTTGGTGTTGAATTGTTAAGGGTGGGCTGTTAAATGGGTAGATGTTTCATAATGTATCATGGATTGATTTATTATTGAAAGTTCTTCATAAACTAGTTGATCCCTAACGGTGTTCTTGAAATAAAATCTGAGATTGGGTTGGGTATGAAAACTGGAAATACTTGAGGGCTATCTAAGTAAGTTTTAGATTGAAATCTGAAATGTGACAGGTTCTTGAGTTTTGATTGAGAAGCTTTGATGCTTTCTGAATATTGAATTAACTTAAAGAGTTAAATGTGTAGACTGTTTTTGATAAAATTCCTTTTGCCTATTAATAGATACTTGAATTATGTGTGGCTTAATGATTTCTGTCATTGGGTTATGTTAAACCTGAGATTAGGATTTCTATGTTTTCTTGCAAAACCTGAGTTTGTATAATTGATTTCTTTGCCAAACCTGAGACTACTTGACCTGAGAATTCAGTGAGTAGTTCATTATTGAGTTCTGTCATTTGGTTTATTGTTAAAACCTGAGATTGGAAGGGGCAATGAATTGGTTTCCCTTCCTTTCTTCCTTTTTTTGATTTGAGTTTCCAGTATTGGCTTAACCTGAGAATGAGGTAGAGGGGACTTGATGTTAAATGTGAATTCTATTTTTGGCTTGATTGTTTCCTTCCCCTATCATTCACTGTTTCTAATGAATGTATGTGTATGCCGCTCTACACAGGCCTACACTTCCTTCACTATTTGTTATTCCTGCATATCTACATATTTGATTCCTGCACACACACTCAGGTTCCTCTTATTTTCCCACTGTTTGTATTTTTCCTGCACATATACTAGTCACTGCCCACACTCCTGTCTTTCCTGCACACTGTCACATTTATGATTCCTGCACATTGCTTCATCACACACACACACATTTTTTCTCTTCCTTCACTGTTTTGTATATAATCACATTTGACACACACTTCTCTATTGCACACACACACATGTGCACTGTTATTGCTTACTGTTTGTAAATTTCAGATTTATCATTATAGCCTAGACACCTAATGCACAGTCTATATTATGACTATACCTATATACATGGTGTGTGAAATGTTATGGAGAATGTGTATACTTGTGTACTTGTGTGTGATGCATATCTATATGAATACATATAGTATTTAGCCTAGGCATACATAGTGTTAATCCAAGTATTTGTATCTATATATATATGTTGTATATGCATAGGTATATGGGTACTTGGAATGTTGTGTGTTGTCTAGTATAGACTTGTTAGAGTCTAACATAACTAGTTAGGCCTAGATAGTTGAGTTTAGACTTGATTAGACTTGGTATAGCCTAGTTTAGACAAGGTTGACCTAGTTTGACTTCTAGGGTTGACCAAAGTTGACCAAGAGTTGACTTTGGCCTAGATTGACTTAGAATCATGTAGAATGCATAGTAGGACTCCATTTTACTTTTCTGGACTTGTTGTGACTTGTACTGTTCTATAGGAGACAGACACCACTCCTCGGACAGTATATTCTCTTCAGACACTCAGGCTATTAGGCGAGTACATTCTCTGACCGTTTCATACTTGTATGGATTTACATTCTTTCTCTAGATTACTGTACTTGATGCTGACACGATCTTATCACGGATTGGTACTATATGGATCTTCTTCTGAGATGTTATCTCCTTGTATTCACTAAGTACATATTGTGATGTACGTTTCACTTACATGTTGTATTTATTGAATACCCTTATCATTGTACACTCATTGTGCATATTGTACTCTCAGTATCACATTGAGCCGTTGTACAAGCCATTGTATAAGTCATTGTACAAGTCATTGTATAAGATAACGTAACTGAATTGGATCCTTCTGTATTGATTGGGGAGGGGGAGTAGAAATGGTTATGTGATCAATCGTATTGTATAAGAAATTGTATATATCCATTGTACACCCACGTACAAAGGAGTCCCATTTTATTGTATAACCTAACCCGTTTACATAACCATATTGTGCTCTAAAATCACATGTTCCTTACAGTCTTACTTATCATATTTAGATATTTTCTGTTATCAAATCTCTACTGTTTTTCATATATCTTCTTCTTTCAGCGATTCATGTACTTTACTCTATTGCATGCTTTATATTTCCTAACTCGTTATGAACTGCGTGAGATGTTTTGTGCTCGCTCCCGTCCTGACTGGACCTGTTGAAAATTTTACAGAGGATGATGAGGCACCCTGCACCCTTACTTGGAGTTTGCCTAGTTGACACTCGCGACCTGGACCCCAGGGAAGGTTCAGGCAGCTGCTGAGGACGATACCTTGCTTAGTATAGATAGTTTAGACTGTTTTCCTTTTTCATGTTTAGTTGTTGTTCTTGATTCAGAGTTTGTATATTGTAGAGATGTTGAGACTTGTATTTCATTTCTGTTGTACCTCAGTTGAGGATTCTCTTATCTATTTTATCGTGCCGTATTCTATCTCTAGATTGTGATTGAGTTGTACCTCTGTGTTGGCCTCCTTATGGAGAGCATTCATATTATGTTAGTTATAGTTCATGACCTAGAACAGCGTTCTACCACCGATACTGCGGTGTAGGCTGGGCGTTGTGACGTTCTCGTACCCTCACAGTGGGTGCGGGTCGTGACACAGGCAAACACTAAACATTATATCTGGACGACTAGCAGTTAAATAAAGTAAACTATCGATCATACCTCGATACTTACGTGTGTCGACCGGCTTGCCTTGTTCATCAACATCAAGCTTTGTTGAAGTTGCCATCGGAGTGCAAATAGGTTTGACATTGTCCAGAACAAACTTCTTTAGCAAATCTTTTGTGTACTTGGCTTGATTTATGAACGTCCCATTGTCAGTTTGTTTGATTTGCAGTCCAAGAAAGAATTTCAGCTCTTCCATCATGCTCATCTCAAACTCATTCTGCAAACACTTAGAAAATTCTTGACACAGAGATTCATCAGTAGATCCAAATATAATATCATCTACATAGACTTGTATTAAAAGAAGCTTGCCATTAAAGGACTTAATAAAAAATGTAGTGTCAACCTTGCCTTTTGAAAAACCGTTGTCAAGTAGAAAAGAGCTTAGACGATCATACCAAGCACGAGGGGCTTGTTTCAAACCGTATAAAGCTTTCTTCAACTTGAAAACATGATCAGGGTTTTTAAAATCTGTAAAACCTGGAGGTTGTGCTACAAAAACTTCTTCTTTTATAAAACCATTTAAAAAAGCACTTTTGACATCCATTTGAAATAATTTGAAATTATGAAAACATGCAAATGCATATAACATACAAATGGATTCTAATCTCGCAATTGGGGCAAAAGTCTCATCGTAGTCGAAACCTTCTTCCTGATTGTATCCTTGAGCTACGAGTCGAGCCTTATTACGAGTCACTAAACCATTCTCATTCAGTTTATTTCGGAATACCCAACGGGTGCCAATGACCGGACGATCAATAGGCTTGGAAACAAGTTTCCAAACTTGATTCCGTTCAAATTGGTTTAATTCCTCTTGCATAGCATCTATCCAAAAACTATCACTACATGCTTCATCAATAGTTTTGGGTTCTAGTTGTGAAATAAAAGCAATACTAGAAACAATATCTCTACTAGATGTACGAGTACTTACACCTTTGGTAATGTCACCAATTACCAAATCCTTTGGATGATCAGCCGTAAATTTTAATTTTTTCGGCAGACTCTGAAGGTAGCTGGTTCCTGGATCTTCTCTAGGAGGATCAGCTAGTGACGAGCTTGGTTGAGAATCAGCTATTGTTGAGCTTGGTACAGTTGGATCTTCGTCATTGTCATCGATAGTCATTTGATTCAATTCATCAAAAGTGACATTGATTGACTCTTCGATGATCATGGTTCGTTTGTTGAAGACTCTGTATCCTTTGCTCTTGGCCGCATAACTTAAAAATATACCTTCATCGGCCTTTTTGTCAAACTTTCCCAAATTGTCTTTTGTATTAAGAATAAAATATTTACAACCAAATATTCTAAAATATGAAACAGATGGAATTCTATCAAACCATAACTCAAATGGAGTCTTCTTCGATTTGGGTCGAATTAGAACTCTATTGAGAACAAAACAAGCTGTATTGACAGCTTTAGCCAAGAAATATTTGGGTAGACTAAACTGGTTTAACATTACTCTGGCCATTTCGGATAGAGTTCTGTTCTTACGTTCCACAACTCCATTTTGTTGTGGAGTCCTAGGGTAGGAGAACTCGTGTACAAAATCGTGTGTGTCACAAAATTGCTCAAACTCTGCATTCTCGAATTCGCCTCCATAATCGCTTCTAATGCGAGTGATCATGTAACCTTTTTCATTCTGTACTTTCTTGCAAAAGGCGATAAATTCGGATAATGCATCATTCTTGCGTGTCAAGAAGTATACCCACGTATATCTAGAGAAATCATCTACAATTACAAAAGCATAAAGTTTACCTCCGAGGCTAGCAACTCTACTAGGACCAAATAAGTCCATATGAAGCAATTGTAGAGGTCTAATAGTACATACTGCGTTTACTGACTTGAATGTGGATCTGGTAGCTTTGTTCTTTTCACATTGGCTGCATACTGAATCCTTTTTGAATGTTATGTCCGGTAAACTGCGTACTAGCTTCTTTGTGGATAATCTTAATATTGTGTCCATATTTGCGTGACCGAGTCTCATGTGCCACAGATAACTCTCATCACTTTTAGCCATTAAGCATCTACCTGAAATGTTAGTTTCTTCCAACAAATAGAAAACATATATGTTGTCTTTCCTGATACCTTCAAAGATAGTACTACCAGTTGAGCTATCAACTATAGTACATTTATCTTTGCCAAAGTTGATGCCATAACCATGATCAGCTAAATGGCTTATGCTGAGTAGATTATGTTTCAACTCGGTAACCAGACAGACATCCTTAATTATAGGATATGGAGACTTACCAACATCACCGATACCAATAATATACCCTTTCAAGTTATTACCGAAGGAGACATGGCCTTCCTTCTTTTTCTTCGACAGTGTTGCAAATAGTGTAGCGTCACCGGTCATATGCCGTGAGCAACCGCTGTCGAGGATCCATTTGCTTCTAGCATGTGAAAGGTGTTCCACCTACAAAATAGTTTGTAGATGAAACTTTTGGTACCCATTTCTTGTAGGGTCCTGAAATGTTAGCCTTTGGTATCCAAGCATAAATATTTAAATCAACAAGCTTTCTGATTCTACCTGCAGATGAAATATGACCAATGAGGCCACAATAATGACATTTTGCATATCGAGTGTTGAAAGCTGAGTGGTGTGCATGGTTGATAGGTTTAGGTTTTCTAGTATAGAAGAAAGCATGCCTATAATCCTGTTTGGGCTTAACCTTTTGGGGTAAAGGTTTGATAGGGTTAGGTCTGACAATGTTTGGTTTGGGAATGTTTCGATTTTTCGGTAAGTGACACGTATTAGGGAAGGAAGCAGCAGTCTCAGGCTGTTTTCCTAACCTAATTTCCAATCTTTTGGAAGTGTCATACAACTTAGTATAATCAGAAGTGAGTGTTTCTATTCTGATTTGTGCACTTTGAAGACTTTTCTTCTCTTTAGAAAGTTCTTCCTTGAGTTGGTCAATAACTTTGTCTTTCTCTTCAGATGACTTGGTAGTCTCGTGTAATAAGAGCTTGATAGAAAAAAGCTCACCAGACTCACTAACATTATTTCTAACCTCAGCTAGTAGGTCGGTAAGTCTACCTATTTCACCTTTGTACTCTTTGAGTACCTTCTTAGAGGTCTGATATTTGCTACGCAGTTTCCTGTAATCACACATCAGTTCACTGAAGGCATCTCCTAATTGCTCAAAGGTAAAGTCATCATAAGTATCAACTACAGGTTCAGTAGATACCTGATCGGATGCCATAAAGCATACGTTTGCAGCGTCTTCTGATTGTTCGTCTTTTGAGTCGCTGGCTTCACTTTTATGCCATATGCTGGTGTTGGCATATCTCCGAGATGTTGATTTCTTCAGGTTCCCTTTTTCATACCTGTTGCTCTTCTTGCTTGATGATGAGTTTGTAGGACAATCCTTCTTCATGTGTCCTTTCTTCTTGCAGCCATAGCAGACAGCATCATCTTGATACCAGTTGTTACTGATGTTGTTTTCTTTGGCTCTCTTCTCATATCTCATGAATCTTTTGAATTTTCTTGCTAGGAGTACTTGATCTTCAGCATCAGATTCATTGCTGTCTGAGTCACCTTCAGCATCTTTTCTGTACTGAGCCTTGAAAGCGATCGTCTTCTCCTTTGGTGCAGGCTCTTCAAAATCTTGTAGCTCCAGTTTATGAGTGAGTAGCTTACCCATGAGTACTTCGAGGGACATAGTGGTGAGGTCGTTCCCTTCAATAATTACAGTAGCCTTTGGAATCCAGTTCTTGGTAAGTGCTCGCAGGAGTTTGCGAATCTTTTCATGGTTACTGTACTCTTTGCCTAGGGAGGACAAAGGATTTACAATATCCAAGAATCTTTCGAACAACTGAGTAATTGTTTCGTTGGGCTTTATCTTGAACACCTCATACTCTTGAGTAAGTCTGCTGACTTTTGATTCTTTGACTTGAGTCGTGCCTTCATATGTGACTTCAAGTAGCTTCCACACTTCATTAGCCGTTGTGCAGATAGACACACTGTTAAATTCAGTTCTGTCTAAAGCACAAAATAGAGCATTAATAGCACGTGCGTCAAGGCTGGCCTTTTTCTTTTCCTTCTCTGTATATCTGCTATGGGGTTTTTCAACTAAAACTCCATCAACATTTATACGAGGTGGTTTTTGATAGCCATCAATAACAATAGACCATAAATCAAAGTCAAGAGATTTCAAGAAGAAACTCATCCGTGTTTTCCAATAGGTATAGTTCGTACCATCAAACAGTGGAGGTCTGTATGAGGCTTGGCCTTCACTTGTGAATTTCACAGTTGTCATGTGTTATGCTGTGATCTATATAACAATTAATTAAATAAATAAATAATTACAATGTTATCTTGCTTTACCTGTAACACCCGCTCTGATACTAATTGTAGAAACGAAATCGTAAAGCACAATACTCTAGAGGGGGGTGAATAGAGTTGGCAGCAGAATAATGCTAATTAAAAAATGTTAGCAGCAAGATCACGGAATAATAATCACAACTAAGTAATGTAAAGGCAGAGATAAGAAAGCAAACGCAAAGACAGCGATGTATACTGGTTTCCCTCTGTTGAGGACTAATCCAGTTGGTAGAACTCTTGCTACCAGTTGAATCCACTATTGGCAAAACCGTAAGTTTTCTTACGAAGTCCTTGCAACTTCTACAACGCGAGCTTTGATACGAAGAACTCGTCCAACTTCAAATGTGAAGAGATATTCTTCAATCAAGCCTTCTGATTACAATCTCTCAGAAACTTCTAGACCGCACCGCACTGGAAAATCGACTAGAGGATTGTAATTGGCTTGGGATATGAAATTTAAAGCTCAAGAAAAACTCTTTGGAAGATTGAAAGCTTTAGATAGAGAGAAGATTGAAAGTGAATGAGTAAGTTGAAATGATCGAAATCCTTCTCTATTTATAGGAATTCCAAAGACAGAATTCTGGCAGAATTCGGGCAAAATTCGGACAGAACTCTATGAGAAAATCTCGGTCAAATCCGCAACTGCAGGAGGACCAAGTTCAGAAGAATTCAAAAATCAAACGGCTACCAACCGAACTTTGGCCGAACTCTGGCCGAGTTCTGTCAGGGTTAGGTTAGGTTTAAAAATTAGTTTTTGGGGATTTTTGAAAACCTTTTTGAAAAACTTTTTGAAGCTTTTGTTTAAATGAATATTTTTCAAAACAAAGAGCATTTTTAAAAGTATTTTAAAAACATTTTAGAATAGCCTATTTGCCAGTACGACTCGGTGTACAACATATTCCTAGACTCAATAAAATGAAAAATACATTGCTTGAATAAATAAAGACTCGAACTGGCAAACATCGCTTCGGTCTTGAACTGTATAGATAGCTGTTCTTGATCATGTCCAAGAGTCCGATACATCCTTACTAGCTTCATATATCCAGACAGAGTTTGATCAATTATTAAAATCAATTTGACCATATGACCAATGGGCCAACAACTTCGGATTGGAGATCGCCAATTTGACACTTCAGACGAATCTTCCCAATTGGATAGCTCCTGTCCGAATTGAAACCGCTGATGGCGGTGCTTGTAGGCGTCAGGCGATGCATTGGGATGCGGAGATGATGTAGCAGACCCTTCGGGATAATGCTTATGGAAGAGCCAGGATTAATGTGCATCCGATCCACCTTTACGTCGCCGATGTATCCAGTGTAGTATAGCGGGCGATCATGCAGGTTGGTTTTGATGAGCATGTCTTATGGAGTGAAGACAATGTTGGGCATCGCTCTCGTACAGGCGCTGTCTTGGAGATCTGCAAGCGGGTTTTCTCCCGTGAGGTTGACTTACGCCAGGTATACGTCGACATTTTGGAGTGCATCGCTCAAAGCCGCACGAACATCCTTGGAGAGTCTCAGAAGCTCGTATAATGACAACTTGGCCGGTATGTTGGCCAATTGCACTAAGATGTCGAAGTTGTAGGGCTTCTCCAGCCCTTGTGATGCCTCTTTTCGGAGGGATTTGTCAAAGCGAGTCTCCCTCGGCCTAGGCTTGTCGGTCGCCGGAGGCTGAGCCGGTCCCGAAGCGTCCATTGTAGCGGGCTGATGATCTTCAGCCGGATTGTCAGCCACAGGTTGGGATTGTTCCCCAGACCGCGTGACGACGGCTATAGCTTCTTCGATATCTGCCGAGATTGTGCGGCAGGACCTGACTTTTCCACTCTTCTTCTTGTAGATGGAAGATGATGTGGGTCGAGTCACTTCCGATACTAAGTCTGGATGGACCCACATGACCTTCCCTCGTGATGTGGTGAGGGGCACTAGACCAGCAGCATGATCTCGGGGAGGTGGAAGATTAGCAATCTCCATTGTCGCCAGAAGGATGGGGACCACGCCGTCTTGAATTTCTGTCGAAGGAAAGTTGCCGAATTGTACTTACACCATGTTGGCTGCCACAGTTACCTCTTCGAAATCGATGGCCATTGCGTTCGAATCGATGAGATTTTGGATGTACCATTTTAGTTGGTAGCAGTCGTGTGTGGCATGGTGGACGTAGCGATGGTAATGGCAGTACTTTGGGTTCTCTATGTCTGCCTGCCGTGGTTCCCGTCTTGGTGGGGGAAGCTGAATTCTGTCTCCTTGTATGAGCATGTCCAAGATGGGCTTGACGTGATCGTCTTCGAAGGAGTAAGTGATTTGCGGCCATTGTTTGTCTGCCGGCTTTAGCTCAGGTTTCTGTGCTGTGTCGGCCACCAAAGCCTGCTTACCCCTGCTGTCCCGATTGTTGGAGGGGCTACCCCCATTGTCGTTGTTAGGACGCTTGCCCTTGTTCTCTCCGTCCGAGATGTGCAGTCCCAATTGGCGAGCCTTCTTCAATCGTTCTTCGGCGCTTGTGGCACTGATGATGAACGTCTTCCAGTCCTTGAATTGACTTTCGCCCATCCAGAGACTGATTGTTGGGAGCAATCTCTTTTGGAAATTTTCAATCAAGGAGGAATTCGGATTTCCAGATGGCAGCTTCATTGCGGTTTGGCGAAACCGTTCGATATAGTTTCTTGTCAGTTCTTTCTCCCCTTGGACGACGTCCATGAAGGTGGACATTGTGATGTCCTGCCCTACTTCGTAGAATCTCTCCAAGAACATGCGCTTGAAGCCGACAAAGGAGTGGATGCAGTTGTCTGGCAGGTTGCGATACCAGTCGAAGGCGACCCCTTCCAATGCCCCGATGAATAATCGTGTGAGAATGGCATCGTCATGGGGCAAATGGTCGGTGGTGACCTCGAAGTAAGTGATGTACCGACTTGCGGAGGTCTTGCCATCATAAGGATTGATATTGAACGGCTTATATCTTGGTGGGAATGGAATATCCCTCCAGGCAGCAGGGTACGGTTGCCGTATTCTGAGGTCTTGAGAGTTTTCTCGAGCGTGAAACATGGCTCGGAGCTCCTGGACCTCTCTTCTTGCTTCGCAGGCCTCGTCCACGGCGGTGGGGGCCGTTGTTTTAGGAGGATCGTTGCCCGGGTTCGGTGCCGCCGAATTCGAGTCTGCATTGACCGCAGGTCCCGCGCTTGTTTGGCCAGGCGTCCCTCCTTGCAGAGTTGGAAGGGCCGCTTTGATCTCGTCCACAGACTTGACCAAGGCAAGCAATATGGCTTCGAGAGTGTCGATGCGTTAGCGATTGCTGGAACCACCTTGGCTGCTGTCTGTCATGAATACCGTCTTTACGTGTCACGCCCCAGAACCAGAATACTGGAGAGCGAGGGAATGACTCAGCCAGCTACGTATTACGGGTAGATGAATACCGTATAATATGATCAATGCTGTCTAACCAGACGAGGGGGTGCATACTACATAAAAGTCTTACTATGGTCACTTCACATCTATTGTCTCAATCATTCAAATAAGAAGCAAAAATAGAGAACATGTAAGATAAAGCAGTAAGGCATCCCAAACACTTAGTCAAAATGTTCTTGAGATCTGGTTTACAAAACATAGCCAGATGGTATAGTAACATATACACAATTGTTATCAGCTGCAGTCTGACTTAATTACAATCATGTAAAAGTAAGTACAAGATAATCCGACTAATATGTCGGTGCCAAACGGCTAAGTATAAAGTAAATAACAAAACGAGCGGTAGAGTAAGGAACCCACTCGAGTCCTCTTGCGATCATTCCCCTAGTATTGACCATCTTGGAGGTAGAAGTAAGCTGGATCCTCGAGGACTGGCTCTAAATCTGGCCATACAAAACCAGAGAGGTTAGACCTCTAATAGCAAGTACCACAAGGGAGCACGATATGGGATTAAACCAGTAAGTAAGAGAATATACTAATAGATCTCTGCTTTCCACTAGGATTCACATAACATCACGACACTTCGAACCAACCTCCCAACCAAACAAGGACAGAAGTTGGCCCGTCATGTCCTGACATTCTGATCATCCCAGTTAGGTAACAGAGTAGGTACAGTACACAAACAAATCATCTTGAACGGCCAATCAACTACTACGTCTTGCTATTGTGAGTCCCAAGTTATCCTAAAATTATGCAAATAGGGATTCCTCAGTTCTTACTATGTGCGAGCAAGGCTAGTCTATCCAATCAATCAATTGTGCCAATCATGTAATTAGACGAGTCCCAACGGGACGCCCGCCGTTAATATAGCATGTACAATTTAATAATATAAGCAGATACCGTTCCCTGCCCGTGTGACAGATTTACAGTATCTGTGGGAACCAGCCGGCCTGTCGGGCACTACTAGTCCCAAGATGGCTGCCATGTAAGAGCTCGAGAATCCATTCTCTCCATGCAATCATTATTTTATTTAACTTAATAGTCTCTACGTTGAGTGAAGTCCCATGCCGTGGATCATGGTCATTCAAATGAGTACTTTTGTACGGGGTACGATATGCGCAACTCTACAACGATACCCGTGCGGCTAGGTTATAGGTCTTACATAGCGTGATGCAACAATCAAATCTAACCACGGAGTCATCATGCCTTGACCATGAAGTACACATGCTGTTTTTGTAAGATAAATAAATAACTAAATAAATAAATAAATAATTTTGAAGCCTGTATGTGCCTGTATGCCAATATTCGGGATCGGCTAATCGATTGCAATAGTTCATTACATGAACGTGTCTCATTCATTCAATTCAATAAGACGACTAGCCAGTCTCTTAGTTCCAACTAGGAACGCATGATCAATTATTAGTCAATGTCACAATCATTATCAATGGTGACAAGGCATGAAAGTCAATTAGTATTACATGGGGTCGAGCATATAACTCCTCAGAGTTAAGTTCTAGTCATACTGGGTATCCATAAACCAATCAAGACACAAGGCACATTCCACATAACAATCTGTATTAACAATATTAACATATCATGATTTATCAAGTTCAGGCCAAAAGGCGTAAGGATATAATAGAAGAATTATCATGTCACCATTAAATGAATAAGTTATAGAGCAAATAGTAACACCCAGGTCAGGAAGTCACGCCAAGTCTAGTAGGTTATACTAAGGCCAACAAGTCACGCCAACAAGTCTAGTCGGAGTGAGCGTGGAAAATGGGCGTGAAAAGTAAGCGTGAAAAGTGATTCACGTTGGCACGCACAGTGTGAGCGTGAAGGGAAATTCACGCACGCACAGCGTGAGCGTGGAAAGTGATAAGAAATTCACGCACGCATGCAAAGATGGTGCGTAACTCAAAATTCACGCTGACATGTAAAGACGTGTGCGTGACAAAAATTCACGCTGACACTGAAAGACGTGTGCGTGACTAAAAATTCACGCACGCACGCAAAGATGGGTGCGTGACTGAAAATTCACGCACGCTCGTCAAGACATGAGCGTGACTGAAAATACACGCACGCACGTAAGAACGTGAGCGTGGCTGAAAATACACGCAGACACGTAAGAACGTGAGCGCGACTGAAAATACACGCAGACACGTAAGAACGTGAGCATGACTGAAAATACACACAAACACGTAAAGACGTGTGCGTGACTCAGGAACCTTCGTCCCAAGCCAGAAATGAAGTTCCCATGGTTCAGAACCCATGGACAACCAAAAATACACGCCAAGTTGAGAGATCAAACCCATGGTCAACCGAAAACACAAAAACTTAGATCTGGGAGAAACAAGCCAACGAAATCAAAAATACTAAGTACTAAACTCTCTCAGAATCATGAGAGGAAGAATAATGAACCATAAAAATATGGTTCTCCAAGCAAGAAGCAAGATTGCACTTGCCTGCTGCTACTGCTGGTAGGTGGAGAAGTGATGAGAGGAAGAAGAAGAAGTAATGGTGAAGAATGAAAGTTATGAGGAGAGAGAATGAGATGGAAGCTTTAAATAGGGAAGGGTGGTAGTAGGTGGGGTTATTGGGCCGGGTTTGTTCGGGTCCATCCAAGGCCAACCCGAAAGCAAAGCAGAGAGGTTAAAAGCAGGAAATAAAATACAGATAATAAAATTGCAGGAAATTAATTAACATGAAAATTAAAGAGCAGATAATTAATTAACATAAAATTATAGGAATTTAAATACAGGATAATACATGATAAATATTAAATAAATATATATATATGAGTTGTATATGCATGAAAATATGCATTCTGGGAACGGGGAGTGACATCTCTACCCACCTTAGAAAAATTTCGTCCTCGGAATTTCAAATCCAAGCAGGTAGAAATATCGGAGCTAAACTAATACAAGCAATTCTAGTGAGCAAGCAATCATTTTTACCATGTCAAAAGCAAGTACTATATATGTAAATTCATCAATCCATGACATCAAGTAGCTCTACCCATAAGGTGACAAGCATGAAGAATCAGGACAATCAAGGTATACAGAAAGAGATATACCTTGTGAGTCAAACAGGTGTAGATACCGTGATCGGATATCATCCTCACGTTCTCACGTTGACTCTCCCAAGGAGTGATGACCCCAAGCAACACGGACAAGACTAATTGTTCGGTTCTTAAGTATCTTCTCTCTTCGGTCCAAAATGGACACAGGCTGTTAGCTCAGAATGATCGAGGATATGGCTTGGGTCCGATACATACCTACGTAATTGAGATATATGAAACACGTCATGCACCTCTCGTAACAAAGACGGGAGGGATAAACGATAAGCAACATCGCCTACCCGATCAAGGATAACAAATGGGCCCACGTACCGCGAACTCAATTTCCCGCGAACGCCAAATCTAATGACCCCACGAGTAGGTGAGATCCGCAAGAATACGTGGTCCCCAACAGAGAACTCTAACAGCCTACGATGCTGGTCCGCCTAATGACGATGTCGGTCCTGTGCAACTCGAAGTCGCTCTCTAATTTCTTTAACCACTTCAACCGTCTGAACAATCATTTTTGGGCCTAACATCTTCCTCTCTCCGATATCATCCCATGCAAGCAGTGACCTGCACTTCTTACCATATACTGCTTCAAATGGCGCCATCTGGATACTGGCTTGATAACTATTGTTGTATGAGAACTCGACTAAGTGCAGGTGACTCTCCCAAGACCCTCCAAAATCTAGAGTGCAAGCTCGTAACATGTCTTCCAAAGTCTGAATCGTTCTTTCTGATTGCCCATCCATCTGCGGATGGTAGGCCGTGCTAAATCTTAACTTGGTACCCAGACTATGATGTAAGCTCTTCCTGAAATGTGATGTAAAGCGGGTATCTCGGTCCGACACAATACTGACAGGGACTCCATGCTGTCTGACTATCTGTTGCATATATAACTCTGCCAACTTTTCTGTAGATTGCCCTACTCTGAAAGGAAGAAAGTATGCTACCTTCGTAAGTCGGTCCACTATTACCCAAATAGCGTCCTTACCACTTGGTGATCTCGGTAACCCGGTCACAAAGTCCATTGTAATATGCTCCCATTTCCATTCCGGAATAGAAAGCGGTTGCAATAACCCAGCCGGCCACTGCTGTTCTGCCTTCACTTGCTGACATACCAAGCAACGGGAAACAAATTTAGCTATCTCCCTCTTCATTCCGTTCTACCAGAAATGCTGCTTGATATCTTGGTACATCTTGGTCCCTCCAGGATGAATAGAGTACTGAGAACTGTGAGCTTCTGCCATAACCTCCTGTCTGATATCTCTACTAGGCACACATAGACGTGATCCAAACCTAAGTGTACCATCTTCATGAATTCTCATCTCCTTCCTGAGTCCTGACTCACATTCTGCCCTAAGCTTCTGAATCCTTGGGTCTTGTGCCTGAGCTGCCTTGATTCTGCCTACCAAGTCGGATTGAACTACAGACTTGTTAGAACTCCTACATCACTAGGAAGTATAACCTCGATGCCCATCTCCTGAAGGTCTTCTAAGATATGCCTCTGTGTTGTCAACATAAATGTGCCGCCTCTCCTGCTAAGAGCGTCTGCTACTACATTAGCCTTGCCTGGATGATACTGAAGCTCCACGTCATAATCCTTGATCAACTCCAACCATCTTCTCTGCCTCATGTTCAGCTCCTTCTGAGTAAAGATGTACTTCAGACTTTTATGGTCCGTGTACATATCCACTCGATCACCATATAAGTAATGCCTCCATAGCTTCAGAGCAAACACTACTGCCGCTAATTCGAAATCATGAGTTGGGTAATTCTTCTCGTGGTCCCGAAGCTGCCTAGATGCATATGCTATCACCTTCCCATGCTGCATAAGGACGCATCCAAGTCCTTTACCTGACGCATCACAATATACTGTAAAATCTCTGGGTCCAACTGGCAATGTAAGAATAGGTGCTGATATCAACTTCTGCTTCAAAGTCTCGAATGATGCCTGACATTCTGCCGACCAAACGAATGGTACATCCTTCCGGGTCAAGCGGGTCATGGGTGCTGAAAGCCTTGCAAAGTCTGACATAAACCTTCTGTAATATCCTGCCAATCCCAAGAAACTTTGCACATCTGCTACGGTCTTGGGTACTGGCCAACTTTCTACTGCTTCTATCTTCTTGGGGTCTACTGCTACTCCAGCTCCTGATATGATATGACCCAAAAATGAAATGTGATCCGACCAAAATTCACACTTACTGAGCTTGGCATACAACTGGTTCTCTCTCAGAACCTGTAACACTTTCCTGAGGTGGTCTTCATGCTCCTCTTTACTAGCAGAGCATACGAGAATGTCGTCGAGAAATACCATGACAAACTGATCTAAGTATGTCATAAAGATGTGATTCATCAAATCTATGAATATCGCTGGAGCATTGGCCAAACTAAACGGCATTACTAAGAATTCATAATGCCCATACTTCGACCTGAATGCTGTCTTGGGAATGTTCTCCTTCCGAACCCTCACCTGATGGTACCCTGAACGAAGATCTATGTTGGAGAAAACTCTAGCTTTGCTCAACTGATCAAATAAGTCGTCGATCCTGGATAATGGGTACTTGTTCTTCACTGTTGCCGCGTTAAGCTTCCTGTAGTCAATGTATAATCTGGATGACCCATCCTTCTTCCCCACAAGTACCACTGGTGCTGCCCATGGTGACACGCTAGCTTGGATGAACTTCTTCTCCTTCAGTTCCTCTATATCCTGATATACCTTGGCCTGCTCTGAATCTGCCATTCTGTAAACTCGATCTGATATCGATTTAGTTCCTGGTGCCAATTCTATACTGAACTCAATATCTCTAACCGGTGGTAGACCTGGGAGTTCTTTGGAAAATACGTCTAGAAACTCTTCAACTACCTTCGGAATCTGAACTTCTTCCATTATCGCTATTATCCCCTGTTCTTGCTGAGTTGCCTCTGATCTGACTAAGGTGAACCGCTCCATGCCTGGAATATCAAAAGATACACTCCCTCTACGACAATCTATTGTCGCATGACTGTCTTTTAGCCAGTCCATGCCTAAGATAACGTCGAAATTTCCAACAGGAAATTCTATCAACCGGGCGGGTAAGGAATGCCTGCAAACTACAATGCTACATGCTAAAATAACTCTACTAACTCCTACGAGCCCATTACCAGTGAGTATATTCAACCTACCTGGCAATGCCTCGAACTCCATTCCTAGTCGTGTCGCAAATTGTGCAGATATAAATGAATGGGATGCTCCCGAATCAAACAATGCTACTGCGGGATATGAGGCGACGAGAATGTTACCTGCCACAACATCTCCCGATACCAATGCCTCCTCCAAGGACAAAGTGAATGCTTGCCCTCGACCTCCTTGCTGGTTTCCATGCTGCGGCCTAGCCTGATACTGTTGTTGGCCCCTTTCTTGATGATGCTGGGGTGGTCTATGCTGGTGTTGCTGTATCGGCGGCCCCTGCTGCCGAAACATCTGAGCCTGCGGCAGTAACGGACGTTGTGCCAACGGCCTTACTGCCACTGCTGGTCCTCGATACTGGCCTGCCCCTGGTGCTGGCAGAGCAGGAAACTGTTGCCCTGGTCCTCCTGACCTCGAATTCATGGGACATGTGGTAACCCGATGATCTGGATTTCCACATAACAGACATAGTCAATTCAATGTCCGACACACATCTCTAGTGTGCCCCATCTTCCCACAATAAGTGCAGCCCGTCGGGGGTTACTGGTTCTTCCTCTGTTGCTGCTGCTGCTGCCTGGGTGGTGGTGCTGGTCCTCGTATCGCCACATCGTGGATACGAATGCCAGTGGATGGTGCTGTTGTTCGGGGCGCTGCTTCCCCTCCTCCTTCAATCTGACTGTGGGATCTCTTCTGACCCCCAGTCCTCACCGCAAGCCTCTGAATGGTGATCTCATGCCTTCGAGTTGCCGTCAATACTTCATCAAAAGTTTGGTAATTGTGCCCCTCTATCAATTGCAAGAGCTCAAGATGAAACCCTTGCTGAAACCTCATAGCCCTCTCGCGCTCTGTTGCTACCATCTCTGGGGCGAATCTACTCAATCTGCAGAACTCTGCTGTATAAGCATCTACAGTCTTGCCGGCCTGCCTGAGGTTGATAAACTTCTGTTGTAGCTCAAATTGCGCCACAACTCCATAATACTTGGTCTTGAATCTGGCAGTAAAATCGTCCAAAGCCACAGGACGCCTGATGCCCACTTCCTCTGATTCCCACCAATCACGTGCGAGATCCTGAAGTAACAACTTCACTAGATCCACACGTTCTTCTGCCGGTACCTTAGCTGCCGTCAGAATAGCCTCAATATCCTTAAGCCATGCATCTGCTGAGATGGCATCCTCCGTGCCCTCGAAACGGCGGGGGTTGTACTTGTAAAACCTGGCTGATGCTCCTGAATCAGTCCTTACTCCTCTTTCCAAAGCCGTCTGCAATCCTTGGTTGAGCAACACATTCTGCTCTTGTAGCTGAGTGTGCATGCGCTGCTGGGCCAACATCTGATGTTGCTGAGTAGCCATCATTCCTCTCATGATCTCCAGAAGGGCTGGTGTGTCTACTTGGGTAGGTGGAACTGTTGGTGGTGGTGGAACATCCGGATACTGCGATCCAGCTGCTGCTTCCACTATCACTTCTTCCTGGGTAGCCTCCTGAGGGAGACTGGCCCTTGTTGCTGACCAACAGGGTCAGGTTGCCCATGTTGCCCCTGCTGTTGTCCAGCTCTAACCGATGCGGATGAAGTGCCCCTAAGAAAAGGGACAAGAGAACAATCAAACAACCGGACATGAAGGATCAATGAAGTCAAAGGATACCGGAATGTCAAGTAAGGGTTGAGAATAACGAATCATGAGATCAAGGGGGAACATGTGTGATTGAGATATCCTATAAATCAAAACACCCCACAAGTCTGAAATCAGACCTGCATGGGCCACCACTAAAACCTTGTCACGCCCCAGAACCAGAATACTGGAGAACGGGGGAATGACTCAGCCAGCTACTGTAAGCCCCCTGAATTTCCCGAATTATTTTTTCGAATTTTCTAATGAATTATTTTCAATAATTTATTTCTATATAATTAATTTCGATTTGATTAATTTTGATTTAATGCTCTTTACCGTGACTTGGATTTCTAGAGCATCAGGGATGCCAGTCTCTGGAAACTTCCTTCTTGGAGTTTGTAGTAGACGAGATTATCTTCACAGTGATATTTCATGTCCCACTCGAACTTGTTCCCTTGTGCTCCATTTGATTCGCGCAACTTCGGGTCAATTTAGACCAATTTATCGTCTGCCGTAATTCGTGATTTAATTTCCAACTTAATTTTCGGGCCCGACATCGGTCCAATCCAGTCGACCCAATATATGGCCCTGGCCTGTTTTGAGCCTACTATGCACGTGCCACTTGCGCGCTATCAAATTGATCCCTCTTGTGCCCCCAATTCATCCATGAATTAATTGGTTTAATTTATAAATTAATTAAATCCTTGGCTTCGACTTTGTCCAAACTTGGTCCAACGCCCAACCTAGTTTAGTGTGGGCCCTGTCACGACTACCCGCACACCCCACTGATATTTTCTCATTTTTTCTCTGCCCAAAAATATCTCTTTACTTAGAAATATCTTTTTCTCTCTCTATTATATATATACCTACATATATATATATAATACTATCTCTCTCTTCTTACACACCATCACCATCACCTTACCTCTCTCTCTCTAACATATTTCAACTCCCCCCCAGGTGGCCGAGAGCAGCACCCCCACCCTCTCTCTACTTTCTCTCTCTCATTAAATATATCTCATTCTCTCTCTCCTTCTATATATAATATATCACATATATTATATATACTCTCTCTCTCTCCTTCCCATCAAACACACACACACCCTCACCAAGAGCAGCAGCAGCTCCCCTTGGCCGAGCCTCGTGGCCGAGCACTCCGACCCCCTCCTCCTCCTTCTTCACTTCTCCATCTTCTTCCTCTCATCCTCCTCCATTCTCTTCCTTCTCCACCCTCCATAACCATCACCATTATCATCAACACCACACCACCACCACCACAATTATCATCACCATCCACCCTCCTCCACCTGCTGGCCGCCGTGCGCCACCACGTGGCCGACGTGCCACCGCAGCAGGCGCACAACAGCAGCCGCAACAGGCAGCAGCGCAGCAGCGCACACGTGCGCGCGCGCGGGCCGCCGTCGTGCGCCGCCGCACGGCGCTGCCGCCGTCGTGGCCGGCCCCCTCCGGCCAGGCGACCCCCGGCGAGCCCCCCCGGGGTGAGTACCACCTTTCCCGACGTGCCACGTAGGCTATTCGTGCATTTCGCACGGGTTCCCGCCGTAACGCGCGCGAGAACGGTACACAGAATTCGCGTTCGGGACAGCAACTTCGTGCCGATTTTCTGGACAATCTAACCGTTGGATCGGCGATTTCTTCGCTCCGTCTCAATCTCGGTATATACCCCTTCATCCCTCTCAAATTCCATCCGTTAATTTCGTCGTTTGATACATCAAAACTGGCCACCAAGTTGACGTTTTAATTTGAACTATTTTTGCACAGTTTTGTGACGCCAACTTCGCGGGTTCGTATCTTCGTCGTCGCAGCTCCGTTTTGCGCGCCACCAGTTCCGGTGCACAGCTGGTATAACCCTCTTCCTGTCTCCTTTAGATTTCATTTCAGTTTGAGCTCGTTAGGTCGGTCGAATTCGACGCCAAATTTGGCCGTTCGAATTCTTTAATTTGCACTAGTTAAATTCCATTTTTGAACCCGGGACTCCGGATTCAATTTCTGACACCACCAGTAGACTCGTGGCGTCATTCTGGCTTGTTTCCATATAAAGTTTGCTTGATTTTGAGAACGTGGGCCCTGGCACGCATTTCGGTGCAAAGCGGGTCCCACTTTCTGGGTCAACGGGTCATTTTGAGTTCGGCTCATCAGAATCCAATTCCGGATATACCGTTGAGTTCGTATCGTCATTCTGGACTCGTTGACATATAATTTGCTGAGTTTTGAAGACATTTGCTCTGGCACGCATTTCCGTGCAAATCGGATTCCAAATGTCCGCGTCAACGGACCATTTTGTGATCGGGACATCGGAATCCTATTTCGGACATACCGTTGGGTTCGTATCATCATTCTGGATTCGTAGACATATAATTTGTTAGGTTTTGTAGACTTCTATCCCGACACGCTTTTCGGTGCAAAGTGTGTCCAACGGCGGATATCATTTTGGCCCGAAATTACCGTTTTTGCCCCTGTGTCCAAAATGGACTTTTGGACAGGCTATCCTAGCTGATTTGACCATTTTGGACACGTTGGTGATATTTATTTTATCATCCGACAACATCTGTAGGTTTTCACCCTATTATTATAATCCTTCTCCTTTTGTGGTATTTTGAGTTCCATCGATTTCGGTGATTTCACAATCACTGAAATTGAATGTGTTGACCCCATAGATGTTTATAGAGACTAGCCTTGACCCTGTTTGACCATGGTTGACTGCTTTGACTGAACGTCGAAGTAGAGTCAACATTTGACCTAGTTTAACCTAGAGTTGACCATAGTTGACCAATTGACTAAAAGTCAACTGTAAGTCAACCATTGACCCAATTTGACTTAGTTTGACTTGGTTTGACTTTCTGTGACCTAGTTTGACCTAGTGTGACTCAGTGTGACCTAGTTTGACTTCGTTGACTGAGTCTGACCTAGATTGCGTAGCTTATACTATAGAATCAAGCCTAACACTGTTGAACCCTAATTAGCTTATATATATATCTTATCTTTAGGTCTGTGGCATCACTCTGAGCATCGACCCCATTTGACAGCTCAGGACCGCAGGCGAGTACATTCACTGATAGTTTTCATTGTCTTGATATCTACTATATCCGATTCAGTTGTAGTGTCTTACTTGATTCCCGACACGACGGTTCACGGACTAGTATACGTCGGATCCTGGCATGAGGTGTTATTCCTGGACTTTCTTGGTATATGGGTATGAGATATTTTCGTGTTTCCTGTACTTGTATAGACATGGACTTGGGAGTGGGCTGATCACCTGCTTTTGAATCCTGTGTCATGACGTGCCATGTCCGGATCCGTGATACTATTCGGGGGATAGAGGGGAATTATTAGGGGTTATGTGATCAAAGCCTCCGTGATGATATTTCCGTGTTTTGCTGGCGCCACCCTCACCTCACGTAGGGTGTAGCAGATACCCCCTTCCGGTTATCCAGGTTGGCCGGCATGACCCTCTTCGGAGGCCCTCGTCAGAGGTTCCGTGTGATTGTCGAGCCAAGTGGATAACCGTTCCCTTGTTTTCCCAGCCGATCACATTTCGCCCTAATAATTCAAATCACTTTTTATTTATTTGTTTTCATATCTTACATTCCAGTTCACCTTTACTTACTGTACTTTTACCATGTTATGACTCATTTCTCATATGCTCTACCTGCCTTTTATACTGTACCATGATGATGGGACTAGGTTCTGTCCGGAAGAAGGGTTATAACCCCGGTCCTTGTTTGGTTTAAGGGTTGTAACTCGGCTTTCGAATGGTTCCCAAGTCGCCTATATCTTTGTCTTGTATTTCATTATACTGTCTCTTATAGTATTTGTCAATTCACATGGAACTGATGTTGGTGTTTGTACTTGCTCATTTTCCTGACAGGATACCGTTGATAATATTTTAGGAGTTGTTATACCATTAGTGGACTTCATGATGTTGCTAGCTGAGGTGGATCTCACTATTCTTCTATGTGAGTTGCCTGGTAGTTATCCTTAGTTAGTCTTGTTTTTCCTTCTTTATTTCATGTCTTATGATTCATTCTAGTAGTTTCTAGTTGTTCTTGTGCTTTAGTTATCTTTCTTGTCTTATCATCCCTAACTATTGTGATGTGACTAGAGTATATTTATAGTTATAGGCCTTCTAGACGTAGTGTATATTTATTGGGTACTAGACAGCGTTCTACCGCCGATACTGCGGCGTAGGCTGGGCGTCGTCTACGTATTCGTACCCGTATATCCGGGTGCGGGTCGTGACAGCTACGTATTACGGGTAGATGAATACCGTATAATACGATCAATGCTGTCTAACCAGACGAGGGGGTGCATACAACATAAAAGTCTTACTATGGTCACTTCACATCTATTGTCTCAATCATTCAAACAAGAAGCAAAAATAGAGAACATGTAGGATAAAGCAGTAAGACGTCCCAAACGCTTAGTCAAAATGTTCTTGAGATCTGGCTTTACAAAACATAGCCAGATGGTATAGTAACATATACACAATTGTTATCAGCTGCAGTCTGACTTAATTACAATTATGTAAAAGTAAGTGCAAGATAATCCGACTAACATGTCGGTGCCAAACGGCTAAGTATAAAGTAAATAACAAAACGAGCGGTAGAGTAAGGAACCCACTCGAGTCCTCCTGCGATCATTCCCCTAGTATTGACCATCTTGGAGGTAGAAGTAAGCTGGATCCTCGAGGACTGGCTCTAAATCTGGCCATACAAAACCAGAGAGGTTAGACCTCTAATAGCAAGTACCACAAGGGAGCACGATATGAAGGATTAAACCAGTAAGTAAGAGAATATAATAATAGATCTCTGCTTTCCACTAGGATTCACATAACATCACGACACTTCGAACCAACCTCCCAACCAAACAAGGACAAAAGTTGGTCCGTCATGTCCTGACATTCTGATCATCCCAGTTAGGTAACAGAGTAGGTACAGTACACAAACAAATCATCTTGAACGGCCAATCAACTACTATGGCTTGCTATTGTGAGTCCCAAGTTATCCTGGAATTATGCAAATAGGGATTCCTCAGTTCTTACTATGTACGAGCAAGGCTAGTCTATCCAATCAATCAATTGCGCCAATCATGTAATTAGACGAGTCCCAGCGGGATGCCCGCCGTTAATATAGCATGTACAATTTAATAATATAAGCAGATACCGTTCCCTGCCCGTGTGACAGATTTACAGTATCTGTGGGAACCAGCCGGCCTGTCGGGCACTACTAGTCCCAAGAGGGCTGCCATGTAAGAACTCGGGAATCCATTCTCTCCATGCAGTCATTATTTTATTTAACTTAATAGTCTCTACGTTGAGTGAAGTCCCATGCCGCAGATCATGGTCATTCAAATGAGTATTTTTGTACGGGGTACGATATGCGCAACTCTACAACGATACCCGTACGGCTAGGTTGTAGGTCTTACATAGCGTGATGCAACAATCAAATATAACCACGGAGTCATCATGCCTTGACCATAAAGTACACATGCTGTTTTTGTAAGATAAATAAATAACTAAATAAATAAATAAATAATTTTGAAGCCTGCATGTGCCTGTATGCCAATATTTGGGATCGGCTAATCGATTGCAATAGTTCATTACATGAACGTGTCTCATTCATTCAATTCAATAAGACGACTAACCAGTCTCTTAGTTCCAACTAGGAACGCATGATCAATTATTAGTCAATGTCACAATCATTATCAATGGTGACAAGGCATGAAAGTCAATTAGTATTACATGGGGTCGAGCCTATAACTCCTCAGAGTTAAGTTCTAGTCATACTGGGTATCCATAAACCAATCAAGACACAAGGCGCATTCCACATAACAATCTGTATTAAACAAAATTAACATATCATGATTTATCAAGTTCAGGCCAAAAGGCGTAAGGATATAATAGAAGAATTATCATGTCACCATTAAATGAATAAGTTATAGAGCAAATAGTAACACCCAGGTCAGGAAGTCACGCCAAGTCTAGTAGGTTATACTAAGGCCAACAAGTCACGCCAACAAGTCTAGTCGGAGTGAGCGTGGAAAATGGGCGTGAAAAGTAAGCGTGAAAAGTGATTCATATTGGCACGCACAGTGTGAGCGTGAAGGAAAATTCACGCACGTACAGCGTGAGCGTGGAAAGTGATAAGAAATTCACGCACGCATGCAAAGATGGTGCGTAACTCAAAATTCACGCTGACATGTAAAGACGTGTGCGTGACAAAAATTCACGCTGACACGTAAAGACGTATGCGTGACTAAAAATTCACGCACGCACGCAAAGATGGGTGCGTGACTAAAAATTCACGCACGCTCGTCAAGACGTGAGCATGACTAAAAATACACGCACGCACGTAAGAACATGAGCGTGGCTAAAAATTCACGCAGACACGTAAGAACGTGAGCGTGACTGAAAATACATGCAGACACGTAAAGACGTGTGCGTGACTCAGGAACCTTCGTCCCAAGCCAGAAATGAAGTTCCCATGGTTCAGAACCCATGGACAACCGAAAATACACGCCAAGTTGAGAGATCAAACCCATGGTCAACCGAAAACACAAAAACTTAGATCTGGGAGAAACAAGCCAACGAAATCAAAAATACTAAGTACTAAACTCTCTCAGGATCATGAGAGAAAGAATAATGAACCATAAAAATGTGGTTCTCCAAGCAAGAAGTAAGATTGCACTTGCCTGCTGCTACTGCTGGTAGGTGGAGAAGTGATGAGAGGAAGAAGAAGAAGTAATGGTGAAGAATGAAAGTTATGAGGAGAGAGAATGAGATGGAAGCTTTAAATAGGGAAGGGTGGTGGTAGGTGGGGTTATTGGGTCGGGTTTGTTCGGGTCCATCCAAGGCCAACCCGAAAGCAAAGCAGAGAGGTTAAAAGCAGAAAATAAAATACAGATAATAAAATTGCAGGAAATTAATTAACATAAAAATTAAAGAGCAGATAATTAATTAACATGAAATTATAGGAATTTAAATACAGGATAATACATGATAAATATTAAATAAATATATATATATATGAGTTGTATATGCATAAAAATACGCATTCTGGGAACGGGGAGTGACATTACGTGAGGAGAGATGGATGGAGTGGTGGAGGAAGCACCCTCCGAATTATACCCCTGTAGTGAGAAGTCATCGGGGTACGTGGGTATGTTCTCTTCTGGTTCAGACTCGGAAGGAACAGTACCCCCAGTCTCCGAGTTCGCCTCGTCTTGGGAGTTGTGGACGTCCTCGGGGACGTCGGGGTTTGCTGCATCTGATGGGAGAGTTGTCTCCCCCGGCTCGTCTTCTTGGAACATCGGATTGTTGTGGAGATTCGGAGGAGTGCTACCCCCAGTCCCATCAACCCCCTGTGTTGTGGACGACGAATCTCCCACTGTAGCAGATTTTGTCTTAGAGCGAGTACCTTAGAAAACTTCGGTAGTGGGCGCCCGCTTAGACGATAGTCTTTTAGTCGAAGTGGTTGAAATCTTCGTGCTGGGAACATTTGTCTTCTTCCCTCTTCCATCAGCGGGGACTTTCTGAGCAGAGTTGCAGGAGACGACGGAATGTGCCTCGTCTCCTGAAGACGGCTGTTGCAGTCTTTGAAAGACGGACTGCCGGTCTTCTTGCACCGTCGCGTTATTGCAGCAGCAGTTGACGATGACTTGGGTACAATGACGTCCTTGGGAGGACTTTTTGTACCCCGATACATTTTCTCTTTCCTTGCGTTTGTGGAGGACGGCCTCACGCAAGTCAGATGGGTCTGGATCGACTATTCTTGCTCCCTAGATTTTGGGAGACTTTTGTGCACCTCTCTATCCGTTTGCTGCCGGGGGCTGGACTCGAGTGGTTCTGTACAACATCCCATCTGAGGCCCGCATAACGGTATGCGGGACGCTCAGATGATCAGAGACAAGATCAGCGGACCGAGCGTGCCAAGCTCGTGCTGCCCTAGACTTCTTCGCTCTAGTGCGTAAAAGCACATAGTAGGAAGAGTCTAGGTGATGTTGGAGAGAGTCATACATTTCTTCTTGGGAGCACAAGAGATCAGGTCCACAAAAGAGGCGGTCGAAGACAGAGCCACGTGGAGTGGGTGTCATGCGGCTGTCATCAGTAATCTTCATGCGGCTGGCAGATGTAGCCGCATAGGCGTTCTTCATGCGGCTGGGAGTCTCAGCCGCATAAGTTTTCTTCATGCGGCTGGATGATCTGGCCGCATAGACTTTCTTCATGCGGCTGGTAGATTCACCCGCATGAGCCTCCTGCATGTGGTTGGCAGATTTGGCCACAGGAGTGCTCGGCTTCTTCTTGGGGCGCATGGAGTCGCTCTTTGTCCCCCTGCAAGTCCAACATCGTAGTGTTTTCCTCTGTCGGACTTGGGGACAGCAGAGTGCTCTACGGCTCGAAGTGGAGCCGTATGAGAGTCGTCTTCGCCGTCTTGGGTAGCAGAGAGTATCCCGTCCAGAGCTTATGGAGGAGCAAATGATATTGGCCTCCACTCGCAGCGAGCTTTCTTTGTGCGGGTTCGCTTCTGGATCGGGCCGGCACTTCCTTCAGAGAGCATTTCTTCAAACGCCTGTTGGTCAAAATGGACGACCATCTTCTGTTGTGTGGAGCCGAGCTTGGCTGTATCCGACTGCGTCACCAACTCCTCAGCCGTGGAGAAGTTTGTCCCCAGCAGAGTCGCCATCGTGTTTGCCATGAAATATAAAAGAGCAGAACAATTATCGGAGGACTGGACTTTTACTTCACGTTACAAACTCGCTTGTACAAAAAAAGCCTAGGGACGAAAACCTAGGTACAGCAGTCTAAGTACAATTGTTTATTTTAGATTCTGGAGGGTGACGATAGAGGCTCGGGAAAGCTATGGCAGCTCTGCCTTACTCCTTGGACGATCGATATGCAGCCTTGGCTCCAGAAGATTGCTTGGCGTTGAAGAAATGCTCTCTTTGCTCTCTCTCTCTGCTTTTTCTCTCTAAGTATTCTGGTGCTCCCTGATCTCAAAAAAGGGTCCTCTTCGCAAGGGAATGGCACCTTGCTATTTATAAGAAGGGAATGCCATCATTAGGATTTACAATGATTGTCCTTTAAAGTGGCGGCGGCCTGTTGATTGATCAATCTGGGCCATTAGTTTTGAGTGTAATGAATCTGGGCCATTGATATAGATTGTGCCAAATCCTCTCAGTAATTAATGCTGATTGGAATAAATCTCCCTCATGATGATCTGCTGATGTCTGCGAATCTGAATGAATAAGTTTAATTTATTCTCCTGCCACGTGTCCCAGATTATTGGGATTTGACCCAATCTTTGATTGCAGTAAATCTGGGAAATTGATTGGCTTTATGACACGTGTCCTGGGAGCCACTGAGGGGATCTGAGCCGCATGAGGATTGAGCCGCATAAGCCCGGCCACGTGTCAAGGCTGTTGGGGAGTGGCCCCCGAACCTTCGAATCACATAATAATCTGGACCGCATGGACGTAGGTGGCCGCATAACGGGTAACCCCTTCGTGAGCCGCATGGAGGAGCGTCTGCTTGAGCCGCATAGGGTTGTTTCGATCTGGGCCGCATAGGGCAACTTCGGCCTGAGCCGCATGGGGAGTCTCCGCTCGAGCCGCATATGACTGTCCACGTGCCTAGGCTACGTGGCATTTTCTGGATCTCGGAGGATTATGTCAGAGATCTCCTTCGTTTTCCTAGGAGTCTGTCATTATGACAGAATCATAATTACATCTTTGTGTCAGGGCTGTCGTCTTGTCAGAGCTGTCAGCCATCAAGGCAATTAATGCAGTAAGGAAAGAGTTGTTTGTATGCTACGTGGCACCTCTCTGAGCCGCATGGAACGTATTGAGCCGCATAGTCCCTTGTGCCGCATGAATCTCTGAGCCGCATGGGCTTTCTGAACCGCATGGTGTTTCCTGGCCGCATGGATCTTTCTTTATTATTTCCCATGCTTCTACAACAGTTAGGGTAGGCCTAGGGCTTCCTAAATATGCAATAATAATAGCATTTTATGGTGTGGATTAGAATTACCTATGGGTTTGTAAAGGCTCAAAAAGCCCAAAGGAGAGTGGATCCTCAAGCCACCAAAACTCCTTTAAATTGTCCACACTCTAAAATTTCTTACCATAAACAGCAAGTAGAAGAAATTTAGAACCTATTGTAATTGGTTTGGGAGAAAAAGGAATTAAATAGGATTTTCTAGGAATTAATGAAGATGGAGCATACATCTCTTTCTTAAACTTGAGAACTTCCTAAAGGAGGCTAGCCCTAACTTTGAGGAGCATTAAATAGAGGGGGGGGATTAGTGTTGGCCGACCATGGGCTGTGTTGGGCTAGGTTAGGGTTACATGGTGTTGGGTTTTGGGCCTCTATGGGCTTAAGTCATAAATTATGACTTGTGAAATCACAAGCCATTAACTAGCCTAATAAATTCCTATTTTTCCCAAATTAAATCTAATGACTAGGATATCTCTAACTTAGGTCAAGCTAGGGTTACACACTCTAACCAAGTAGTCATGACCTAGGTTAGCTTCTAGGACAGTCTCCTAAGTCAACACTAGTCAAAGTCTAGAATAGCACCAAATCAATTATACTAAAAATTACTGAAAATTCTAACAATTATAATTAATACTAAATAATTCCAAAAAATTCCAAAATTTTAAAAATGACCAAAATACCCTCAAGCTAGAAATGTGGTAGTGACAAGTCAAGCTGCCTTTCCTGGAGTCGGGGTTCATTCCGATACCAGGTGCTTGCTACATCTAGCAGTTGGAGTCCCACAGCTTCAACTTGAAGGTCATCTGGAAGTCGAGCAACGCTGAGGAGACGCTCCATGCTGTCGAGCCATTCGTCAGCATAAATAATTCCCTCGGTTCCCTTGAAAGGTCGAGGGCCCAACTTCTTAAATTTCTCAATATCGTCGACTTTAGCAGGCCTTGATTCAGATTAGGCTGCTTCTCCTCTCTCCAGTGCAGCCATAGCCACATTATGGGCATTCTCCATGTCTTCTCTCATAATCGCAGTCTGTTCGCGATGAGCTTCAGCTTGAGTTCTCTGTGCCTCAAGCACTCCTCGTAGCAGGCCTACGAGGTCTGTGGGGTCCACGGTCACTGGTGGGGCAGCTGGATCGGGCACTACCGCAGGGGCTTGCTGTTCAGTCCTGGAAGATGTAGGATCTGACACTTGAGTAGTAGTGTAAAATCTACGGGGTGCTGGTGCATTATGGGGACGATCGGTCAGCTGCCGAGGTATAGGATCCGGACTTGGTTGAGGAGGTGGGGTGTGATCGGGTGATGACAACCCATCGCCAGCAGTGTTGGTCGTGTCTGTGTCCATAATCTGGAAGGTTTAGGATTGAAAAACATAAGCAAGGTAGCCTACTAGTCTATAACAAACAAAAATATTTATTTATAATATATTTCGGTCCTATGTTGTAACAAATTAATGTTCTAGTGTTCTAATTGTTTCTAGATATGTTTACCTAAGTTGTTGATCAGACCTGCATGGGCCACCACTAAAAACATGTCACGACCCGGTCCCAAATTATTGGGTCGAATCGGATCATGCCCAGCCTGCACCGTTGTGAGACGACGGCAGTAAGCTGTATCCAAATGCAGGTAATCACAACAACACAATATATTTGTCACAACTTCTAAAATTACGAATATTAAAATCTTGTCCAACAGAAAGTTTCATCTGATACATCTGATAATATAAACTGAAATAAACTGTCTTAAGTTCAAACATAAAAACTAAAAGGAAAATCATCATCTAGAAAGTTGGCTCATCAGCCCCGGGATCAACATCATCTGATTGGGACTCTGACAGCATAGCTGGATAAAGCTCAGGATCATAAAGCTATTAATCAATAGCTCAACTTCATCAATGGAACCTATTGGGGGTCGGGAATCCAGTCAGGAAAGGAGTAAAGTACAATTATGAAAATTTAACAATTCAACTAATAATTAGAAATTAGCAATTTTAAACAGTTTGAAATACTTGAACAATATTTTCCATAATTAAGAACAATGTGATTTGAGTATGTAATGCTTATGACCGGCTTGGGTTGTACAATAGTATCCTAGTGATACGATACTGCTTATCCCCGTGTGAAAAGGAGTAAGCTCGCACAATTATGCAATATGAAGGTATTGGTCATAAAACACTACACTCCTCCCCCAATCCCACAATCAATAACAATCAATACTCTAGGAGAGAGTTTCCGTGTAGCAATGTGGTTTAATCTTGCAATATTACAATTAATAATTAAATTGAAAAACAAACATAACCGTACTTGCCTTGGTTTATGAATGGATTTGAAATCGTTACCGAGGAAGGAATCAGACTCGTCCTCGAAATCCTACAGTTGAGAATCCCTTCTTAGAAACAGATTTGAACCATATCTAGGTGTTCTAGTTACAATCTCTAAAATATATCCTAGTCAAGTTTTATGTTATTCTATCATAACACATTTATCGATGCGATTTAAAATCATTAATTTAGCGAAATAAAAGTCAGGTTAACATTTATTGGAAAAATTCGTATCTTCCGATTATTTGGCAAAACTTTGTATTTTGTAATATTTTTAAAACTAGGTTTTTCTTTATATGAGAAAAACGTAAATTTGTGTAAATTACAAACTTGTAATTTTACTATCTATTTATTGTGAGAAAATCTTATAAATTTTCTATATCAAAAATAATATGCATTTAATATTTTACACGTCTATGACAAAACCAACAAAACCAGAAAAGAAAGTTAAAAAGCTACGCTACACAAATACAGGGCCACAGAAATAAAGATAAAAACTGGGCTTATGCCCTTACAAATTATTACATAAATTAATGTAATTAAATTGCTGGTGAGCTCTGAATGCCGGAAAGCGGTCCATTCAGCAGGCCGAGGCCCTGCACCCAAAATACTATTGGCCAGTAACACGTTCTAAAATATTATTTAATTTAAATATAAAAAAAATATGGTAAGTCTCAGACTTGGTCTAAAATGTCATGTTGTATTCTAGCTTATGCCTCAACGTCCGAAATTTCGATTTCGTTTGTATTTCGCTAGGACCCAAAATATTATTCGAAAGCCAACCAATAACTGTCAAAGGGCTATAGTAGAACTCAAGAAATAAACCGAAAGGTTTTCAAATATTTTAAAAAAATCGGACAGCATCTCCTTTGTAATCGGGATAACCCAATAATGGGAAAATAACAACCAAAATATTCCAAACCAGGAATAACGCCAACACCAAAAATACATAACCAAAATCCATCTCCAAGCCATATATATATATATATATATATATATATATATATATATATATATATATATATATATATATATATATATATATATATATATGAATCAACAGAGCTTAAATTTTCAAATCTGACAATCCGAACTCATAATCTATCGAACTCAAAATCAGAAACAAGCCCGACTATTCCAAATCGAAGTCGGAAATATCAGAACCAAATCCGAATAGGAATCGGAATACTAAACCCAAAATTCACAGCATAAATTCCGAAATTAAATCGGAAACCCAACGAACAAATTCTAATTTAGAAACTAGAACCAACATCAACAATCGAATCCCATAGCGGGATCGAAACCGTGTCATCATCAACTCAACGGAAAGGACACAGGGACACAGAAAATATACCTTGGATGCTCGGCTAAAGCTCTTAGGTGAAAACTTAGGAGAAAACAATGAATTTCGCAGTCTCGGAAAAAACTCCAGAATACGCGAAAAGATCGGCCACGGAACAACCGATCTGGAAAACCCGCGGGGTCACCGGAAGGCCGCGGCTCGGAAACGGCAGCGGGGAGACGCTGGGCCGGGGCACGCTAAGGGCGGTCGGCCGGCGAGATCGGGGTAGCAGCGCAGAAGGCTGCTCGACAGCGCGCGCCGGGCACGGACGAAGGGGTCGCCGGCTGGTCGGTCAGCCTGGGCCGCGAGAAAGGCTGGCGCCGAAGGGAGGCTGCCGGGGTCACCGTGTGGGTGCGGGCGAGGGTCGCCGAGAGGGATCGCCGGGCTTGGACAGAGCCGGCGAGAGCTTGGGCGGCCGGATCAGGTTAGGGCTAGGGATTTTGGGAAAATGGGTTTAAGAAAACTGATGAAGAGTGGAGAAGAAGGTGGGAGTTTTTATAGGGGTGAGTATCTGGTGGTTACGGGAGGGGAAGGGAGTGGTCGCCGACGGTTCGGAAGGGGAGGGGTTGGCTACGGTCGGGAAACGGAAGAAAAAGAATGGTTTGGCTGGTGCTTAAAGTAAGTGAGAGAGAGTTTAATGAGAGTTAAAGAAAAAAGAAAAGAATTTCTTTTCTTTTAAAAAATAGAATTTATACATAAAATTATTTACTAATGGACTTAAGGATATATTTCAGAAAAACCGAAATTGGGTTCGAGACGGGTTCTGGACGGTCAGACCAAACACTAAAAAAATTCCAAAAATAATATTTTTTCTAAAAATACGATTTTCCTAATTTAATAATTAATAATGATAATAATAATAATTTAACAAATAAATTATCCATTTAATTAAAATAATAAAACCAAAATTTTTGGGTTTCACATGTTGCATCCAAAGATCGGGATGCTCGAGTTCCGTCTCCGTTATGCTGGAAGAGCCGCAGATCGGAATTGTGGTGCTCTCCTCTTCCTTGGACTTTGGAGAGCTCTTCCTCCAGCTAGAGTGAGGTTGATCGCCCACCCTTGTTATGCTCAAAATTGAAGTAGAGCGCATATGCTGAGACTTTATGATGCGCCTGACTGAGATGATGAAGAGATGCGCCCGGCTGAGACGCTGAAGAGACGCGCCTGACTGAGACGCTGAAGAGATGCGCCTGACTGAGACGCTGAAGAGATGCGCCTGACGGATGATGCGCCTGGCATTTGGTGCATGGCAGTTTGTTGCGCCTGGCTGTAGTCGTAGGATCTTTCTTTTTGTAGAAGTTCTCCTTTGTAAAGCCATTCTTTGGACATGTAGTAGACTTTCATATGTAATAAAAATCTTCTTTTAATGTCTGTCCTTTTGCTGTCCTTTGTTGTGCCAAGTACTTCGTTTGAGCTCTCTCGCGCATGTAGTGTTAAGCGCATAGAAATTCTGGCCTATAGATGCGCCTGAAATTTCATGCTTCTACAATATGGAGTAGGGAGATAGCCCATACTCCTACAAGTGTGAGGAAGGAATCTCATTCCACGGTTGCCTACTGGACGTAGGCTAATAAATAGAAAATAAAGACTAATCTAACCGCCTACAACTGGAGCGAAGAGAGCATTGGGAGATCGCTTTCGTGCGTTCATTCACATAGTCAAGGAAAACTTGATAAAAATTAGGAATGGATGCCAGAGCTTCATCTGTTTCCTTCACTCTATCCAGGAAATCTTGGTGAGAATCAGAAGCGAGAGAGGATAAAATCCTAAACTCTTTAGCAGCCTTCACTTGAGGGCTAATCCTATTAAAAAAGGGCGTAAATCTTTGTATGGACTTTCCTATCCGAACCAAATGTTGAGCTTTAGAGGGTGCAGTAGTAGGTAGAGCCACCTTGACTCTAGCCAGGAAAGGGGCAGGAATAGCAATGACAGCGGATAGCACTCCAGTATGAGGCTTCTCTGCCACTAGGATCTTCATGAGGGTCGGAGAGGGCATCTTATCTGGATGATGGGGATCCTCGGGAACAGTGGCGGAGCTACCAAGGGACTGGGGTGGGCTCCAGCCTCCCCTAAAAAGTTTTTTGGTTTTTTTTATATGTTATTTTTTTTTTTGGTTTTTTTTTATATAAGTGTATCCATGGCCAGCCCACCCCGATCTAATCTACCCTATTTCGAAATCCTAGCTCTGCCCTTACTCAGGAATGACCCGGGGGACGGTTGTATCTAGAGCAAAAGGGACCGCCACATGCTCTAGAGAGTCCAAAACTGTAGTGGGGGGCTCGACAGAGGGGTCCAGTACAGTAGTAGGCGGATCCTCAAGTGAACCCTGGGCCATGTCAGCATTAACTTGCAAACCGTTGGAGATGTGTGTCGAGGCATCCGGGTTGACGGGTTTTGTAGCATTTTTCGTACTCGACTCCACCAGGAGAGCGTCCATGAACTTAGAGCTCTCCATACTGTCATGAAACCTAGTATGGGTGTTTGGAAGATTTGTGGTTGGGGATTGGTCTTGTGTAGGAATGGAGACAATGGGTTCATTGGGGATAGTGGCTGGCCACCCATCAGGTTTCTTCCTCAAATTCGGGTGAGCTTTGAAACAGACTGAGATGACGATAATAGACAGAGTAACGTGTATTTGGATCATAGATAATAGGTTGGTTGTATATACCCTGATCACCAATTGTAACTAGAAGACTGGACGGGAGAGGTTTAGATAGGTCAATTTCCATGCAAAACTTCACGTTTGCTTTAGAGAAGATCCTCGTTTCTTCCGCAAATATTCCAAATGAGCTGACCATGCGGCAAATAGCAGCCCCTCAAAAAGTGAGGGTTGGGAGCCTCACCCATAGAGCAGCAGTAGCGGAATCCTCCTTAGGGTTGAATCCACCTTCCGATCGACAGATGTCCAATCCCTTGCATAATCTTCCTTGCTCAAAAGGTGGAGAGCTATATGGCGAGGGTCCATGGGAGCAACCGAGCGGGCACTGGAAAATCCCCATTTGGAGAGTGCTTCCTGGAACCGGACAAGCTTGGGGCACCCGGCCAAAAAGGTTAAAATCAAAGTAAACTAGAACTAGTCTGAGATAGAGAGTATCTCAGAATTAGAAAAGGAGATAGAAGCAATCTTTCCATCGTCTGAGAGGGTGGACTGTTGCTGCTCTAATAGAACATTATTAATGAGAGTTGATGTACCATTATGGAGATCTGGATGAGAATAGCAAAGAAAGAGCGGTTGGGGCGCGACGTGTCCGCTGCAGAGGTGGGATCCACGTGACTAATTTGCATCGTTGTAGGTCAAACAGAAAGGGGGTGTTTGGTTCGACGAAAGTGGGTTGGATTTGGAGAAATATTTGAAACTCCCCTGAACTCCAACCAGTTCATACATTTGGTTGTAATGTTTGAAACTCAACTTTTTTGGCTGAAGTGATGGATTACAGTTCCTGTCCCCCACCCCCCTGTTGGGAAAGAAGCGCGGAAACCTTTTCCCAAACCGGAGAGTACCTGCGAGAGGACCGAGCAAACAACGCACGAACCCAAAAACAAGCACACAAAAACAACCACGCAGACACAGAGAATTTTTGACGTGGAAACCCTTGCGGGAAAAACCACGGGACGATCGGAGTCCAACCCTGAGAAGCCTCCACTAATGGAATAGAAGAATTACACCCTCTACAAACTCCTCCCGATCCAAATCGGATCCCCACAACACTCAGAGACAAGAACAATGATCACAAGGCTACGAAGAACGAGAACGACGAGTAGAGATTACCCGAAACACGATCTCCTTCGAAAACGACCTTCGATCCTCCGTCTTCTTCTCCGAAGTTGCAATGGCACTCTTGCCTCCTTTCTCTCTCAAACTTGGATAGCCTCCAAAAGTTACCAATGTGCGCTATGGGATTAGGGTTGAGATATCTCAACTTAATACCCTAATCCCGCAACAAACCTGGACCGTCGGATTAGATCCAATGATGAAAACTCATCCTGAAATCCGCTTCAGCCCCCGACACACAGAGTTCGGCCAGAACTCTGTGTGGGACAACCAGCACTGGATGGCCAAACCCTGGAACGGCCAGACCGAGTTCGGCCAGAACTCGGCCTGGGACCGAGTTCGGTCCGAACTCGGCAGACTTGGTCCAGAACCCCCTTTGGGGCAGCAGCAGCAGTAACAACTACTCCCGAGCTTCTCCGACATCGGACGGCGCTCGTCGCACTCCGGGATCTTCTCCACATAGGTTGGGAACCCCACCCACTCCAACAAATCTCCCCCTTCACAACTATGGGGAGGACGTCGTCATCCCGACGATCTGCCTGCAGTACTCAAACTTCCCCCTTGGTAGAATCTTCGTGAACATATCAGCTCCGTTGTCATCTGTATGCACCTTCTCAAGCTCCGCGTCCTTCTTCTCAACCACATCCCGTATCCAATGATACCGAGTCTCGATGTGCTTGGACCGGCTATGAAACGTCTGATTCTTCACAAGATGGATAGCACTCTGACTGTCGCAAAGCAAAGTATACTGCTCTTGCTTCAGTCCCATTTCCTGCAACAGCTTCTTCATCCACAACAGCTCCTTGCAAGCCTCCGTCGCCGCAATGTATTCCGCCTCCGTCGTCGACAAGGCAACACACTTCTGCAACCGCGACTGCCACGACACTGCTCCTCCCGCAAACATCATCACGTAGCCTGAAGTCGATCGCCTCGTGTCTACATCTCCAGCCATATCAGCGTCGGTATACCCAACCAGCTTCGGCTCGTCACCACCAAAGGAAAGTCTCCAACCAGCAGTGCCCTGAAGATATCGTAGAATCCACTTGACCGCACTCCAGTGTACCCTTCCAGGATTCAAAAGATACCTGCTAACCGTACCAACTACATGAGCAATATCTGGCCTCGTACACACCATAGCATACATAAGGCTTCCCACAGCTGAAGCATATGGAACCCGCTCCATATCTTCCTTTTCGTCCTCGGTAGATGGACACTGCTCCTCAGTGAACTTAAAGTGAACCGCGAGGGGGAAACTCACTTTCTTCGACCCGTCCATCCCGAAACGCTGAAGTACCCGGTGAATGTACTTCTTTTGGGACAAGTGTAGCAGCTTGGACTCTCTCTCTCGGCTGATCTCCATCCCAAGAATAGTCTTCGCTGCGCCCAAATCCTTCATAGAGAAGGCCGCGCCCAGCTGGCGCTTCAACTCCGCTATCCTAGTGGCATTCCGACCCACTAATAGCATATCATCAACATAGAGCAACAAAATGATGAAATCATCATCGGCAAAATACCTCACAAATGCACAATGGTCCGACGTCGTCCGTGCATAACCATGCTCCCCCATAAACGACTCGAACTTTCTGTACCACTGCCTCGGAGCCTGCTTCAGACCATACAAGCTCTTCCTCAACCGGCAGACCAAATGTGACTTGCCCTTCTCACAGAATCCCTCCGGCTGCTCCATGTATAACTCCTCCTCAAGATCACCGTGGAGGAATGTCGTCTTCACGTCCATCTGCTCGACCTCCAAGTCGAAACTGGCTGCTAATGCTAGCACCACCCGAATAGACGAATGCTTGACGACAGGCGAAAAGATTTCATCATAATCCACGCCTTTCCGCTGACCGTAGCCCTTGACTACCAGCCTCGCTTTGTATCGAGGGCGAGTAGCATCATCCGTCTGTTTCACTCTGAACACCCATCGATTCTTCAAAGCCTTCTTGTCCTTTGGCAACCGCACCAGATCATAAGTGGAATTGGTGTGCAAGGAACTCATCTCCTCCTGCATAGCCACCATCCACTCCTGCCTGTGTTCGTCTTCCATAGCCTCTGCGAAACTTTCGGGTTCTCCCCCGTCAGTCAGTAGCACATACTCATCCGGCGAGTATCTCGTAGATGGTCGACGATCCCTGTTGCTCCTTCTCAGTGGAGCCACTGGTGCTGGCTGTATACCGACAGCCTCCTCCCCTTCAGGAACTACCTCTCCGGCATGCTCATCCTCCTGAGGGACACCCTAACCACCATCAGCAGGCTGATGATCAAGGTTGGGAGCAACTCCATGTACCGGCTCCCCCATAACTGGATCCTCTGCGATGTCCTCTGGAAACTGCTCGAAGCGAAATGACTCTAACTCAGGCAATTCCTCAGCCTCAGAAGGCGTCTCGGAATCCTGAGTGTTGGTCATGGTCTGATCCTCGACGAACACCACGTCCCTGCTTCTGTAGAGCTTTCCTTCCACTGGGTCGTAGAGTCTATAGCCAAACTCATCCCGACCATAGCCGACAAAGACGCATCGCCTCGTCTTCGGCTCAAGTTTGGTCCTCTCGTCCTTCGGTACATGCACGAAAGCTTTACAACCAAACGCCCGCAGGTGACTGTATGACGGCTCTTTGCCGTACCATACTTTATCAGGCACATCACCCTGCAAAGGAGCACTAGGAGACAAATTAATAATATAAGCAGCTGTGAGAAGAGCCTCACCCCAATAACTGCCCGGCAAGTTTGCTTCTGACAGCAAACACCGCACCCTCTCCATCAGTGTCCTGTTCATGCGCTCCGCTACACCATTGAGCTGAGGTGTCTTTGGCGGAGTCTTCTGGTGTCGTATCCCTTGCTCTCTGCAATACGCATCAAAGGGACCGATGTATTCGCCGCCATTGTCGGACCGAACACACAACAACTTCTTGCCCGTCTCCCTTTCAACGGAGGCCTGAAACTCCTTGAAAGTAGGCAGCACCTGATCCTTGGTCTTTAAGGCATAGACCCAAACCTTCCTGGAACAGTCATCAATAAAAGTCACAAAGTAAGAAGCACCACCAAGAGATTTTACCTTCATAGGACCGCAGACATCCGAGTGAATCAACTCGAGCAACGCCGGCTTCCTCGAACTTGGGTGACTCTGGAAAGACACCCTATTTTGCTTCCCAGCCAAACAGTGCGTGCATTTCTCCAACTTTGTAGACTTGAGCCCCGGAATCACTTTCCTGTTCACCGAGTTGCTCATCCCCTTCTCGCTGATATGGCCGAGCCGCCTGTGCCACAACTCGGTAGACGCGTCACTGACTGCGTTCACCTCCTGTGCCCCCTCTGCGCTCCCCTCCATATAGTAGAGACCGGACTTCTTGCTTCCTCTGGCAATCACCATCGAACCTCTGGAAAGCTTCCACTGACTATTCCCGAAGAGACTGAAGAATCCCTCGTCATCCAACCTTCCAACCGACACCAGGTTGAAACGGATATCAGGGACATGACGAACATCCTTGAGAACAAGAACCGCACCCGTCTTCGTTCTCAAATGCACATCTCCAATGGCAACCGCCTTCGACACATCTCCGTTGCCCATCTTCAACACGCCACAGTCGCCTGTCGTGTAAGTGGCAAACAGTGCCCTATTGTGAGATACATGTGCTGAAGCCCCTGAGTCCACCAGCCAAGAATTGTCATCGCAGGCGAGGTTAGTAATGACCTCATCACCTACGACGATCACATCGCCTCCATGTACCGAGGCCGCCGCTGTAGTGTTCTCTTCTTGCTTCCCCTTGTCGCCCTTCTTCTCCTTCTTCCAAGCGAAACAATTCCGCTTGATATAGCCCTTCTTACCGCAATGATAACACTCTGAGTCCTCGTAACGACCCTTGGACTTCCCCTTGCTCTTGTCTCTGCCACCACCTGGACCCCTGCTTTTGCCCCTTCCGCGGCTCTCTGAAACAAGTGCCTCTGAGTGGTGGGATGTGGATGAAGTGCCCTGAGAACGTCTCCGCATCTCTTCATTCAACACCCCGCTCTTGGCAAACTCCAGACTGACCACGCCCTCTGGAGCAGAAGCGATCATAGATACTCGTACGGTCTCCCACGAGTCTGGCAAGGTACACAGCAGCCACAGTCCCTGAACTTCGTCGTCGAACTTGACTCCCATAGAAGATAGCTGGTCAACCATGCCCTGGAAATCACTCAAGTGATCCGTAATAGACGCCCCATCCTTGTACCGCAGACCCATCATCGTTCGGATCAGGAACAACTTGTTTACCCCGGTCTTCTTCGCATACAAGGATTCCAGCTTATCCCACAACGTCTTCGCGTGCTCAATATTGGCAACGTGGTTGTACACGTTCTCATCAACAAACTGCCGTATGTACCCACACACCTGTATGTGCTCGAACTTCCAGTCCTCCTCGGATTTATCACTGGGCCTCTCGGTTGCAAACACAGGTAGATGCAGCTTCTTGACAAATAGCAAATCCTTCATCTTGCTCCGCCAATAATGATAGTTTGTGCCATTAAGGTTCACCATGCGCACCGGCTTCGCGTCCATCTCTCCTCTTTGGTTCCTCTGTCAACTCCTGACACCCTTTGAACCCAAAGCTCTGATACCACTCTGTTGGTATCAGCCAGAACAAAACCTATGCTCTGATACCACTCTGTTGGGAAAGAAGCGCGGAAACCTTTCCCCAAACCGGAGAGTACCTGCGAGAGGACCGAGCAAACAACGCACGAACCCAAAAACAAGCACACAAAAACAACCACGCAGACACAGAGAATTTTTGACGTGGAAACCCTTGCGGAAAAAACCACGGGACGATCGGAGTCCAACCCTGAGAAGCCTCCACTAATGGAATAGAAGAATTACACCCTCTACAAACTCCTCCCGATCCAAATCGGATCCCCACAACACTCAGAGACAAGAACAATGATCACAAGGCTACGAAGAACGAGAACGACGAGTAGAGATTACCCGAAACACGATCTCCTTCGAAAACGACCTTCGATCCTCCGTCTTCTTCTCCGAAGTTGCAATGGCACTCTTGCCTCCTTTCTCTCTCAAACTTGGATAGCCTCCAAAAGTTACCAATGTGCGCTATGGGATTAGGGTTGAGATATCTCAACTTAATACCCTAATCCCGCAACAAACCTGGACCGTCGGATTAGATCCAATGATGAAAACTCATCCTGAAATCCGCTTCAGCCCCCGACACACAGAGTTCGGCCAGAACTCTGTGTGGGGCAACCAGCACTGGATGGCCAAACCCTGGAACGGCCAGACCGAGTTCGGCCAGAACTCGGCCTGGGACCGAGTTCGGCCCGAACTCGACAGACTTGGTCCAGAACCCCCTTTGGGGCAGCAGCAGCAGTAACAACTACTCCCGAGCTTCTCCGACATCGGACGGCGCTCGTCGCACTCCGGGATTTTCTCCACATAGGTTGGGAACCCCACCCACTCCAACACCCCCTCCTTCCTAATTGTTCAGTTTCACCACACTATTTTTTTTGTGAAAGTGGTGGAAAGAGAAGGAAAAGTGTGGAAAGAGAAAAGTGATTTTCGTTTAATATATCTCCAACCAACATCCACTTTTAACAACCATCCAAACAACGGAACTCTTTTTTTTCCACTTTCAACAACCATCCAAACAATGAAACTCCTTATTCCTCCACTTTCATATTTTTCAACCATCAATCAAACATCTTTTGGAAACTTAAAATTTATGCGTACGCATCGCGTGCGCAAGTTTCGTTTTTCCACTTTCGCACTTTCATACACTTTCGTGCAACCAAACAGCCCCAAAGGATGGAAGACGTATGTGCTGCAGAGATTGTATCGGTTGTCTTGGTGGCAACAGCAAGGAATGGAGACTTGTTTGCTGCAGAAAAGATAGGAGCGGCTGAGTTGACCTCAGTTGGGGGACCGATGTGTCCAAGTTGCTCCAATTGAACCACATTAATGAGATTTGTGGTGGCTTTTAGGGGGTCAGGACAAAGTACTGCATAGAAGGGGCAGATGGGACAGCCAGTCGTGTTTGCTGTAGAAAGTGCAGCTGACTGAACAGTTGCTGACGATATGGGAGCGGTTGACTAGTCCACAGTTGAAGGGTTGATGGGTCCAAGACAAGGACCAATTGTTCCAACTGGCGGAGGAAGCGCTGCAGCACTCGCCGGGGGATGGATGGAAAATAGCAAAGGCGCGTCTAGAGCGGAGGTGAACGAAACCCTCTCTAACACAGGTGGAAGAGGTACCCTAACTAGCGGAGCCACGATCAGTATGGGGGAAACTTAAGATTGGAGAGCCGACCAACCTCAGGAGGACGAGGAGACGCCGGCTTCGAGTACAGAAGGGTAGGAACGAGGGTGGCTACCTCGGTCACAGCCGGAGTAGAGGGCAGCGACGGAGGAGGCAGAGTAAGTTGCGGCACGAAAGCAGCCTTGGAGGAAGATAGTCTAGGCCCGGAGGGGGAATACGCAGCTGAAGGGGGAACATACCTGGGGAAGACGAAAGGGGAGGCGGAAGGTAGAGGTCAAGAGCGACAGAGAGCCCCACCATGGGAGGCTGCCAGGGGAGATCAGTCATATATATATATATATATATATATATTTTTTTTTTTTTTTTTTTTTCCTAAGGGCACTACATTGTTTACTTGGGGCAGCCTTTACTTGGGGGCAGTTCAAGTAGGTGGAGATTTTGCTATGGAGCTACCCATAATTTGCTTGGGACTAGCCCAAAAATTAGGGTTTTTTCCTCTTCTCTTTTCTCCCCATTCCTCCTTCCTCCACCTCCTCCTCTCTCCTCCAGCGGCGGCGCCACCACCACTACCAGCAGCCACCGCCTCCGCCTCTGCCTCCTTCGCCTCCTTCCTCCGCCTCCTTTTCTTCCTCCTCCTCCGCCTCCTTCGTCCTCCTTCCTCCGCCACCTTTCCTTCCTCCTCCTCCGCCTCCTTCCTCCGTCTCCCTCCGCATTCTCCGCCTCCCTCTCCAAGGATTGTCAACTTGTTGGCAGTCCTAACATATATCAGGACTGTCAACTTGCTGGCAGTCCTAGGACTGTCACTAAGTTGGTAGTCCTAACATAATGTTAGGACTTCCAACTTGCTTGCAGTCCTAGGACTGCCACTAAGTTGGTAGTCCCACTTGCTGGAAAAAATTGGACTAGTCCCAAGTAAAAAATGGATGGCAAACTTGTAATATATTTTGAACATTTTTTAGGCTAGTCCCAGTAAAAAGTGTGGTGCCCTTAGAAAAACCATATATATATATATGTGTGTGTGTGTGTGTGTGTGTGTGTGTGTGTGCGTGTGTGTGCAGTGGCGTAGCCAGGATTTGGGTACAGTGATGTCAAAATCGACTAAAAATATTTTAATTCAAAAAAATTATAAAAATGTAGAGGAAATTTTTGCTCATTTTTTCTATTCATTTCAAAGTATGATTGGTATTAAAGTGGGCATTAATTATAACCCAATATAATCATAGCCTTAAATTTCATTGTCATTTCAGTCATGTCATACAAGACATTTTTGTTCACTTTTGACCATTTAATCGAGGAGATTCAGTGTATAATAAAATTCATACTTGGATCCTACCATTTTAGGCATGAATCTTGCCATCCTAGGGTCTTATGAAAATTAAATATTTTTCTCCCTCAAGGAAAAACAAAATTAAAATATTTTATTTCCAACCACTCATCTACTTTGACTATATATATTTTTATATTTTTTAATTAAAAAATGTTATACAAGAAAACTCGTTCATAATATAAATAGCTGAGAGTAAAACAATTAATAATTAAATATATATATATATATATAAAATTTTATTTTTACACACACACTGTCACGATCCGCACCCAGTGTAGGGGCACGAGAAATGAGTACGTCCAGCCTACGTTGTAGTGTCGGCGGTAGAACGCTGTCCTAGGTCACATACATCTAACAATATAAGGTACCTGTACAATTTATACACTCCGAATGGAGGATAATATAGAAAGGCTTAATTGTACTTTGCTACCCTCAATTATTCCGCTTTTTCAACTTGATACCCTAAACTTTTTTTTTGTAACAAGTTGATAACCTCGACTACTATTTTTTTCAACTTGATACCTAATTTTTCAAAAAATCCCAAAATGCCCTTATCCCTTCCCCCTTCCCTTCTTCCCTCCCCTCCTCCCCCACTCCGGCCACCCCTACCCTCCGCCTCCCCTCCGGCCACCCCCCTCTCCCACGCCGGCCAACCCCCCCCCCCCCGCTTCAGGCGCCACCGTCGCGGCGGCGGCTGCTGCTGCTACGGTGGCTGCTGCGGCGGCTGCTGCTGCTGCGACGGCGGCTGCTGCTGCCGCGGTGGTCGGCTGCGGTGGGGGTAGGGGGGTCGGTCGGGCGCGGGAGAGGGGGGTGGCCAGAGGAGAGGCGGAACGGAAGGGAGGGGGTAGCCGGAGTGGGGAAGGAGGTAGGGAGGGGAGTAATTTTAATGTTTGAACAGGGGTATTTTCGTCCTAAAATTTTTTTTGGTATCAACTTGTTACAAAAAAAAGTTTAGGGTATCAAGTTGAAAAAGCAGAATAGTTGAGGGTAGCAAAGTGCAATTAAGCAATATAGAAATGTACAACTCAATCACAGCTAAGGTAGAAAATACGATAAGATAGATAGATATGAAAGTCGCCAAAAGAAATACAATAGAGGAAGAAGTCTAAGAATCTAAGATAACATTTCCACAACATCCAGAATAACAAAATCCCAAATAAGTACATAATGTATCCAAAATAAGACAAGACAATAAAGTAAGATAACTAGTCTAGCTAACTAGCCTAGACTACTGGGGTAATGTCCTCTTCAAGGACTGGGTCCTCCTGGGAGTCCAGCTCGCAGGTGTCATCTAGGCATGCTCCGTAGTATATAGGACAGAACTGCTCAATGTCATCTGTAATATTTCAATAGGTCCAGTCAGGACAGGAACGAGCACAATACATCTCACGCAGTTCATAATATGACAGGAAATGTAAATATGCTATAGAGTAAGATACATGAAACGTGGGAGAATATATATGAAGTAAAATAGATGACTGTAAGGAAATATCTACTATAAGTAACAGTGGCTAGTGATGTAGAGTATAAGATAGACAAGTGAACGGCTTGAATTTGCACATGATTATTCTACGAGTTTGCACATGATTACACTACTTTGGAATTGTTCACATGACCATTTATACTCCCCCGTACCCCAATCAATACACAAGGATCCAGATAAGTTATGTTATTGTACATGATTTCACATGGAGGCCCATAAATAGGTGCACATAAAGTATACATGAGGGGCTCTGTGAACATGAGAGCACATGAATCACAAGAGTGCACATGAATGGTGAAAGCACCGGAGTACATGATGTATGAAACATACATGACATGATGTAACCCAATGCTCCCGAGGGGGATAACATCTTATGAAAGGATCCATATAGTACCAATCCGTGTTAACAACGTGACAACATCAAGTAAAGTAATCTATAGCATAAATATAAATCCTATCAAGTATGAAACGGTCAGAGAATGTACTCGCCTGGTATCCTGAGTATTCGATGAGTATATATGTCCAGACAGAGTAGATGAGTCCTATTTTGAGCAACACAGGTCGCAACATGTCCAGAATAGTAATATTAAACTTTACAATACATTCTATATGGATTCTAGGTCATTCTAGACTAAAGTCAACTCTTGGTCAACTCTAGTCAACTTCACTAGTCAAACTAGGTCAACTAGGCCAATCCTAGTCCAATCAAGTCTCACTAAGCCTAACCAAGCCTAGGCTAGCACTCAAACACAATCAAAGGCCAAACAAGTTATCACACACAAATACAAACTATGTATATTCATACCTATACAATATATATATATATATATAGGTATTCAAATAGGCTAGTGCCTAATACACAAGCAAGGCACAAACATGGTATACATATATGAATAGGGTGAGTGTGTGTGTATTGGGTTACCTACAAGGATTAAGGATACATGGTGTCAAGGGGTATATGTGAATATGAGTTTATGTGTGTG